>CM064909.1:41645164-42165164 GCA_032727855.1 Quercus ilex subsp. ballota | reverse complement strand
GGTGGAGTGGAGCTATTTAAGAAAGATTATGGAAAGATTGGGTTTTTGTGAAAGGTGGGTGTCTCTTGTTCTAGAGTGTATTAGCACTGTGTCTTATTCGATTCTGGTGAATGGAGAGCCTAAGGGAGATATTAGGCCATCAAGGGGTTTAAGGCAAGGAGATCCTTTGTCTCCATACCTTTTTTTTGTTGTGTTCAGAAGGTTTGAATAGGATGTTGCAACAGGCAGCCTCAAATGACAGAATAAGGGGATTCTCTTTATGTAAAAATCTCACACTTATTTTTTGCAGATGACAGCCTATTATTTTGTAGAGCTTCCTTGGCAGATTTACAGGCAATCCAAGAAATTATGTCACTGTACGAACAAGCTTCGGGTCAAAAGCTAAACCGGGAGAAGACAACCATCTTTTTTAGCAAGGCAGTGAATGAAGACACAAAGGCCCAACTTTCGGATTTTTTACAGGTACCGGAGGTGAAAGAGTATGAGAAGTACCTTGGCTTGCCAGCGGTGGTGGGAAGGAATAGGAAAGCAAGTCTAAATTTCATCAAAGAAAGGGTGTGGAGCAAACTTCAAGGGTGGAAGGAAAAGCTATTGTCCCAAGCGGGTAGAGAGATTTTACTCAAAGCTGTGGTGCAAGCGATTCCTACATTCGCAATGGGTTGCTTCAAATTACCGATGTGTCTTTGTGAAGAAATTAAGGCATTAATCCAGAAATTCTTTTGGGGACAAAAGGGTGAGCAGCGGAAAATTCATTGGAAAAAATGGGAGGTTCTTTGCCAGCCTAAATCAGAAGAAGGGTTAGGCTTCAAAGACTTGGAAAAATTCAATGATGCAATGTTGGCAAAACAAGTGTGGAGAATATTGAAGGACCAATCCTCTCTTTTTTATCGGGTCTTTAAAGCGAAGTATTTTCCCAGGGAGTTCATTTTTGATGCCTCAGCAACCACAGGTTCTTATGCTTGGCAGAGTATCCTTAAGTCAAGAAAGGTGATTTTAATGGGTATGAGATGGAGAATAGGAGATGGGAAGAGTATAAATATATATGGAGAAAATTGGCTGCCAGGGAAGGGGTCTGCTAGGATCGTTTCTCCACAGGTAGCGGCTTTAAAAGGAGCTCAGGTTGCTGCCCTCATAAATCCAAACACTCGGTCTTGGAATATTGATCTGCTCAACCAGTATTTTTTGAGTTTTGAGGTTACTAGAATAAAAGCAATTCCACTGAGCTGGACTGAATAGGAAGATCGTCTCATTTGGCCCGACAGTCATGATGGGGAGTATTCGGTCAAGTCGGGGTATCAAATGTTGTGCAAGAAAGCAAACTCCAGCGCTGCATCAAGCTCGGACTCGTCGCACAAATCAGCTTTCTGGAAATGCCTTTGGAAGCTTCACGTTCCTAACAAGATCGAGTTTTTTCTTTGGAGAGTTTGCTCTAACGTGCTGCCCACAAAGGATAATTTGAAGAAAAGAAAAATTATTGATGATGCGAGGTGCAGTGCCTGCCTTCAGGATCAGGAAACAACATTCCATGTGCTGTGGAGCTATGAGTCACTCAAAGAAATTTGGAACCCCTGTTTTAGCTGGGTCTGAATAGAGGTTCCTTATCTTCAGGACATGCTAGAACTAATAAACTTGGTCGGACAGAGAGCAAACGGACTTAAGCTGTCTGGGGTGGTGGCTTGGTTTATCTAGACTCAAAGAAACAAGCTGAGGCTGAATGAGATAGGGGTGCGAGAGATAAGCTTTTTGAAACAGCTAGAAGTTACCTCTTGGATTTTCAATCAAAATTCCAAGTGACCAAGGTGCAGCAACGAAAGGAAAATACAAAATGGATACCTCCAGGGGATGGAATGTATAAAGCAAATTACAATGGTGCCATGTTTGCCGAGTTAGAGGAAGCAGGGATAGGGGTTATAGTTAGAGATAGTAAGGGGGATGTGATTGCTGCTTTAGCTGAAAAAATACCTTACTCGGGTTCAGTGGAGGTGCTGGAAGCATTAGTTGCAAGTAAAGCAGCAAAATTTGTTGTGGAATTGGGCTTAACGGATGCTGAATTTAAAGGAGATTCTGAGATAGTTTGGAGGGCTTTGAAGGCAGTGAACGGGGCTCATTCAGCCATGGGGGTGATTATCAAAGACACAATGTCTATAGTAGGTCACTTAGAACCTTTTCTTTCTCTCATACTAGGCGGTAGGGTAATTGTGTAGCCCATGCTTTAGCTAAGAGAGCAATTGTTTCTTTTCCATTATTAGTATGGATGGAGCATATTCCAACAGACATTAGTCATGTTGTTTTTTCTAATCTTATAGCATCATAATAATAATACTCTGTTTTGACTCTCAAAAAAAAAAAAAAAAAAGGTCTCATGCTAAACTAATGCCTGAAGCAAATGGTCATTTCAAAGTTCTCCACGCATTTTAATGAATAGAAAGTTTGAGCATTCAATGGAATGAAGTCATAATATAACATGAGTTAACGTTTTGGAGTTATTTTTAAAGTTAATTATGGAATTATCCTAAAATTATTAGTATTCAACAAGCCATATACCATTGAAATACTCTAGATTTCTATAGTTTTAAACGCATCAAACGGTGTGCAATTTTGATTTTTCTATGAGAAATTATGACCAATTTACTATATATATCCTGTATGAATGGGCAGACTAAACTTAGGAAATACCGAATTTTGAATTCTCTTACTCTTGGTCTTTGATATGTCTATTTCTTTTCCAAAGTGCTGATTTCAATTCCTATGTCTTCTTAACAGGTATTGTTAGTTGAGTTTTGCATATTTGATCAATGATCTGGTTTTTATTATATAAGCGAAAATACCATTTTCGTCCCTACATTTTCATGCGATTCCTACTTTGGTTCCTAACTCTTTTTTTTCACCGATTTTAGTCCCTATTCTAGAAAACGCGTCTCGTTTTTGTCCGTGACATTACATCAGAGACTGAAATTGCACAGCTGGCAAACAGAATAAATTAAAAATATTAAAATAATACCCACAAATGCCATGTCATTTTTTAAAAACAAAAAATTAATTTGTAAATTTTAACTAAATGAAAAAAAAAAGGAAAAAACTGAAATAAAAATAAAAACTAAGAAAATTCAAAAACCCAAAAAATTCAAAACCAGAACAAAACAATAACAAACCCAGAAAATTATTTTTTATTCTCACACACTCTCTCTCTCTCTCTCTTCCTCTCACTTTCAGAGTTTCTCTATTTCTCCCACGCTCTCTCCTCTCTTCCTCTCACCATGAAAGCTTCTCTCTTTCAATATTGGCTTTTGGGCCTTAGATCGGCGTGGCACAGATCAATATGGAGGCTTTGGGTGGGTGGGATTTAGATTGCCATGGTCTGGTGTCTGCTCATGGGTAGTCGTGGCTCACCGTGAGTGAGGTGGTCGTGGCTCGTCGTGGGTCACTGTGGGTGGAGTGGTCGTGGCTCACCATGGGTGGTCTTGGCTCTCTATGGGTCGGTTGGATTTGATGGGTTGGCTGGGATGGATTCGATGGTGGCTGGGTTGGCTTCGGTGGTTGTTGGGTTGGTTTAGCTTGTGGGTTTGTGGCTCGGCAAAACTGAAGGGTATGGATCTTAGGTCTTGCGTGGGTCTCTCAAAACTGAAGGGTATGGATCTTAGTAGTTTGGGTATGGAGGTTTGGTAGTGACAGTGGTATGAATTTTCTGGATTTGTTCTTGTTCTCCTTCTCCTTCTGGGCTTTGAATTTTCTGGGGTTTTGAATTTTCTAGGGTTTTGAAAATGGATTTGTTGGTCAGTGGTGCTGGTGGTGGTTTTGGGATCTAGGTTTGATTATAGGTTTATGGGTTTGTTGGAGATTGGTTTGTTTATTGGGTTTGTGGGTTTGATTTGCACAGATTTGGGTTTGAGTTCTTGGGTTGCTGGGTTTGATTTGGGAGTTCTTGATTTTTTGGGTTTGAGTTCTTGATTTGCGGGAGATTTGAGTTCTTGGTTTCTTCATTCTTCCTGTTAGCATTTAATTTAATTTTTTCTTCTTGATTTCATTTATGTCCTAGTGATTTGGGTTTGAGTTCTTGGGCTACTGGGTTTGTGATCTTGTGATGGGTTTGAGTTATTGGTTTGTTTACTGGGTTTGTGGGTTTGATTTGCGAAGATTTGAGTTTGAGTTCTTGGGTTGCTAGGTTTGATTTGCGAGTTCTTGATTTGCTGGGTTTGAGTTCTTGATTTGCGGGAGATTTGAGTTCTTGGTTTCTTCATTCTTCCTGTTAGTATTTAATTTAATTTTTTCTTCTTGTTTTCATTTATGTCCTAGTGATTTGGGTTTGAGTTCTTGGGCTACTGGGTTTGTGATCTTGTGATGGGTTTGAGTTATTAGTTGCTAGGTTTGATTTGGGAAGAATATGAAGAACAAGTTGTAAAATGAAAAACAAGTTGAAGAACACTAAGAACATTAAGAAATTTTTTTTAATTAAAATTTTTAATTAAATTAAATTTAAGGTTTTTTTAATTAAATTTATTTTTTAAAATTTTCTGACATGGCTTTTAAAAAAAAATTTAAAAATGCTGACGTGGCATTAAAAAAAGCCAAATAATATTTTTTAATAATATTTTAATTGCCACATCAGCGCCACGTCAACTTCTGTCTGCCACCTAGGACTTTGCCGTTAGGGCACTGATGGTAGGGACAAAAACGAGACGTGTTTTCCAGAATAGGGACTAAAATCGGTGAAAAAAAAAAGTTAAGGACCAAAGTGGGAATCGCGTGAAAATGTAGGAACGAAAATGGTATTTCCGCCTATTATATATTTTGGTCTTAAAAATGTGTCGTGATCACTCGTCATTACTAATAATTGAAGAGTTGTTCCAAGATGGTCCTCTATATATCCGATCTCATATATATATATATATATATATACACACACGCGCGCGGATGAAGATAATAGAATTGAGATTTGAGTGTGTTATTTGAATGCAATCATAAGCATTTATTTTGAATTCCTTGCTATACATTTCTTTGATAGATTCCTTACAGTAGTAAGCGTTTCTATGATTCTATCATATACTTTGTATCTCTTCAGTGAGTGGATCCCTTTTAAGTGGGGACTGTGTACACTTCTGTTCTCTCCTTAATTACCCTCCTAAGAAAATCGGGCATCATAAAGTGATCAAACCGGTTTAAGCTGTTCCACTCATACATCCAAAATTGGTGAATCGTACCACAATGACAATCCCAAATCCAGTAGACAAGGTGGGGACTGTTGGGTGTAATTAAGGGTCATCATGGGTCACTCGATCGGCTTAGCTAGGTTACATCTAAACCAATCAGTAGTAGCGAATAGCGGTAATGGTATAATCCGATGCCTATTGAGACCACACTGCATATCTGTGCCGATCGATCGATGCTGAGATAATCATCCGATGAGGCCTTCAATGAAACCGGGGCAACCACAACCATTATAGAGAATTGACGACAGGGCCATTCTCATAGTCATATTTCCACGCCTAAACTTTTACTACTTGACAAGTTGTGAGTAATTTATATAAAAGTGGTGAGTTCCACAAAACAAAACAAAAAATGTCCACCATTTATAGCATTACAAGTAAAGTTAGTTGTAGAATTGAGTGCGAGATTAGTCGTGTAACTAGAATTATTCATTATTGGAAACCAAAGAATGGTAATAATAATAGAAAAGAGATACCCAGACTTTCCTATCTAAAAAAGAAAAGAGAGAGAATTTCAGGGGAAAGAAATAAAAAGCACAAAAAGAAAGAAAGAGCTAGAGAAAATAATGTGCTAAATGTTAAGAACTTAATCACAACCCAAATGTACAGGTGGGATGCATGGGATTCATTTTTTACACGCAAAGGATGTCACACATAATATCAAACATCATGACACTCTGAATTTTGTTTTCCACCCCTTTTTTCACTTTGGTTTTGCAGAATTTCGATCTCCCTCTAATTACGAATAAAACAAGAGAAGAAGCATGACATGACACAAAATATATGAAAAGTGAGAGATAGAAGAGAGAAGTGACTAATAACACATTTTATGTGAGTTCATGAGTAGCGTCACACACCATAACGTACATCGCTGAACTTGTTCTTGATCCACTTGAAGCTGCTCCTTACGTTTGATTTAAGTTTGCCTTCCATGGTGAAAACATTATAAGAGGCAATCCTCTTCTTCCTCTTGAGCTCTGGATCAGTCGAGATAGCAAACCCGTTTCCCTGTTGACATGGCCCATTAAAGTTGTACGAGTTTGACGATGATTGTTCCCGGAATCCATATTCACCCGAGTAAGACGAGGAGTACCCAGGCAATGACTTGCTCTTTTCCATATATTATCAATCAATCTAACTTTAAATTCTTTTGGAAAATTATAATCTTCATCATGTTATATATATGTAGAAAGATTAATAGACTATAGATATAGAGCTGGGTTGGTGGCGATAGGAAATATTAAATAGAAGAAAGAGTGGGGCCCGGGGATGGGGTTTCATCATTCATTCATTCTCTTTTGGTTTATCACGAGTAGGCTAGGAATCAATCACGAGGTCCAGCGGTGGTCGCAGATCAAGATATATGCTGTTTTGGTTGTGGGCTCCACTCCAGTAGTAGGAGATGCCAATGCCAATACATCCATCCAATCCCATCATCACTACTTGCTAGTAATTTGTAGCTACAAAAAATGTCTTCACATGCTACGGTATCTGCTATCTAATTCTAGGGGGCCACCTGGACGGACTGTGGCCTATTTTGTCGTCTTTTATTCTTTTTAAACTTAAAACTTAGTTCCAACCAATCAGAGCGTTTAATGGCACCATACATAAATTTCATAATATTATTTATTTATTTATTTATTTTAGATTATAGATTGTGATCCGCAAAACCATATCACATTAGTCTCATGTGAAAATGATGTTAAATTAATTAACCATAATTTATCACCTCAATTTTATTTACATAATTAATTATTGCGTCTGTTGGATATCAAATTTTAAATTATGTACTCACTCATAGTGTGGTACATGGATTTGCAAGGAGATGTGCAAACTGAAGCAATACTAAGAGCATTAGTATTGGATCCCTTGTATGCTACATGTACGTAAAATTTAGCAATAGAGACCTTAAAAACAACATTATCTGGTCTTGCAATTACAAAAAAATTTGCAATTGCCATCCTAAGAGCATCCGCAGCCCAAATGGCATATGCCATATCTTGCTTCAATTTAACATATAAGCACAAAATAACCTCTGCATCTGGACTTGTATAATACAACTACTGCAAAAAAATTTAGAATTGTGTAGAATTGCACTGTAGCACAATTCTAAAACAAAAACTATTATTTTATTATCTTTCTCTCTCATCTGAAGGCCTAACTCTCCCACTCTCTCAGTCTTCCACGTCTCTCTCTCTCAGATTTCTCCCTCTCCCTCTGCTCTCCCTCAGGCCACTGTTGGCCACCATCGCCCAGCAACGCGAAGCCCAGGCCGCCGTTGGCCACTGTCTCACCCGGCGTGGTCTGATCGTGGAGATCGTGGTCTAATTGTGAAGATCGTGGCAAATCGTAGTTCAGGTGGTGGGATCATACTTGGGTTCGAGGAGATTGGGTTTGAGTTCGTGGGGTTCGTGGGGTACAAGAAGATCGAGTATTTGATTTGGAGTGGGATCGATGGCTTGGGTTGCCATTTTGGGTTCTGGTTCTACGTTTTCTGGGTTCTGGGTTCTAGTTTTTTTTTTTTTTTTTTTTTTTTTTTTTTAATATGGGTTTTTGCTCCGGTGGGTTTTGCACATTTAAGATTTTAGGTTGAAGAACAGATCGTGGCTTGTGTTGCCGTTTTGGGTTCTGGTTCTACGTTTTCTAGGTTATGGGTTCTGGTTTTTTTTTTTTTTTTTTTTTTTTTTCCCTTCTATTGTGAGTTGTGACGCTGGGTTTTTTTTTTTTTTTTTTTTTAATATGGGTTTTTGCTCCGGTGGGAATTTGGTGGGCAATGGTGGCATGGTGGGCATGGTGGAGGCGCAGTGGTGGTGACTGGGCAGTGGAGGCCCGGTGATAGACGTTGAGGGAAGGTGGAGGGGAAAATTGGGAAAAAAAACAAAAAAGAAAAAATATATATTTTATTGTGTAGAAATATTATTTTAATGAGTAAAATAGGAAAATAAAAGTTGGGACACTGGAGGTAGTGTAAAATGGTATGGTATAATTGATAAAGTAGTTTTTTAGGATGGTAAAATAAGATGAGATATGAAATTCGGATGTAGATGCTCTAAATATAAGAGTGCATTGTAGCAAAAATTGTATAATGTTTATTATATTTTATTGGGTAAGATGACACTGTAGCAAACTTGAATTAAATTATTTTATTGAATAGTACATATTATTTTAATAAATTGAATAGAAAAATAAAAATTAAGATATTAAGTATGTTATAAAATGATATGATATAAATAATAAATAATTTTTAAGACGAATTATTTTTGGGTGGAAAGCAAATGTGAATGCTTTAACTAGTCAATTTGGTAGTGCAACTTTGGAGAGTCAGCCAGTACCCTAACCTTTATGAAAAGCAATGAAGGAGTACCTTTAACCAAAAACGAGTCATCTTCCACTTTATGCTAGCTAGGATAGGTGCACGCTCAGTGCTCTGTGGGCCTCGGTGTTTCATTCATGAATCATCTCACTCTAGAGTCTAGACTACTTTATCATATGTATTTTCAACTCTGTGGGTAGAGATAATCTAGTGCAAGATTATCCAGTTAGGAACAATCATCGCCGTTAATATTGCGGTTATCTTTTGAATTATGCACTCTCATCTTCATCAGACCCTTAATTATGGCTAAGCAAGCAAATCATGATGTGCCATAATTTTCTTTTGTGCAGCACTGTCTAAACTAAAATAGTTCGTCCTTAAAGCAGATATGTCATATGTCCATGCAGAAAGTAAATGTGAATGAATGAAACCCTGCCGAGTGCACTGCTCTAGCTCGTGCCGCCATAATGTCAATTGTGAATAATTTTCGCTTTAACTGGCGTGCATTTGGAAGGAACTCATATTATGATTTATAATGATTTAACTTTGGACCTTTTGTGTGTACGTGTTCAAAGAGAATGTCATTGAAATCTACAATACAATGAACAAGTAGCATACGTTTTTGTTTTCAATTCGTCTTTGTTTTTAGGGTTAGTTTAAAAGATGTAATAGATCAAAATAAAATTAATGTTTGGCAGACCATATATTTTCTTGGGTATGCTACAAGTTACAACCATATAGAGCATCTGCCGATAATTGACTTAAAATGAAAGGAGGAGGAACATAACATGATAAAAAAATGTACTATCTAAAATACAACACTTCTTAGCTAAGCTAGCAAATCCGCACAATTAAGCTGCACAAAAATTCCCTTCCGTATATGCATATAAAACGAGAATACAGACGCCATTCACTAATCAAGAACCTGTAATCAGATATATCATAAATAACGGGTGGCAAATGGGTAGGTTGGATCATAAATAAGTTGGGTCATAAATGGATTGGGTGTGTAATTACTCATTTATATATTTATGACCTGTTTATATATAAATTAATTATTCATTATTCGTCCAACCCATTTAATTAGTATCCCGCCCATTTAACCCAATATGACCCAAATAAATAAATAACTTGTTAAAAACTTTAAAAAACAAAAATTAAAAAGTTCAAAAATCACTTTTCCTGTTCTTTCCTTTCATTTTCCCTTCACAAAATTCATTTCTCAGCAACCAAACAAAGCTACAGAGAGAAAAAAAATGACTTTTTTCTTCTCTGTGCTGCTTCGTCTCCTTCAACCTCACTCTTCCACTCCCCCAAAACTCTGAAACTCAACAACTCCATCCCCATCCTCACAAACAACTCTTCCTAACCCTATCGAAATCAACAACTCCATCCCCATCCTCCACCTCCGCCATAGTCGCGTTCCTTATTGCTAACAAATCGATCTGAAGCCGCGACCTCGGAGTCCACTTTTCTAGAACCTTCTTGCTGAAATTCGGTGACGAGTACACCCGTCGGAACTCTGAAAGCTTCGGCTGGAGCCTCTTCACAAAATTGATCTCCACTGGAGGCGATCGAATCGCTGGCACAGAAAACGAAGTCGTAGCCGAGTTGAAGAAATTCTCGAGCTCTCGGTTGAATGACATCGCTAAGTTCTTGAACGTGTTGGCTCAGTGGTGCATGAGTTGGATATCCATGTCCGCCAAGTCATGAACCTCTCGCCAACCTTTGGATATGAAGGAGAATGCGCTCGAATTCGACGAAGAAGAAGATGACGTCGTTGATTGATTCTCGTTGTCCATGGCTAACTCTGAAAAAGCTTGGGTTTCTCTTCGTTCTTTGAAAATTTATGGGCTTGAAAGAATTGATCTCTCTCTCTCTCTCTCTCTCTCTCTCTCTCTCTCTCTCTGAGAAAATGTTTAGAAATCTAGAGGTTAAAGTGTTTGGAAAGTGTTTGGTTATTGAGAAAATTTGTTTATTTAAGTTTTGGATTTTAGAAGGGTGTAGTTGGTATTAGAGGGTTAATTTAATTTTAAATTTTAGATGGGTTTAGTGGGTATTAGTGGATTTATCCATTTAGACCTATCTAATTAAATAACCAAATGGGTCTTTATCCATTTAACCCAAATACTCAAATGGGTTGAGTTAAGACTTATCCAAATATGGTGGGTAATGGCCGGGTTCATAAATATAGATAAAAATTGCCACCCCTAATCATAATACACATATATAGGGTTCTCTAGACATGGCAAAACGGTCGGGTCGGGCCGGGTTCGGGTCGGGTCAATTGGGTTGTGGGTCAAACGGATCACGGGTCAAAAACGGGTCATTTTAAGCGGGTCAAAAATCGGGTTCGGGTCGGGTCGGGTTGACCCGTATTTTTCACATGAATTTTTTTTTATTTAATTTTTATAAAGAAAACAACATGTATCTGTCATTTGGAAAGTTATGCAACAAATTACTTGATATAAAATGCATTATTTTGAATTCACCACTTATATCAAGAATGAACTCAATTAAACTTATTCAACAATTTTAAAATTATACAAATCCTAACATTACTATCTAAAACAAAATAACACAAAGATAAATAAAACAAATACACAAGTTTTATTTCTACACAATATCAACATTCCAAATATAAAACAAAATTACAAATGACTTATTGGATAACTCATTTGATAAAGAATAAAAATATATAAGAAATTTACAATCTTGAAAATTAATTTTATAATCTATTATCAGTTGTGGTTGACACTCTATTTTAATTTGAGATATACTTTAAAATTTGATTGCTTATTTATTTATACATGATCTCTTTTATAAATATCATATTATTGTTAAGCAACACACACTCTAGGAAACATCATAATTTATTTTGAAAAGCCGTTTATTTTGGACATAAATTATTAAAAAATAGGTCTAAGTTTTCATAATTTATGCTAATTTGATACTTTAGCTTCACTATTTTCACACTTATGAATATTTCTCACATGTCTACAATTTTAAATCTATGTTTTTAACTCTACTGTAACCAGATTATCTTGGCATGTACTTTGCTATTTGATATCTAAAAATATTTACTCATTATAGAATGTTCAACCATTTATCTTTCAATTAATTTGCATATAGTTATGTAAATGTATCAATTGTTTCCTTAAAGTTCACAATAAACAATTAAACCAATATTGTCTTAGTTTTACTATTTTTTTACCCAAAAAAAAAAGTTTTAAAAAAATGGTTCGGGTTCGGGTCAGGTCACGGGTCGGGTCGGGTTGACCCGCAAAAGACACGGGTTGGGTCACGGGTCAACCCGTTTTTGCTTCGGGGCAAAAAAATCGGGTTCGGGTCGGGTATTTTTCGGGTCAGGTCGGGTCGGGTCAAAAAATTCTGACCCGTTTTGCCATGTCTAGGGTTCTCTATTTCAATGTTGAGAGTCCTTCAAAATCAATGTCAATATAGCATGGGCATGAGAAGCCTAGTAGCAACTAATAAACTAGTGCTGATTTTTATGTTCATAATGAAAATCTTCATCCATTTACCTTCTCAATCTCTAATTAATCCGGCCCCCAGCACATTCTTGCCCAAGGTAACGAATGGTTGAACCGTTGGTAATAAATTCAAGGTGCCTACAAGAGGGGTCTATCGGCTTCGGCCGGCCGGTTGCCCCCCACACCCCCTGAAAACGTCTTTTTGATGGGCTTGCAATAAGAATAAAATTAATAAAAATAAACCTAAATGAGGTAGAGAATTAATTGAATACACCAAGGAGCAAGGACAATTGTCCTGAATTGGTAAAGGTTGGCGAAATTGATTAGGCTGTACTTGGAAGTTTTATTACAAAATATGAAATTTGATTAAATTTGACCAAGCCTTACCAAAAGATTTGTTTGTCTGATTGGCGGTAATGTTGGACCAAAATATAGATATTTCAATTTCACTTAAAATGATTTGTTGATATTTCAATTTCAAGTGCCATTAGAAAGCCTAGTGCAAAAAGATTCATTTTAAGAGCTTAAATTACATGCAACAAAAATTCCTAGGAAAATTTGAAGCATGTGCAAGTAAGTTTGTTCCTTTGCCCATAACTCCCTAAAACAAAATTCGTTTTTGGAACTAACGACCTCCCATGCATTCAAGATCTTTATCTAGCACATTAATCGCTGAACTGATTAGATTCCTTGTGTCACCTATGGAATTTATATTTTATTTATTTTAATTTTACAAGAATAATATTTTTGCATTTAATTTTATTACTATTTACTTTTTTTTTTTTTTTTGAGAGTCTATTACTATTTACTTAATAACATTTGCTAAATTTATTTGTGTTGTTGAAAATGATTTTATTTTTATTTAAAATTCTTTTTATTTGAAAGATTAATAAACACAAAATTTCAAAGCTTGTTTATATTTTATTATTTTCTATACTTTATAAAAATAACAAAATTTCATTTGAAAGTTGTTTAAATTGCTTTAAACTTTGGGGGGGGGGTAAACTTTCATATTTTTATACATTTATTTATATTTTAACTAATATTAAATTAATTTTGACGTCATCATAGTTTGACATTGGTTGAATTTTGATTCGACCTTAAAAACCTTGAACCTCCATTTTCTTTGGTTCTTCGAATGGTCTGGGTCAGAAAACCATGAGTTTAAAGGTTAAACGAATATAATTGAGGTTTCAAGTTTTGTTATGACACCTCATTCATACAATTCCAAACTTGGGAAGGGCATGAAGTATATGAACAAAAATGGAAGGTTCTTAATTAAGCTATCAAAGTAAGACTATTCATGGTACTAACAGTGATAGCCTCGACTCCGGCCCCATTGATTCCAATAGGGGTCTCCAAATTAATAGACCCACTATGAAGTGGGGTTAGGTTGCCTGGTACGGGCCCATCCTACATATGGGCCAGGAGTACGCCATATGCCTTATAAACCAACGCAAAGAAAGGAATTTTCATCGGGTTATAAGTTCAACCAACTTTGAACTTCATATGCAAAGGTCTAACCAAACTGAGTTCAAATTTAGGGTATGGGCTTGAAAAGGTGTTAGAGAACCAAGCTCGCCTAGCCATATTTTAGCCTTCACTCGTGCTATTGGGTAATACGCTATTTTGAAAGTAGCTTATTAGAGCATTCACAACTGAAAATTTTATCCTACTCTATTTTAGAGCATTCGCACCAATGTATATAAAATCATGTAAAATAGAAAAAGAAGCTGTTTTTACACATTTTGCCTCAAAAATACACTACATCAGTCCTTCTAAAAATGTCTAAAATCGTGTATATCTTTACACGAGCTACAGTAACCGTGTAAATTTACACGGTTACTGTAGCTCGTGTAAAGATTATTTTATTAATTTCTTTCGCTCCTTTTTTTCTCTCTCTTCTCCGTGCTCAACAAACCCAGTAGCTTCACCACTTCTCATCTTCTTCTTTTTCCTCAGATGCACACAAACACACCCACACACAAACACACCCACACACAAACACATCCACACACAGCTCCAATCAACACAGAGATTCACTTGCCCAAAAAAAAAAAAAAAAAAAAAAACACGAGATACACAAACACACCCACACACAAGCAAACCCACACGGACAAACAACAAAGAGACAGATCGGAGCCTGATCGGAGCTTGACTGGAACGATCGGAGCTAGGTGAGATCGGAGCTCATTGATGCGTGGATCGGAGCTAGGTGAGATCGGAGCTGTGAGGGAGAGTGAGGGGTGGGATCAGAGCTGTGAGGTGAGATCGGAGTTGTGAGGGAGAGTGAGGGGTGGGATCGCAGCTGTGAGGGGTGGGATCGGAGTGGGTCGGAGCTGTGAGGGAGAGTGATGTGTGGGTATGGAGATGGGTAGAGTAGAGAGATGGGTATAGAGAGAGAACAAGAAATCAGAAAAAATGAGAAGAAAAAGAGAGAGCCGCGTATTTAACCAATGGTAGTTGAGAGAAATAATAAAAAAATGGCTAAAATTGATTATTTAAATAAAAGAAGGAATAGAATAGATAAACTGATGTGGGTGTTTTGTAAAAGTGGATGTGTAAAATAGAAAAAGTAAGTTTTTAATGTAAAAATGGATGTGTATAATGCATGAGCTGATGTGAATGCTCTTACCATTTTATAAAGTTAATTTATCAATTATACCATACTATTTTATGGTACACCTAACAACCCAACTCTTATATTCCTATACACAACATTAAAATAATATATCTACATACTTAAATATATAACCAAAAAAATATCTCTCCCCTCTCTAATTTTTGTCTCTTCCTCCCCCCTTTGTCTTTGTCTCTATCTCTCTCTCTCTCTCTCTCTCAACCTCTCTCTCTTGCCACCATAAACAAATCCAGCCACCACTAGAGGAAAAAAAATCGAGAATCACAAAATCACAAAATCATAAAGTTAAAACCCAAAATCACAAAATCATGCAACGGCATGGTGGTTCATTGATGTTTTGGGTTTCTCGGCGTGCTGGGTTTCTTGCTCATTTTGTTGATTTTGAATCGGACCAAGATGGTTAAGGGTGGTGGGTTGATTTTACGAGATAATTTTCGTTGGTTATGTGTTCTACAAGATGAGTTTTGTGATTTGGGTTGTGGGTTTTTTTAG
The DNA here is from genome assembly GCA_032727855.1 of Quercus ilex subsp. ballota. Taxonomy (NCBI): domain Eukaryota; kingdom Viridiplantae; phylum Streptophyta; class Magnoliopsida; order Fagales; family Fagaceae; genus Quercus; species Quercus ilex. The sequence continues at coordinate 42,150,023 of CM064909.1, read as the reverse complement.
GTTGTGCTATGATTTGACGAGGTTGTGGTTGGTTTGGCAGTGAGTTTTCTGATAAGGTTTTGGCTAGGGGTTGCTGTGACTTTTGTGATTTGGGTTGTCTGTGGGTTGCTGTGAATTTTGTGATTTGGTTTTGGCCGGGAGTTTTGATTTGTGGGGTTGTGGTGGCAGTGGTGGTGGTTTTGACAAAGAGGAAGAAATAATCACTTGGATGAAACTCATTTGGATGTGAGGTGTGTGGCTTGGTCAGTGGCTTGCAGTGGCCTATGACAGTGTTCCGGTCATGGTGGCTTGGTGATGGTGTTACCATCCACCATCGGTTTTGGGCTTGAAGAGGGGAGAGCAAAACAAAGATGAGAGGAAAAAAAAAAAAAACAAGAGTTGAGAATGAAAAGGAGGGATAGAAGATAGAGGAGAGAGAGAAAAAAAATTTGATTAAAAAAAAATACAATAGTGCTACAGTGCCATCATACATTTACAATGGCATTGTAGCACAATGTCAAAATTTTTTACAATTTTGCAATTTTACAAGATATGATGCTGCTCACTTTTAATGCCTTAATGTTAAAATATGCTTACATATGGCATTTGCAAGCCCAACTGTAATGGCTCTTAGAATCGATCACCATAAGACTTTATTAGGTCATTATGAATGTAAAGAGAGGAAGGAGATAATTCTTTGTGTGCACCTTGGGGATCCGTTTAATGTTCTTATGTGAAGTTGTTTCACAGTCATCAAAAGTCAAGCTACTTTTGTGGTGTTAGTCACATATTTGATATTTGTACATTGAAGTGGTCTTGGTAGAAGAGTTCAATGGGCATTGAAGTTTCATGTGGCATATCATCAAGTACTATAGGTAGCCATACTAGGATTAGATATTCTATATTGTTGTACTTCCATTCTACTATAGTGGATTATTTCGTTGGAAGGTTAGCAATAAACCTCCAAAGGTTTTTCTCTTTAGGGTTTTCCTTTCGTAATCATATTTTCCGTGTTCTTTATATTTCTGCTTCTTACTCTCCCATATGGTTGTTTGCACATCCAACTTAATTGAAATCAATCACAAAATCAATTAATTAATCGAGTTGACTTAAAATTGAGTTAAAATCAAGTCAACCAAGGTCAAAATCTTCTTAAGTGCAATTTGAGAGCCACACAATCTTCTTTTGAGGCAGTCACACTTGGTAACGCCACATGACTTGAGGGTATTGCAATGTAACTTGAGCCTTGACAACGTAGTCAGGAATTTAAATTGAGAAGATTGTGATATCTCAAATTGTTTAGATTGGATTAAATTGTATGAGATGTGTTGTGTGAATGTGCATTAAGACATCAAACTTGTATCAGGTTGAACTAAGCTAAATAAGCGATTACGAGGAGCAAAAATTGTAATTTGAATAGTCTATAGCACATATGTAGTTAGTGCTTTTCGTAGACCATGACATTTTAATTATCTCTTACCTAGTTAATAACTTATAAATTTTAGCATTTGAAGTTTTTGTGTTGAGGTTTAAATTTTTTGCATTAATTTTTTTCCTATATAGTAATTGCATATACCTATTAGTTTTTTTTTTCCCACATAATATTTTCAAAAATTGGATATATAATAAGATTGTTTCCATCATCTTTTTAAATATACTTATTTCCTTATGCCATCATTTAAATAATGTGCATGAATGTTAGTTTTTATTAATTTTTGAAAGCACATGAACGTTAGTTTGTTGTGTAGTGAAACCTTCTCCTTTTATATCATTTAAGGTAAAATCTACTAATATACCTTGAGGTTAGGCCTAATGTCAACAAAGTCCAAAATATTTCAAAATCGAAAAATTTGGCCTCTAAAGACAATTTAATCCCTATCACTGTTACCCCACAACTGGACCCATTGGACTAGTGAGCTACCCATAGGCCTTAATAACAATGGGTTAGACCATTCGTGTTAAGGACATATTTTATGTAGCTGGCTAATCCTTTCAAAAAACGCATTTTACTTGTAATTGGGTAGATCTAGGATGTGTTTAATACTTCAAAGAACATATTGTTCAAGTCTAGTATTAAAACTATGAAGATTGAACTAAGAAACAAGTGAAGAAAAGGTGTTCATTAAAGCTGGACAGATAGCTCGACACCTGCAGATAGATAGCCCGACAGCTGGCTATCTATCGAGCTCTTCAGTTTATTGTTATCGCAATCTCGACACCTTCTCTACAGCTGATGGATCGATCGAGAAAGCTCCTGTTCCCTCGACAGCTTCTCGACACCTAGCTATCTATCGAGGTTTAAAGCTCGACACCTTCTCAACACCTGCTATCTATCGAGGTTACGAAAATCAGAATTTTCAAATCTGATTTTTGGGTCAGACTTATGTATTTGTTTAGCATTTCTTTTCTCATAACTTAGACCTATATAAGGCTTATTTTAGAGGCCGTCACATAAGAGAATACAAGGAGAACGAATGCAAAAGGTGATCGATGCCTTATTCTCTCTTAAAGAAGTTACTGCGTCTTTTGCGCCTTAGGGTTTTGTAACCAAGTGCTTCTTGATCTTCATTCTTGATGAAGTGAAGAACTTTACAACCAACATCTTCTTCTAGTTGGTGATTTAAGTCGCGTACTGGGATCCGCGCAATTGGTTAGTCAAGTACTGGATTCGTGAATCATCAAAAAGGTGGCATTCATATATTGAAGAGTTCAGATGTTTTGAAGCAGTAGAAGGTTTCTGCTGTGAGTTCATCTACGGGGATTGTAGAGTCTAGGGACAAAGGTTTTGTACTAGATCTGAAACTTCTATTTACTATAGTAGATTGCTTTCCAGGAAAGTTTCCCTCCAGGTTTTTTACTGTGAAACTGGTTGGTTTCATTGGTTTTCCTAGGTCATCATATCTTGTCTTATTTACTTTTCCGCTGCATATGATTTGGACATGATATTGATGTTTGTTTGTTTTAACAAGTTTGATTCATAATAAATCTAATTAACAACTTGGATTTAAAACTTGTTAATTCTATCAACCGGGGTCTATATTTCCCAACAAGTGGTATCAGAGCGGGTTCACTCTAATTGGATTAATTTCCTGAGTGTGATCCTTGACCCCCGTTGTCATGGATTGTGGACAATCTCTTTTGATTCCTCCTTTATTTGATAGAACTAATTATGCGTACTGGAAAGTTCGTATGAAAGTTTTTTTTCAGGCTCTAGGTGAACAGGTATAGCAAGCTGTTGAAGTCGGCTGGATTAAGCTAAAGGAATCACCAGTGGATTGGGATGATGCAATAATCATAGCGGCAAATTTCAACAGTAGGGCCTTGAATGCTTTGTTCTGTGGGATGACCAATGAGGAATTCAAGAAAATATCGTCCACGGAAGTTGCTAAGGAAGCATGGACCATTCTTGAGACCACCTATGAAGGTACCAAGGCAATAAAGACTGTGAAGCTTCAACAACTCACTAGTAGTTTTGAAGAAATAAGGATGGAGAAGGATGAGACCTTTGATGAGTTCTATGCTAAACTCAAGGATATTGTGAATTCTGCCTTCAACCTTGGAGAATGTATTGCAGAATCCAAAATTGTGAGGAAAATCCTTAGGTCCTTACCTGAAAGATTCCATGTCAAGATCACTGCCATTGAAGAAGCAAAGGACATTAATCAAATTCCTTTGACTGAGCTTGTAGGGAATCTTCAAACCTATGAGATGAGATTAGACTCAATGGGAAAAGGTGGAAAGAGCAAAAACTTGGCTTTTAAGCGTATAGAGGAAGAGATTGAGGACTCTGAAGATGAAGCTAAAAGTGAAGATGAGGATGAGGATCTAACCTTCATAACTGATGAGATTATCAAGCTTCTTCAGTTTAGGAAAAAGGATAAAAGCAAACCTCCTAGGAAATCTAAATCCTCTAGGAAGGGCAAGAATGAGAAACCCCTCATCCAATGCCATGAGTGCAAAGGTTTTGGTCATATGAGGATAGAGTGTCCAAATTACCTCATGAAGGAAAAGACCAAGAAGTCAAAAGATAAAGGGTTGGTTGCTACCTGGAGTGACACTGAGGATGACTCTTCTGATGAGTTTGTGATGAATGTCGTCACGTTATGGCCTTTGCTGCCACAACCGATAAGGTGATTGTGGAGAGTGCTAGTGACAGTGAGGATTCTTTTGATGATGAAGTACCCAAGAATATGACCCTTCAAGAAGCCTATGATAAGTTATGCACTGAATTCATAAAATCTGAAAAGACTTCTCATCTTTGCAAAAAGGAGCTTAATGAGGTAAAAACTGAAAAAGCTGAACTGTTAGTCAAATTAGATGAGACTACAAGGTTAGTTGAGATTCTTATTGTAGAGAACACCTCATTAGAAGAGAAGGTCAAGAATCTTGAGGTTGAGCTTAGTCAAGCTAGAACTCAAATAGAGAGGATGTCTAGTGCAAAGCTTGATGAGGTATTGAGTGCTCAAAAACCTAGTTATGATAAGACTGGCTTAGGATATGCTATTTCCTCCGGCCCCTCATCTACCATGACTTCTAGATCAAAGACTGTCTTTGTGCCCCAATCTGAAAAAGGTAATAAAGGTATGAAATCTAAATCCTTTGTTAGACCTCATGTTTGTCACCATTATGGTGTTTTTGGACACATTCGTCCTAATTACTTTAAGTTGTATCCTCAGAAGCAACTGTCCAAATGGTCACATATTTCCTCTCAAGGACCTACACCTTTGTTTGGAGAGTTAGTAAAAGTCTTGAGCTTTTTAACTCAATTTCAGGAGAAATCTAATTCTTCTATGTCCTTTAGTAGACATACTAGGACACGTGCCTTTTCATCTTCACAGCCAAAGACTCGTGCTGTGTGGGTGAGAAAGGAGCCTAAGACTTAATTGTCTTTTTTATTTGTCCTTTGCTTTGATTCTTTCTATCTAAAGTAGAACTCTCTTTGCTTGATTTCTTATTTGTTTTTAGAATCATGCTTTCATGCATCTGCACCCTTCTATCATGCCTTCATGCATTTGCATCTTTCTTTCTGCTTTCATGTTGTTTGGTTGTTTAGTTTTTATTTTGTTTTGTTTTCAAAATAAAAATAAAAAAGAAAAATCATAAAAAAACAAAAACAGTGTGTGTTTTGTGTACCTTGGATGGCCATTGAAACAAAGTTTCCTAAACTTTGTATCTTTTGTAGCTTAGATGAGCATCTTTATGCACAACTAAACAAGTGAGCTTTGTAACTCTTGTTTGTGATGAGTAAGATTAAGTTATCTCTTGGACTTAACACTCATATCACTCTTTTTGATCGGTATGATTAGAAAATTCTAAGAGAAAGGCATAAATGACCATCTCACCACTGTTGTTCGCCAATCATATTATGACACTTGTATGCTTCGGCATAGCAAAAGTGCAGTGTCATAGACACCTGTATGCTTTGGCATAGCAAAAGTGCAGTGTCAAAGACATCTGTATGCTTCAGCATAGCAAAAGTGCAATATCTATGCTTAACATGTTGGGTATTTCTTTTCTCTCTCTTATATGCCTATGCATGATATGCTTAAAAGAAAATATGCAAAGAAAATAAAAAGCAAAAGATTAAAATGCTTTAAATATGATTACAAGCGTGTTTTATAGGAGATGTGGGAGCTATAAGATGTACCTTAAAGGTGATAGTCCCCATCAAACAGTTATGGTTGTGTGTGAGTTAAAATTATTTTCTCATATCTCAGATCGTCATAACTTGTATACACATGCAATCTTGCGATTTTTTCACACACAACACGCAATATTCTTTGCTACTCTTGATACATGTGCAGGTACAATGTGATTTGGTCATCACAAGTTTTTACATGTGTTAATGTATACTCACTAAACTGTCTTGACTTGTTTTTGAAATATAAAATTGGTTAGACTTGTTGTGTGTGTGTGTGTGTGTGTGTGTGTTTTGGGATCTATGTGCTTAACATTTTTTCTTGTTGAGAGATTTACTTTCACATGTTTTGAATCTTTCTTTTATCTTGTTATCCATAGCATCTTGTTTCATTACATTCATGCATTTATATGGATTTCTTTGTGTCTCCTTTGTCATCCTTAATCATCTTTATGTTTCTCGGGTGAAGCTTTCTAGTTTCTTGTACCCTTTGTCAATCATGGCAAAAAGGGGGGAGAAATTGTGGAGACTTTATGGTTTCTGTTTAAGATTCTACAAGTTAGGGGAAGAAATACATTCATTTGTAAGGGGGATATGTGTTTCATCTTGTTAAGGGGAGTGCTTACTTCCTTCTTCTTGTACCTTGGGTCTTGTGACCATTGTTTACATACATTGTGCTTATCTTCTTTATATGCTAATGTATGTTTCTTTCACCTACCTTTACATGTGTTGTTTCTTTTCTATCTTTATACACATGTTTCTTATACTTGTATGCAATCTATTATTTCTATTTCACACTAAGATGTCTTGATCAGTTTTGTTTAAAGTGTTTCAAAAATATAGGTTGTCAAAGTCTTCCATGCCATAAACTCTCTTCTTGCAAAGTTTTTCAAGAGTTTGTGTTAGGATAGATTTTATTGTATTCAACAAGTGAATATGAGTTGAGTGATTTATGACTTCTCTCATATGTTCATTTGTTTGTTGTAATTTTGTCACAGATTGCCAAAGAGGGAGATTGTTAAGGACATATTTTATGTAGTTGGCTAATCCTTTGACAAAACGCACTTTACTTGTAATTGGGTAGATTTAGGATGTGTTTAATACTTCAAAGAACATGTTGTTCAAGTCTAGTATTAAAGCCATGAAGATTGGACCAAGAAACAATTGAGGAAATGTGTTCATTAAAGCTGGACAAATAACTCGACACCTGCGGACAGATAGCCTGACAACTGCTCGACACCTCTTGACAGCTGGCTATCTATCGAACTCTTCAGTTGATTGTTATCGTAATCTCGACACCTTCTTGAGATATGCTAAACGCACCAACACAAAACGCACTTTACTTGTAATTTGGTAGATCTAGGATGTGTTTAATACTTCAAAGAACATGTTGTTCAAGTCTAGTATTAAAGCCATGAAGATTGGACCAAGAAACAAGTGAAGAAAAGGTGTTCATTAAAGCTGGACAGATAGCTCGATACCTGCGGACAGATAGCCCGACAGCTGCTTGACACCTCTCAACAGCTAGCTATCTATCGAGCTCTTCAGTTGATTGTTATCGTAATCTCGACACCTTCTCGACAGCTGGTGGATCGATCGAGAAAGCTCCTGTCCCCTCGACAGCTTCTCGACACCTCCTTGACACCTAGCTATCTATCGAGGTTTAAAGCTCGACACCTTCTCGACACCTGCTATCTATCGAGGTTACAGAAATCAGAATTTTCAAATCTGATCTTTGGGCCAGGCTTATGTATTTGTGTAGGATTTCTTTTCTCATAACCCTAGACCTATATAAGGCTTATTTTAAAGGCCGTCACATAAGAGAATACAAGGAGAACGAATGCAAAAGGTGATCGATGCCTTATTCTCTCTGAAAAAAGTTACTGCATCTTTTGCGCTTTAGGGTTTTGTAACCAAGTGCTTCTTGATCTTCATTCTTGATGAAGTGAAGAACTTTGTAGCCAACATCTTCTTCTAGTTGGTGATTTAAGTCGCGTACTGGGATCCGCACAATTGGTTAGTCACGCACTGGGATTCGTGCATCATCAAAAGGGTGGCATTCATATATTGAAGAGTTCAAAGGTTCTAAAGCAGTAGAAGGTTTTTGCTGTGAGTTCATCTACGGGGATTGTAGAGTCTAGGGACAAATGTTTTGTACTTGATCTAAAACTTCTCTTTACTATAGTGGATTGCTTTTCGGGCAGGTTTCCCCGTAGGTTTTTTACTGTGAAACTAGTTGGTTTCATTGGTCTTCCTAGGTCATCATATCTTATCTTATTTACTTTTCCGTTGCATATGATTTTGACATGATATTGATGTTTATTTGTTTTAACAAGTTTGATTCATAATAAATCTAATTAACAACTTGGGTTTAAAACTTGTTAATTCTATCAACTGGGGTCTAAATTTCCCAACAATTCGTTATCTTGGTGGGCCGTTAGGCTACAAGGTCAGGCCATGGGGCACAACTATTTGATGACCCTTAAATCTTAGAGATAGTGCTTGATGTTGAGGGGAAAAGTCTTTCATGATAAGATCAGAAGACAAGCCTTTGTCACCCGTCCATCACACCTTAGAAAGCACATGCTCGTCATCACAATCACAGACCAAAAGCTAAATCCTATGAAAGAGGTTCATGCATCAGAACTTGCATGGAAGGGTAGATAAGTTTGCATTTTCTTTTATTTTCTCACAATTTCATCAAAATTGTATAGATAACAAATGAGGGATAGAAGCCGAAATTTTTAACCGGCCTTTCCTCGTGCCTTCATGTTTTTCCTCTGCAATTTCCCAGTCATGATATTGATTCTTTGATTCCCCTTCAACCTCATCTAAGCTCAATCAAGTAAATCCCAAACCTTCCCCAGGATGCCATTGGCAATAATAATAATATTTAGAAAACGATGCACCTAAATCTAAACCACACCCACTTCAATTTTGTGCAAATTTCTCTGGTCAAACCTCTATCGGTGAGTATTTTAATTTGATCTTTAAATATTTTGAAGTTATTCGTTATCAGCATGCTAGAATTTGTACACAATTTGAAGAATTGAATTAGAGTTCTGGGTGGTAGTAAACTTGGCTACAGGTGCCTTGTGAAGAAAGGGAAATTTTTATTAGGCATAACTATTCACCCTCTAAGGTTTGGGTTAGTTGTAAAAACATTTATCGGAATTTCAATTCTTTCTTATAACTCTTTGGACTCTATATCCTCCAAATTGACTCCTGAAACCTTTTATGGACAAAAAAATCACATGACCAGTGGCACGAATTAGTTGGGAAGTTTTTTTAAAGTGGTCACGTAATAATCACATGATTTTTTTTGCCCATAAAAGTTAATAAAAGTTAGTCCCATAGATAAATTTGGCTGATATGAAAAACTCAAGGAGTAACAAGGAAGAATTGAAACCACATGGAATGTTTTGGCAACTGACTCAATGCATATATATTATTGCATCTTGGCCTTTTTATTATTTTTTGTCATTTTCCATCATTTTGGATGTAATTTGTTCCATTTAATTCAAACCACACGAGAACTGGGAAAATTTGGATTTTAGCTTAGATGATTCTAAAATGCTAATAAATGTAAGTAATTTAAAAATTAATTATCAGACAGAATATAACATAAATAGAAACTGTAATTTATGATTTCATGACTTGTATCATTTAAGAGAAACTACGAAAAATAATTAATTCATATTTATTAATTAATAGAATAACTTAAAAGGCTAATTCTAAGCTAAGAAATTTAAACATATAATTTGAGTAATTATAAGTAAATTGAGAAAAGTGAGAAAATAAATCAATATACAAGCATTAAAATTATATTTGACTATGTACCAAAAAGTTTTCAAGAACTTTTATATGTTCTTTGATTTCTTTTAAGAATTTTGCAATGCTTAATCTTTCTTATTTCTACCCTACGTCCCTAACTTTCATTTCCATTTATTGCAAATATGTGTATGTAGGGACAAGGCCCAAAACGGTATATTAGGCCTTGGACCTTATCAGATGACGTTGGCATGTCCGAGGAAAGACAAATATTTGATGGATTCCAGCTCAGTGCCTCATGAGTAAGAAAGGAGTAGAAGGCGGTCCGACGAGGAATACTTCCTCAGCGATGATAGACATTGCTCTGATACCTATTCCAGCGACGAAAATGACCTCAATAGAGGCACTAGTGTTAGAAGCATGTCTCATAAACACACGAGAAGAAAGGAAACCCAAAAATATCTAAGGAAAAAGTGCTACCTCCGCATTAAATGCACTGTAGCTACTTTTCTGACCGCATTTATGTGGAGAAAACCTCTGAACAGTGTTTTCTTGATCACCGCAACTCACAGAGAGCTAGAAGGGGTGTCTAATGGGATAGGTGCTCAAGTAGTGGCTTGGATGGTTGACAAATTGAGGGCCAAGATCACCAGGAGTGAGATATATAATAAGAGAGACCCCTGAAGGAGGTGGGATTAGAAAAATAGAGAGAGAACACTGTAGCAATCAGAGCCGCATTTGTAATTAATTCCATTAATCTATACAAAGATTTGCCTCCTCGGACAAGACATTCACTCAATCTTATGCATTTTGCTCTTGCATGATTGTCTTTCAAACCCATCCTAGCCATTGTTAGATTCTCTAGGACCTAGTTCTTTGGCCTACTCTCTACAAATTTATTGTACTGGGCTTATTAACCTACAATCTCATACATATTAGGCTTGGGTTGTAAACCGTGCCCTTACAATTGGCATTGTCTGTGTGAAGAACTTGTGTAATAGTGAGTGCAACGGCTAACGGTGGTAGGTTCAAGTCCTTAACAGGCAGAATCCATAGGATCCCAATGTGAAAATCCTTTTATCAACCTCGAACGTAGAAGGGACTGGGAGGGAAGCGTGCACACTGTCCAATCTGGTAAAAGTCGCTCATAGGGTAAGAGCCATCTCTCCCATGAGGAAGGCACCAGAGCCCTGCAACTGGAAGTTGACCAACTGAAGAGAAAGCTGCGTCATGCATAACGAAAACAAACCCCCTCCAACTCCGACGCTTCCTCTGATGATAAAGAGGATGCCAGTTATAGGCGAAGGTCGAGGACCCCACTTAGTAAGTCTTTCTCCTACGATGAGGAGTGCCACCACAAACGTAGGCGCAGGAGTCCACCTCGCAAAGGTCTAAGAAATGACGCTATGAGTAGGGCGTTGAACCAGATTTCCAAGTCGCCCTTTATGCACAAGATTGAAGTGGTGACGCTTCCTCGGCTTTTCCACCAGCCAACGTTCACTATCTACAATGGTTGAACAGACCCTGTGGAATATGTGAGCCACTTCAACTAGAGGATGGCAGTGCACGCCAAAAACGAGGCCCTGATGTGCAAATTTTTCTTTTCCAGCTTGGGACCTGTGGCGATGAGGTGATTTGACAGCTTGAGGGCAGGTTTCATTAATTCCTTCAAGGAGCTCACTCAAGCATTCAGAGCTCGTTTTATAACATGCAGCAGGGTCCCTCGGCCTCTAGCCTCCCTACTGTCTCTGTTCATGAGAGAAGGAGAAACTCTTAAAACATATTCAGACAGATATTGGGAGATGTTCAACGAGATAGACGGCGACTTTGACGATGTCGCCGTCAGCACTTTCAAGCTTGGACTGCCTGCCGAACATGGCCTAAAGGAATCATTGACCAAGAAACCAGTTACTAGTGTATGCCAGTTCATGGATCGGATTGACAAGTATAAAAGGGTCAAGGAAGACCAATTGCAATGGAAAGGAAAGGAGAAAGTTATCCTTCAGGAGAGAAGGGATTTCAGGTCGGACCGATACAGTAACAACCGGCCACGAAGGGATTTTGCTATGCAGTCAGTATTTGCTAGTAATCAGGCGGTCAATGCTGTATTCCGAGAATCGGTACAATAGGTCCTAGAGAAGATTAAGCACGAGCCATTTTTCAAATGGCCAAATAAGATGGCAGGAAACCCCACAAGGCATAACCAAAACCTTTACTAGTAGTACCACCAAGAGCCCGGACACACCACCGAAGACTGTAGGAACTTGTGGGATCACTTGGACCAGTTAGTCCGAGAAGGGAAATTGAAGAAGCTCTTACACCATTCCAGTGGCCAATGGAACCAAACTGGCCAGGAACCATGGAGAAATGCTCCTACCAGACTTCCTTTGGGCACTATAAATGTTATCTTCGTCGCTCTAGGGTGGACTGGGTCCTGCCCTTCTAGGATAATGACTATTACTCGGCTACCCGCCGAGGACTCAAATTTTGAGCCAAGTAGGGCTAAAGTAAACGCTCAACCAGTGTTGAGCTTTGTAGAGGAAGCTAAGGTTGGAACCATACAGCCCCACGATGATACTCTGATGGTCACACTTAGGATTGAGGGTTATGATGTGAAGAGAGTAATGGTGGATCAGGGTAGTGGTGCCGAGATCATGTACCCCGATTTGTACAAGGGGCTAAACCTGAGACCCGAGAACTTAACGGCCTACAGTTCTCATCTAGTAAGTTTTAATGGGAATGTTGTCATTCCGAGGGGTCAGATCAAGCTACCCATACAGACTGGCTTAGAAGTAGTGGAAGTGGACTTCATCGTGGTGGATGCATATTCCCCCTACACCACCATTGTGGGCAGGCCCTAGCTTTATGCTCTAGGGGCTGTCTCTTATACCTTGCACCAGAAGGTGAAATACCCGTCGGGGGATCAGATTGAAGAGATTGTTGTGAGTCAATCTGCGACTAGACAATGTCTGGTGGCTGCCATCCGGCATCAGCCGAGGTCGAGTCCTCGACCCATACTAAAGAAGGCTCATAACAATTAAGAGCTCCGACGTTGCCTATCGATGGGTTAGCCGAGGAGGCGAAATGCGAGGATTTTGTAAAGGTTGTTATTGGTGATGACCTGGAGAAGTTCTTTCAGATCGGGGCTCAGCTGCCCATTCTAGAGAAGGAAGTGTTGTTGGAGTTTCTTAGAAGAAATGTTGACGTGTTCGCCTGGAGTGCTTACGAGGCCCCAGAGGTAGACCCAAACTTCATCTGTCATCATCTAAACGTTAATCCCAGTGTCACTCCTAAGAAGCAACCTCCTCGGCGCTCGTCCAGAGACCACTCTGATGCTATTAGGGATGAGGTGAAGAAGCTCAAGCAGGTGGGGGCTATCAAGGAGGTGTTCTACCCCAAGTGGTTGTGGTGGTAAAGAAAAAGAGCGGGAAATGGTAAGTATGTGTCGACTTCACAGACTTGAACAGGGTTTGCCCAAAGGATCCTTTCCCTATACCCAAGATAGACCAACTGGTGGATGCAACCGTAGGCTATCCTCGGATGAGATTCCTAGACGCCTTTCAGGGATACCACTAAATACTGCTCGCCCTACTTTCGTCACTCCCATCAGAAACTACCACTACAAAGTGATGCTATTCAATTTAAAGAATGCGGGGGCCACCTATCAAAGGATGATGACTAGGATGTTTAAACTGCAGTTGGGCAAGAGCATTGAGGTCTATATAGACAACATAATGGTAAAAAGCAAGCTAGTGTCTACGAACTTGAGAGACCTCAAAAGCATTTTTGAAGTCCTGAGGAAACACAAGTTGCGCCTCAATGCTTCCAAGTGTTCCTTTGGTGTGGGATCAGGCAAATTCTTGGGCTATATGGTAACCTATAGGGGAATTGAATTTAACCCTAGCAAGATTAAAGCAATCAACAATTTACAACCACCTCGGAATCCCAATGAAGTCCAGAAACTGACCGAAATGACTGCTGCCCTGAACCGGTTTATCTCTCAGTCAACGGATAGGAGTCGGCCCTTCTTCTTACTAATGAATAAATGGAAGGGGTTTGAGTGGACTGAGGAGTGTGCCTCGGCCTTTCAGTAGCTTAAAGATTATCTCTCTCGGCCTCCTATCATGTCTAGCCCTAAAGTTGATAAAGTCCTATTTGCTTATATTGCTGTGGCCCCTTATGCTATAAGCTTGGTCCTAATACGAGTTGATGGTGGCACACAAAATCTAGTTTATTATATGACCAAGTCATTGCATGAATCTGAGATCCGTTATCTACCGCTGGAGAAAGCTATTCTAGCAGTGGTACACGCCACACGTAAACTCCTCCATTATTTTCAAGCACACACGGTTATTGTCCTAACTCAGCTCCAGCTCAGAGCTCGACTCCGAAGCGCTGATTACACGGGGAAGATTACTAAATGGGCCACGATCCTAAGGGCTTTCGACATCAAATACATGTCTTGCACCTCTGTCAAGGGACAAGTCCTCGCGGATCTAATAGTCGAGTTTGCTGAATCCCCATTAGAAAAAGAAATGGAAACACAATCCATGGATGGAAAATCGGTTGGCATGATCTCCCAACAGGGCCCTCTATCCTGGGAAGTGTACGATGATGGTGCAACAAATCATAAAGGTTTCGGAGTAGGGTTAGTACTAGTATCCCCCGAAAGGATTACCATTGAGAAATCATTAAGATTGGAATTCTCGGCCACCAATAACGAAGCTAAGTATAAGGTTCTGCTGATGGGAATGACCATGGTTCGAAGAATGGGCAGAAAAGCAATAAAGATATTCTCATACTCCAGATTGGTCGTAGGCCAAGTGAAAGGGGAGTTTGAAGCGAGGGATTAGAGAATGTAGGGGTACTTGAGCTAGGTTAGACACCTGCAGTCAGGCTTTAAATCCTTCAATCTATTACATATTCCTAAGAGTGGAAATACCCATACTGATTCCCTAGCCACACTTGCAACCTCTTTGGCACAAAGCTTACCCCGTGTCATCCTTGTAGAAGACTTATGCAAGCCCGCAAAGATGTACAGAGAGGCGGTTCATGTCCACCAAGTTAGAATGGGGCCTAGCTGGATGGGCCCTATTGTATTATTCTTAAAAGAAGATACCCTGCCCGAAGAAAAGTCCAAGGCTGATAAAGTGCAAAGAAAAGCTCCTCAATTCTAGCTGTCTAAGGATCAGAAATTGTACAAACAGTCATTTTTCGGGCTATACCTACTATGCATACACCTCGAGGCAATAGAATTACTCCTTGAAGAGTTACATGAGGGGATTTGCAGAAGCCACACTGGGGGTAGATCTTTGGCACACAAAGCCATCACTCAAGGCTACTAGTGGCCGAACATGTAAAAGGAAGCACATGAATATGTAAAGAAGTGCGACCAATATCAGAGGTTCACGCCAAACATACACCAACCAGTTGGAGTCCTTAACCCCATGTCTAGCTCTTGGCCATTCGCGCAATGGGGATTAGACATTGTAGGCCTTTTTCCCAAGGTAATAGGAAACAAGAGATATCTGCTAGTCGGCATAGACTACTTCACCAAGTGGGTGAAGGCTGAGCCCCTGGCAAATATCAAGGACGTGGATGCCAAGAAGTTTGTTTGGAAAAACACTATCACCCGGTTCAGGGTCCCTCATGCCCTCATCTTGGACAACGGCATTCAGTTTGATAGCAAATCTTTTAGGAGATATTGCTGTAAGTTAGGAATTACGAATAGGTATTCTACCCCAGCTTATCCCCAAGGGAATGGACAAGCCGAGGCTGTCAATAAGGTTATAGTGAATAGGCTCAAAAAGAGGTTGGATGATGCAAAGGGAAAATGGGTGGAAGAGCTGTCGCACGTCTTCTAGACATACCGAACCACGCCTCGCAGATCCACCGGAGAAACCCCATTCTCGATGACTTATGGAGCTAAAGCTGTTATCCCTCTGGAGACTAGCTTCCCAATGTTAAGGACTAGCTCATTCAATCCGAGTAGTAACAATGGGCTACTAGAGAAGAGCTTAGACTTAATTGAAGAGAAAAGGGAAAACGCAATGGTTCAATTGGCATACTACCAACACAAACTCAAGTAGGGTTATGATGCTAATGTGAAGCTGAGACCATTAGCACCTGGTAATCTGGTGTTGAGAAAGGTTCTGGGTACTGCAAAGAACTCGGCATGGGAAAAGTTAGGACCCAATTGAGAAGGACCTTATCGCATCACCTCAGTGGCTGGTATAGGGGTGTATTTTCTAGAAGATTTAGATGAACATGTAATACCATGTCCGTGGAATATAAACAACCTGAAAATGTATTATTATTAATGAAAGTCTCTTCTGTCAATATGTTCATTTATTAAAGGCATTATATTTCTCATTATTCAACTTTTATAAGTGTTTAAATTGAAACTCAATTATGCTTAAAGTCCTCGGATCGGATGATGTGGGGAGGTTAACACAATGACAACTTTTATATGTGTTTAAACTGAAACTCAATCATGCTTGAAGTCCTCGGACCAGATGATGTGGGGAGGTTAACACAATGACAACTTTTATAAGTGTTTAAACTGAAACTCAATCATGCCTGAAGTCCTCGAACCAGATGATGTGGGGAGGTTAACACAATGACAACTTTTATAAGTGTTTAAACTGAAACTCAATCATGCCTGAAGTCGTCATACCTAAAGGTTACAGCAGTAGTCCCTGCACACTTCGGCTACCTCCTTGGCCAGCCTTTTTTTTGTTTCCTCCATCCCACGCTCGTAGGACGCAAGCACTACAGCCTCAGTAGTTTCCTTGGCCACCCGAGCTGCCTCTTTTGCTACGTCCTGAGCCCTCTGCAACTCAACCCGAAGGTCTAAAACTAACTGTTTCTAGATGGCCAAGTTTATCTCTGTGGTGTAGAACTGTTTGCGCTGATCCTCGGCTTGGGCTTTGGCACTCTTCAGACCAGCCAGGGCACTCTTGCGATCATTGTCCACCTCTTTCAACTTATTAATGCTATGTGCTCCTTCTTCAAGGATCCGAGGGCCTTCTCCACCTCAAGTCGAGAATGGCTTTCAACTTCAGCTTTATTATGGGCATTTCGGACCCATTCCTCGGCCACATAAACTTGCTGAGTGACCTGCATAAAAATAGCAAAGGAATAAAAAGAAAAATGAAAATGAGGAAAATGAAAATGGCGATGATGATGACGAAAGGAAGAGACTCTTAGCATTTTAAGGGGGAAAGATAGTTTACCATGACGAGATCTCTTTTCAGCGACATGAATAGATCAGGCTGCCTTGTGCGCCAAAGAGCCTCCATATCCCTAGGGAGGAGAAGGGGTTGCTCTAAGGCTTGAGCAAGGTGATTGGCATGCCCTAGTTGGGATTCCCAGATGGAATCATCCCAAGGGATGAGAGCCCCCTCTAGCTCGATCTTAGGAGCCCAGGTGCGCTACTGTCGGCGTACCTCAACCTCATCCCTACTATCCACCGAGGAAGCCCTCTTGTCCTTAGGGTCCTTGGTTGTCTTTTGTTGTTTGGAACCCTTCTAAGGGGCCACATCTCCTTACTCTAAGTCTTGACTTGGTCTCTTTTTCCATATATTGAGATTGGCTGGCAATCCGAGGTCAGTAGGAGGAGGAGGAGTAGGAGGGGGAAGATTGGTAGGAGCCACGGTCTGGGGGAAGTCTTTCGAGGTTCCCCCTCTATTCCTGTTGGCTATTAAACCTTTCAGGCTAGGTCTTTTCTTCGATTCCATTCCTTCCTCTTCCACTGAGATTGAATCAATTCGAGTGACAACTAACTTTGGTGGGCGAGCAGAGGAAAGTTTGTCAGACTCAGTTTCGAAATCCAAGAGCTTCACAGGCTTCTCTGGTACTCCTTCCTCCCCTTCAAAACGAAACTGGTCTATCTCTTCTTCCAAAGATAAGTGCGAGGAGGCAATTTCCTCTTCTACTGTAGCTGTTGCTTTAAGAGGGACTTGTTGTAATGGTATTACAAGTGGAGGAAGGATTTGATGAGCTAAAAGTATGACTAGGGGAAGGTCCTCTCGGGCTAGGAAATCTGGCCTTGACACGTCGATATGATTTATCTGAGGATCACCAGCTCTAATAGCGTGGCCGACCTCTTGAAAAATCTTCGAAATAGGATCAAAATCTAGGATTAAGTGGATAGCCCGCAATTGTTGGTCCTCGCTCACAAAAATTTCTGACCAGAGCAGGTAGTTGAGAGCCACAACGCTGGTAAGGCTGAGCCGAGGAGTAACTTGATTCTTATTTGCAAACATAGCCGAGAAGCAAAACACTATTAGAAAATCAAATTCTTTCATCAAAAGACAGCAGAATGATAGAGAGATAATAATATGGTTAGGGCTATAAGATCTAAGTCTCATGCTAGGAAACCTAACTCCAAGGTATCCCATCCTGGCACTCCCTCTCGAACTGGGCAATGGAGACCATCATGCTACGTCCCTAAAGCGATGAGGTAATCGTCCTTCATCCCCTTGTTAGATTTAGGGAGGCACAAGATAAGCTTGACGACAGGCGACCTGGACTTGAGGTAATACCCTCTGTCGGCTTGTGAATGACATTCATATAGGTGGACCACATCGTGCCAGGTAAGTCCTAATTTGAGATGCTCGTTAAGAGCATTGACACAGCCCAGGATCCTAAACATGTTAGGTGCACATTGACGATGGCATAACCTATGGTTGAGGAGGTAATCCCATGTTATCCTACCCATCGGAAGAGTCATCCTTCCTTCTATGAAGCTATGATGGGGATAATTACCTCCCCTTCCTCTCTGTTTGACACGATTTGTTCTGTGGAATAATATCGTAGGACAACTTCCTGAGGTATGTGATACCTATCTTTAAAGGCTTCTATTTTGGTAGGGGAATCTACTAGGCTCGAGAATCTACCCATTTGGACAACTCTAGAGAAAGCGACTGGAAATAGCGAAAGAAGAAATAACAACTAAAAGGGCCGAGGAGATTGGCCAAGAAGGGAAAGAGAGTTTAGAGAGACGGAAACTTACAAAAGTAAGTGTGCTAATCCTGATCCTGTAGAAATGATCCTTAGAAAATTTCTTTAAGAAAGAGCTATGGAAGCTTAGGAATTGAGAGTATTTTGTGAGTTAGAGCGTTGGGATTCTCTGGAGTATTTGAAAATTTGTGAAGTAAAGAGGAAAACGAGTCCCTCAAGGCTTTATATAGAGGGAGAAAAGGAGCGGGAATAATCCTGCTCAGAATTCTAGAAGAAATATCCACCGTAGGATGTGCGCCTCACTGTTGGATGGGGGGAACAAAGCGCCGCCTGAAGCAATAAATGACAATTCATGGACCCTGAAACGTCAGAAGCAGTTATGAAGCATGGATAATGGCACTCCTACACATGTAAGCTAGAGAAATAAATGGTCATTAGGAAAAACTGAAATTTTGATGGGCTATTGTAGGGACAAGGCCCAAAACAATATATTGGGCCTTGGGCCTTATCAGAGGACGTTGGCATGTTCGAGGAGAGACAAATAGTTAATGGATTCCAGCTCAGTGCCTTATGAGTAAGAAAGGGTAGAATGCGGTCCGAGGAGGAATACCTCCTCGGCCATGATAGACATTGCTCCGATACGTATTCCAGTGAAGAAAATGACCTCAATAGAGGCACCAATGTCAGAAGCATGTCTCATAAACACACAAGAAGGAAGGAAACCCAAAAATATTTAAGGAAAAAATGCTACCTCCGCATTAAATGCACTGCACCTACTTTTCTGGCCGCATTTATGTGGAGAAGACTCATGAACAGTGTTTCCTTGGCCACCGCAACTCACAAAGAGCCAAAAGGGGTGTCTGATAAGACGGGTACTCGAGTAGTGGCTTGGACGGTTGACAAATGGAGGGCTAAGATCACTAGGAATGAGATATATAATAAGAGAGACCCCTAAAGGAGGCGGGATCGAAAAAATAGAGAGAGAACATTGTAGCAATTAGAGCCGTACTTGTAATCAATTCCATTAATCTATACAAAGATTTGCCTCCTCAGACAAAACATTCACTCAATCTTACACATTTTGCTTTTGCATGATTGTCTTTCAAACCCATCCTAGCCGTTGTTAGATTCTCTAGGACCTAGTTCTTTGGCCTACTCTCTACAAATTTATTGTACTGGGTTCATTAACTCACAATCCCATACATATTGGGCTTGGGCTGTAAACGGTGCCCCTACAATGTATAATAGAAAGCCCTAAAAAAGGGTGTTGTGGTAGTGATTTTTTTTTTTTTTTTGGAAAAAATAAATAAAACAACAAAAAAAATGAGATAGTTTTCTTGGAATTTCAGTTCCACCCATTTTGTGTACCACTTTTTCCCTTTTTTTTTTTAATTTTAATTTTAATAATTAGAATAAATTTATTTATTTATAAATTAAAACTATAAATGGAAAATGTGTCACCTTTAAAAAATTGTGAAAGAGAAAAACAAGCGCAAAATGTTTTTTTTTTTTTTTTTTTGAGTAAGTATGTTTTTTGTTCTTCTGTATAAATTTCAATTGTGAGTTGGATCCTAAAATATATAAATATGTAGTAGAAGTAGAACAGTAGGTTAGATTTGGTAGTGAGGGTAATTTTTAGATACCAGTGGAGAGATTATTGTTTGGAACTTAGAAGGAGATGGTATTTTTAAAATAAAAAATAAAAAATAAAAAATTTTGAGAGGAAAAGGCCACACAAATGTTTAGGGCCTGTTTGATTGTGTAGTTTTTTCGAATGAACATTTTTATTGGAGGAGTTAGTGTAGTGTAGGTTTCAAAAACTTAATAGAGCTATCTGAAATGGTCCGAATCCATTTCTCCAAATAGATAACAAGTGTGGCCTGACCTGATTATCAAGACTATATGTTTCTGTAAAACTCATTTCTTTCATTCTCTCTGGTCTTCTCCGGTGTTAATTTCCCCTCAATAAATCCAGTGCGTTTTTATTTAAAAAATTGTTTTGGATACACTTTACTGATTTTATATAGATAATGAGAAAACAAAGAAGAAAAGGTTTTTTTTTTTTTTTTTTTTGGACCTATCCAAATTAAGCCCAAAAAACTGGTTCTTTTTGGGGTTGACAGAGGTACTAGCTAGGCTGGCATAAATGGGCCAGCATGAGTTTAACCACAACTATCCACTCGCTCGGTAAGCAAAGACGCATGAATAAAATTTCGAGATGTTCAACTTAACCAATTCAAAATATGAATAAATCGCTTCTCACCGACTCCCACCAAAAAACAAACAAAAAAGTCTAACATCGATCTGATGAAATTTCTCAGCTCGATTCGTCTTTTTCTTCACATACTTTGGCTGGCTTGCTTTAAACGACAACGTATCAAACACGGCCCCACCCCCACCCCCCACCACCCCCAAAAAAAAAATAAAAACAAAAGATGTATGCATTCCGATATTCTATAATTAATAACAAGAAGACCTTGCATAAATTTAGCAAAACAAACCGACCTTGTATAGCATCATATGACAAACTATAGCATATCATATGACAATCTCTAGATCAAATGACAATCTCTATATCAAATGACAGATTATATATAGCATATCAATCATATCTTTTTAATTAGTATAACAAGTATGATCAAATCGTATCTTGTTATTTTGTAGTATTTTTTTTTTTTCTCCTTGACTAATTATAGCATAATACGAGATTGTCCATAATATATAGGAGAAAAAAAAGATATATATAGTTAGGAAAAGTAAAAAGATACAATTGATTAGAACTTAAAAGAAGAAGAATTATCTCTGCGACTCTGCTATATGCAATAATCTCATCACGTGTCTTAGACATCAACTGCATGTACCTCAAACCGACTTGTAGTTCGTCTAAATTCCCTTGTGGATGCAGACCTATGGACAGATTTTAATTTGTACATGTCATTTTTATCATTGTCATAGTTGGCAGTACTGCGTGTTCTGGAGATGGGTATTGGAATCATGTTCTTGATGTTCTTCTTTGCATTAGGATGATCCGGTGTCCTTAGTGACATCCTTTGATTAGTAGAAGTGAAATCTGGGCTGAACAAGAAAGGGGAGCTCTCTGTTTGGCTAGAGGGTTTTACACTAGAGGAGGTACTACTTGTGCTCAAGGGTGGGCTTTCTGCTCGACTGTTCGGCTTTTCAACAGATGAGCTACTACTGAATATGCGACCAGGCTCTTGCTTTTCTACAGTTGCCTCTGCACTCTTCTCCGCCTTCTGAAACAATAAATTTTCAGGTTAACTTCAATGTATTGTAGTTGCAGCATGTCAACACAACAATAAGAATTAAGAGCATTGTGATACAACAATAACTTCAACATACAAGTTGGATTTCAAGGCTTTTCTTTTTACCTTGGTAGAAAATTCAGAATCTTCTTTAGGAATTTCAGTGTCTAGATCTTTTCCCCAGCGCTCATGATGTGTCCTAGACCGTTGTTTCATTCTAGATTTCCTGTAGCTGTAAAAATAAGAAAAATAATTAGAAGCCTCTCAGAATAGACCTACTGCAGGATTTTTTTTAAAAAAATTGCAACTATTGATTCATAGGCTGCAATTTTTACAACGTGAAGTAGCATAAACCTCTATTGGCATGTTATATATCTCACTGTTTATGCACATACACAAAAGTTCATTTTGAAAAATAGTGACATAATTGTTAACTCAGCTTAATGTATTTAGCTTTTTCACAGATAACATACATAGACCAATGAACATGTGCTACTAATACTATGCTGTCACAAACATTTGTTACCGTTCAGGAAACAGACTTACCTTCTTTCTTCTTTGGCTTCCACTACTTCATCATTTTTGCTATACACTACAGGTAACTCTGAAAGGGCACAAGCCAATGGACTCGTGTAAAAGAACTGCAAGAAGAATTATTTCCAGTCAGAATCTATTTTCTAAGCATTACATCTTAAGAAATGAGCACTGCATATGGTACTTCCTTGCGAAATAATTCAACACTGCAATTCAATACATCATATGGATTTTTGGAATTGAAATTGGTGTAAGTGCCAAAATAAATTATAGAACAATCCCATCAAGCAAAGGAATCACAATATGAAAAATAAAAGCAAAGTTTTGATGATCAAGTCCAACCTTACAAGATAGTTTCATATTATATAGAACTATGGTACATAAAAATTTGTCATGCAACTAGATTAGATTATGAAATAGTGCATTACACCTGTAATGCTGGAATTTAATTGAATAATTACCATCAATTTGTAACTCCAGATGCTTGTCAGTGGTAAGGAATTAAGTAGACTATTATGCAAAATTCTAAGAAAAAAAAAAGTTTTAAATTAAGAAGCACTATTTGGAATTGATGTCTATAAAACTGTACATATCAAAGAACTAAAATGACAAGCATGTTAATCATTATATTTAGACAGAAATGGTCAATAATAAAAATCAAAAAGAAATTTGGAAAGGTCCAAGTTCAGTTTTCTTTTTCCTTTTATTTAAAAGAAAAGAAGAAAAAAAGAAAAAAGCTTTGCACAGATAGTCCTTCCAATTAGTACTTACTTCATCTTGGAGAGCTGAAGAAGCAGAGCCACGATGTGCAGGGTCCAAAGCAAGAAGAGTTCTTAACAGACCCAAAGAAGATTCAGGGAATTTCCTGAAAGCATTTCAAGACTACGTTTGTATTTGGGAAGTTTGAATTTTTTATGCAGCTCCAACTTTTCCCAGTATTCCTCAGATGGTGTGCCACATAGTCTGAAAATCATGTCAATTTGCTCAACCTGAAGGGTAGAAAAAAACTTGTTGATTAGAAAAACTAGCTAGCAATGGTAAATAATTGATGAAAGTGACATTTTGGATACAACAATTGATTGGACAGTGTTTGTTACCTCTGTTTTTCCAGGCATAATAGCTGTCCCTGCTAACATTTCAGCCAAGAGGCATCCAGCACTCCAAAGATCAATACCATCTTTATAATGAATAGCTCCTAATAATAGCTCAGGGGCTCTGTACCAAAGTGTCACAACTCGGTTTGTGAGAGGATTATTGGTTCTATAATTATTCGCAAGCCCAAAATCTGCAATCTTTAGCACTCCAATTTTGTCAATCAATATGTTCGCTGCTTTTATATCTCGATGTATAATTCCTGAATCATGGCAGTACTTCAAACCTGAGAGCAGTTGATGCATATAGCATTTGACCTGCATAATTTATTCAAATTAGCAACAGATGAACTAGAAAAATCCAAATTTAAAAAAAAAAAAAAAAAAAAATTGTAGTAAGAAAGTAAAAATTGTGACCTGTGATTCAGTAAGTCTCTCTTCACGACGAAAGATGATTGTTGCCAAGTCCGTCTCCATGAAATCAAAAACTAGATACAGACTGTAATGCATTCTTGATGTAGCCAATCCTTGTAGTTTTATAATATTGGGATGATCCAACTTGTGTAAGAAAATCATTTCTCGTGCCATAAACTTAACACTATCAGGTTGTGATATGTCTAAACGGACCTTTTTCAGAGCAACAATTTTGTTGGTGTCTCTATCTCTAGCTTTGTACACATTGCTATAAGTTCCCTGGCCCACCTGTAATATGACCAAACATTTATACCAATTCAATCCACCAATATAGCTGTGGTTGCCAAGAATTTAGGGAAAAAGAAAAGGAATTCAAGTTTAGGATCATAAATTTTAATTAGTTTTGAGTTTTCATATTTTACAAACAAAATAAGAAAAAGGTGAAAATAAAAAATTGTAGTTTTTATTTTTTTATTTTTTTATTTTTTTATCAAAAAATCTTAGATTGTCATAAAAACCTAAGACAAACCATATTATTTGTGATTCATACCAAAGAAAGTGGATATTAACATGTATATATACTAATAATCACTATCAAAGGTCTTGTACCTCAATAGCAAAGCCTACTATCATTTATTAAGAGAGCTAAGAATCGAAACCCCCTCCCTCATATTGTTGTAACTATCAAATTATATATATTTCAGTCATCACGAAGTCTTAAGTGTCAATCCATGCAAATACTGAAATACATTTGAAACAATACAAGTAAAGCTTAACATTAGATATATATACCTTAGAGAGCTTATCATAGGAGTCAGCACTCTTTACAACCAACGCAGACAAAACCTTTCTTGGGACATTATCAGTGAGCCATTTGGGCAACCCACCAACCAACTCAACTGTTTCAATCGGCATAAACGGAACCTCTTTCTGTGAAACATTCCCGCTGTTATACTTCCTACCAGACTCCCTATGCATATTCCCTCCTTTTCCAACGTACCCGTTTTGTAGTTTCAACTTGTCTAAGCCTCTAGAGTGTGAACTATTATTTGAAGGCTTGGCCTGAGCACCACCCATGCCTTGATGTGTCAAACTGGGTTCCTGACAATTTAACATAGTATAATAGTGATTAACATAGCATCATCATGAAAAAGAACGAAGAAAATAAGAAATAGAGGACATATGGAGGTGACAGAAGAGAGAGAGAGAGTAGTGAGTAATAGCATAGCCGTCCAAGGCCGGCTTTTTTGTCATCCAAGTACTGTTTGGGAGAAAACAGACAACCTTTGTAAATTGATTTTTGAAACACAGCTTTCTCCGCTTGAATGTAAAGAGGCTTTTAAAAATACTTATTTGATTCCTCAGAACCAAACTGCATCAAAAACGTAATATTTCGTCATAAAACCCTGAAACATTCTCACTAATTATTATACTTTATATTCGAATAAAAGAAAGCTATATTCACTCTAAACCCTTACACAAAAAAAGATTCACAAATCATGCAGTACTCATAATGCCTTAAAATACTTTGAACACATGAAACTTACCTTGGACTTGAAGAAAGTGTTGTAACTCTAAAACTTACATCACTTTGTTGGAATATGAAAGCATAAGCATAAACTATGTCCAAAAGGGCTAAAACTTTCTCTCTAATTAAGCTGAATTGTTGGAATTAAAAGAAGTCTTCTTTATAACCGAACGTACAAGGTAGAAGCACTCTCTCCGACAATAAGTAGGAAAACCTACAACACTTTTCCGATACTCCGTTTACTATAAAGATCTTTAATTTTCACTTTACAATTTATAAATTGGAAAATATTGGAAAATAAAATAAATAATTACTTTATATATATATATATATATATATATATGGTAAAGAATTAATACTTTCTATTATTTTCATGATTTGTAGACCAACTAATCCTATAAAATCATAGTATACATAACTTTTACCACAACTTATCTATGTGGTGAATTGTAAGTAGTGGAGTTGTGAACCCATTACTTTTACTCCACCATTAATAACTTGCCAGACTTTTCTCTAAAGTCATAAATCTAAAATTTGATAACTATGTTAGTAATTAATAGACATTTAATTATGATTGTATTTATATATGGAAGTGTATATTCTAATATTTAAAGAAAATATATTATATATGTAAAAGATTTTAATGGAGAGTTTAATATAATAGTATTTAAATTTAATTAATTAATTATATATTAAAATAATGATGTGTAAAATTGTGAAAATTCAAATTTTGATGTAGGGTAATATTATTAGATCAACCAAAAGCTGAACTACTTTAGTTTTATATAGATTGTAGATTGATTTCTGTGATAAGAAATTGAAGCCAGATTTGTATGATAAGAAATAACAATTCTATAGAATATATATACTACAAAACATCAGTTAATTAGCAGAACTAACAATTCTAGGATTACTTCTCAAAAAAAAAAAAAAAAAAAAAAAATTCTAGGATTAATAGCCCTAGCCACCTTTCTTTTGATAGTATTTTTTATTTTTTATTTTCACGAACTTATTAAAGGGTAATGCGGTAAGCTATGAATCCAGCTATATGTAATTTAGAATTTGGAATAATAATTTGTTCGCTATGCACATGTTTGGTCATAATAATAATACATGAATACACTGAATGTAATTTGGTCTAACATGATTTAATGATAAAATGATTTTTTTTTTTTTAGAAGAATGATAAAATGAAAAAGTCTCTGATAGTTGAATAAGAAATCTCAGATTTAATCTCACCTACATCAAAAACTGATTGGTGTCTTGATGTGATAATAAGAGCACAATCATCAGAAATAGACGTCATAAGTTGAAACTCTATAAAAAAAATTATATTTTAATAAAATTTCCTAAAAATCCTTATACAATTATATCTATAGTAGTTGTGGATCTTAGCTTATTATATATAAATTAAATAATTTTATAATCAATATCATTGTCTTTTGTTGGAAATTGTTATCTACATAAATGTCAAAACAAAATGACAACATCTCCCATAAATATCCTCTTCAAAAAAAATCCCTTAAATATTAAATTCTAATAAATGAATTCACTTTCTTCAATAAAAATGATATATAAAAAAACTTGATCTAAAAAAAAATTAATACATGTATTCCATAAGTTAATATATACTTAAATTTTTTTTGAGAAAGAATATATACTTAAAATTGAAATAAATAAATCATGGAGTTAAATTTTTTTTTTCCTTATTAAATTCCGTGCCTTAGTATAATTTGATTAGGCTTATATTTTCAATTTAAAAAAAAAATTAAATTATTAAAATTAATAATTACAGATGTTACCTTTTTTGGAAAAAAAAAAATCATTATTAATTTTGACATTATGAGTCTGTTTGAGATTCGCTTATTTTGTTGAAACTGAAAACTTTTCGCTGAAAGTACTGTAGATAAAGGTAAAAGTTAACTAAAATAGTACAGTGAAACTCATAAATAATACCAAAAAATGCAGTGGAGCCTATGAATAGTAGCAAAAATAAGCTGAATAGTAAAATAAGTTAACTTTTTAAGCTAAAGCCAAACGCGCACTATATATATATATATATATATATATAAGATTAAATTTTAGGGTAAATTACAAATTACACCCCTAAAGTTTGAGAGTGTTTGGATTTTACATCCTGAAGTTTTTGAATTTGGAATTCACCCCCTAAAATTTGGGGGTGTTTAGATTTTACACTAACGTTTTAGACTTTGGATTTAACCCCATAAAGTTTGGAAGCGTTTGGATTTTACACTCCCAAATCTAAAATTTTAGGGTGTAAAATCCATATACCCCCAAACTTTAGGGAGTAAAATCTAAATATCACCAAACTTCAGGGGGTAAAATCCAAATTCTGAAACTTTAGGGTATAAAATCCAAACACCCCCAAACTTTTGGGGTGTAATTTGTAATTTACCCAAAATTTTATAAGGACTTGGTTTACACCCTCTAATCAAGATATGCCACATCATCATATTACTAAAACTTAAATACATCTGTTCTCTCTCTCTCTCTCTCTCTCTCTCTCTCTCAAACACATATAGAGAGAGCGAGAGAGAGATAAAAGAATTTAAAGAGTGGTAGCCAACAATGGTTTCAAGATTATTTTTTTAGCCATTACTTAACTTAAGGAATAGTTATTACACATAATTTGATATGTAATAGTTATTCCTTCTTCTTTTTTTTCTTTTTTTTGAGGAAAATGTAATAGTTATTCATAGTTATTCCTCATTTAAAAAAATAATTGTTCTTAAGGAATAACTATTCTTTATAATAATAATAATTATAAAAAAAAAATATGAATAACTGTGGGGGGATGAGGATCCAAAGCTGCTAATTAAATGGGCAAGGGGATTTCCGAGGAAGAAAACTTCATGAAGAATCCTTGAAAAGAGCTTACGTGACTTGTAGAGAAGTTAAGCTATTTCATTTAATAAAGACTCAAAGGACTCCCACCTAACCTTGAAAGGACGAGGACCCATGGTAAAGGGAGCATAGTGCAACTTGAAGAGAGAGAAGAGTAACTTGGCACTGAACTAGAGAGCGAGGAAGGAGGAAGGACACAGAAGCCATCCCCTGTGCATTAAATGCATTGCAACCACTTGCCTGGCCGCATTAATGTGTAAGTGATAATGAACAGTGCTCACACAACTAAAAACTTCGGTGTAAGACCTACTAGTAAGGCCTTGATGGGACAAGTATCAAGGAGGTGTGATCCTAACCCTCCAAATGTAGAGTCTAGATGCATGTTGGCTAACTATATAAAGTCAAGAAACATTTGGATCAGGGGGGAAAAAAGGAAAAGAAAAAGAAAAACAAGTGAAAGAGAGAATGAAAGATAAATTGACCAACTGTAAAACCCTTCCTCGGATTGAACCCGAGGATGAACACTTAGCTAATAAAGGGCCTACATTTTTTTTTTAGTGTGCTTACTTCATACTATGAGTTGATCTATTTGCTATTAGCTATATTGTAGTTGGGTACTCTAAAGGTTGACCTTGCATTCCACCTTTAAAAATTTATTGTGTGTGCAAAAATAACACGTCAACATCCACCAGGTTTATTAGCTGTCAATTTTTGCCCACTTACTGTTATGGCCAATCCCCAGCGCATCGGATCGGTAGAATTTGTGGGCTCTCAGCGCAAAGACCATTTTGTTAATCTCAAGCGAATGAGGGACTGTCAGGTGGCTCATACTTCAAGCGAGAGGGCACTCTCTGATCATTCTGAGCAAACTGGCTAGCATAAAGCTAGTCACCATTTGCGGGATGAGGAGCTGCATAACCTGGAGAAAAAAGTAGAAAAATTGTGTCGATGTCTTCATCGCAGAGCTGGAATAACGGAGGATAGAATGCCTTCCCCATATCAATATTCAAGCACGAGAAGTGACGGAATTTACCGTCCTCGTAGTAGAACTCCGCCCAGTGAGTCATTCACATCGTCATCCCATTGAACTTCTAGACGAAAGCAATATTGCAAAAGGTCCAGAACTTCGCCAAGAAGGAGATAAGGGCATGATGCCATGGGAAAGGCTCTCCTTCAGATATCTCACTCCCTTTTTTCTCAACGTATTAAACAGGCTGAGCTCCTTCATCGCTTCAATCAACCTACCTTTATTATTTATAATGGTAGGACTGATCCTGTTGAACATGTTAGTCACTTTAATTAAAGAATGACTATCCACTCCAAAAATAAAGCCCTTATGTGTAAGGTCTTCCCCTCAAGCCTTGGTCCAGTTGCTATGAGGTGGTTTAATAGCCTTGAGGAAGGGTCCATACATTCCTTTGAAAAGCTAACCAGGGCCTTCGGTGCAAGGTTTGTACCATGTAGCCGGTTTCCTAGACCCCTAGACTCTCTACTGTTAATGTCCATGAAAGAGGGAGAGACATTGAAGAACTATTTGGATAGGTATTGGGAAGTTTATAATGAGATTGATGGAGACTTCGAGGATGTTGTTGTGCGAACCTTCAAGGTAGGCCTCCCTACACATTCCAACTTCGGGAAATCACTAACTATGAAACCACCTCGGAGTATGCATCAGCTGATGGATTGGATTGAGGAACATAAAAGGGTTGAGGATAATTAGAACTCTAGCAAGGGAAAAGCCAAGGTCTTCAATCTTGATCGAAGGGATAGCTCATCGGGTTAGTTCACATCCTCTCGATCGAGGAGAGATTTTTTCAGTTAGGCATCCCGTAGCCTTGTTAGCCCTCAGGCAGTAAACTCGGAATTCAAAGAGCTAATATATTGAGTGTTAGAGAAGATCAAAAGTGAGCCTTACTTTAAATGGCCGAACAAAATGGGAGGAGAACCCATTAAAAGAAACCAGAGTTTGTATTGTCAGTACCATTAGGACTAAGGCCATACAACTGAGGACTGTAGGACTTTACAAGCCTTCCTTAACCAGTTAATCAAAGATGGTAAATTGGAACAGTTTTTACAACCGCTAGATGGTTAAAGGGCCACAAAGAAATGGAGCTTCCTGGTCATCCCTGGGAACAATAAATGTCATTTTTGCGGCCCCAAGGGAACACTCTCATTTAGTTGGTAGGGTAATGGCAATATCTTCGCAGTTAGATGGGCATGAAGAAGAAGTACCGAGCAAGAAACCCAGGATTTCGGAATAGCCAATTTTGGGATTTTCAGAGGAGGTTAAGGAAGGGACAATTTAGCCGCATGACGATTCGTTGGTGGTAACCTTGCAAATAGGCAGGATTTGACGTAAAAAGAGTACTGATTGATCAAGGTAGTGGGGCCGAAATTATGTACCTTGATCAATTTAGGGGTCTAGGGCTTAGACTGGAGGATTTGAGTAACTACGACATTCCTTTGGTTGAGTTTGATAGGAAAGTTACTGTTCTGAAAGGTATGATCCGATTACCTGAACAGATAGGGGAGAAGGTGGTGAGTGTGAATTTCATAGTGGTAGATGCTTTCTCTTCGTACACTGTCATTCTCGCGAGACCATGGCTGCATGCTATATGGCTGCATGATCCCGAGTTCATTTGCTATCACTTAAATGTTAATCCTAAGGCTACTCCGAAGAAGCAAGTACCTCGGCGTTCATCCAAAAAGCATTATGAGGCTGTAAAGGACGAGGTCTGAAAACTTAAGTAGGCTAGGGCAATTAAAGATGTCTTTTACCCAGAGTGGTTGGCCAACACTATAGTAGTAAAGAAAAAGTTGGGGGAAGTGGATAGTTTACGTGGATTTTACGGACCATAATAAAGCCTGCCCAAAGGACATGTTTCCCATCCAAGGATAGATCAATTAGTGGGTGCAACGTTTGGACACCCTAGGATGAGCTTCTTGGATTCTTTTAAGGGTACCATCAAATCCCTTTGGCGTTGTTAGATCAGGAAAAAAAGGCCTTTCTCACCCCAACGGAGAACTACCATTACCGAGTAATGCCATTTGGCCTAAAAAATGCTAGATCTATGTACCAGAGAATGGTGACGAGAATGTTTGAGAGCCAGTTGGGGAAGAACGTGGAGGCATACATTGATGACATGGTGGTGAAAAGTAAAAAAGAGTCCAAGCATTTGACGGATCTCGAAGAAGTATTTACAATCTTGAGAAAGCATAAACTACGCCTAAGCGCTGCTAAGTGTTCGAGAGCTGGGATCTGAGACTTCAAATGTGCCTTAATTTCCTTTTGCCCCAGATCGTACACCGCTTGTTCAACCTTGCTCATCTCCTTGGCTTTCTGGTCCAGCTCCTTAGTCAACTCAATGATCCTAGCCCAAGCAAGTGTAAGTTGACTTTCTGCCTCTTTTAAGTGGCGCAATTGCTCCTGAGCCTACCTCTCAGAAGTCTTAATAGAAGCCTCAATAGAAGCCTCAGCACTTTTTCGAGCCTTGTCACACTCGGATAACTGGGGGAGAATCTCCTTCAATTTTTTGTAAGTTTGGGCCTGGGCCTTTAGGGCAGCATAGTGTTTGGATTCCTCTTCTTTCCTTTCATAAAGGGTTTGATCAACCCACTCTTCGCCCATGTGAGCTGCCTAGGTGGCCTAGAAATTCATAGACAGAGAAAGAGGATTAAAAGCTGGATAAATAAAATGTTGTTAGTAATAATAAAGTGAGGGGCAATAATGGTAAAAAAAAAATGGAGAAGCGTCTACTAGAACCAAGTCCCTCTTCAGTAATTGAAACATCTCATGCTTCTTTAGATTTTGGAGCTCGGCCATACCCCGATACAGAAGAACCGCTTGCTCCACCGAATTGGCAACATAGCTCGCCCTTCCGTTATCAAAGTTGAGGATTGATGAATCTACAAGGAGGGGCGATCCACTAATACAAGAGGGGGGTTACAATTAGAAACGTGAGGATGGCGCTCTGGAACTGCCTCTGAGGTCTCTCCTCCCCTCCTCTGTTGAAACCAAGTTACTTTGACTATTTTTGTTTGTTCGGGGAGAGTTTCTTCCTAGATCTCCCCTTCTTCGGTTGACCCTTTGCCTTCCTTCTTATCTCTTTTCCGCTTTTTGTTAGCTGGCTCGATTTGAGTAGGAGGAGGCGGGGCTGGCATCGAGGGCCTGGGCACCACGGGAATTTTAGGAGTAGCGCCCTCAGCGTGAGACTCCAACAAGGATAGTAAATCAGGCAACTTCTTTTCTATTACCATTGCCTCCAAAACCTTAAGAGCCCTTGGTCCTCTCTTACTATGACTGCAGAAGATATCTAAGCAGACGTTGTGTTCTTGGTCTCATCCTGATGATAGAAGACTTCAAAATCTTCTTTTTGAACGAGACTTTCGGTACTTTCTTCCTCGGATTCCTCTTCAACTTCTTCAAATTGAGCTTCAACCTCTTCGTTAGAAGAGATGACTTCTTCAACCTCGAGTTGAGGCTCTGTTAGGTTGGGGAGTTCCATAAGCTGAGTTTCGACAGGAGGGGGTTTTCAGATGAACTTCAACAGCTATGTCAACCAATGTTAGATGCGGGTCTTTGGCCTTGATTACGTGTTTGGAAACTTAGAAGTGAGTGGAGATCGGTTTGAAGCCGAGGATGATGTGTACTGCCCGAAGTTGGCCATCTCGATGAAGGAAGATCTCAGACCTCAACACTTGGTTCAACAAGGGGAAGTTCACCAAACTTCGTCTTTTGGTGGTAGCCTTTTTGTCTGAAAAACAAAAAATGAAGCAAAGATGAGGAGAAAGATTAATATAGGAAAATAGAAACAGAATGTATGTGTTGTGTATCCTAAAAAAGCACAAGGTCTTAAAGACACCCCTAATCCACCCCACCTGGAATGCCATCTTTGACTGGGCAGTGAAGTCCATCATGTCGTTCCCCTGAAACAATGAGAAAATCATCATCAATGTCATTGTTCATCTCAGCGAGGTAGGAAATTAACTTAACGACGAGAACCCTAGCTTTTAGGTAATATCCTGCTTCGTTATTTTTCTGACAACTGTACACCCAGTTAATGTCATGATGAGTGAGATTTATACCCAACTTATCATTTATTGTGTCTACACTACCTAAAATCCTAAACATGTTCGGAACATACTGAGTGGGGCAAAGTCTATAAAGACTCAGGAAATCCCTAGTAACTCTACCCATGGGAATCCTCATATCTCCCTCAATAAATGCTATTATAGGAATCGCTACTGCCTCGATTGGCCTTTTCTCATGCCACTCCCCTAAGTTACAGTGTTCTATTGACGCATTACTAGGAATCCTATAATGCCTTTTAAACTCTTCTTTGTGCTCGGGGGTGTCAACTAAATTAAAAAATCTACCCATTTGGGAAAAAGAAAAGACAAAAGGGAAGGAAAATCTAAGAATGTGTAAGAAGAAGAAAGAAAATCGCAAAAAAAAAAAAATACAAAATCTAGGAAGGAGGACTCCTCGGGTGAATTATCTGGAGTGGGGAGTAATTTTTCTATTCTTAAAGGGAAAAATGGAGTCCATATCCCCACGGCCCCCTTAATATAAGGGCAGAATGTTGGGGAGGAATCGGGACTGTAGGATTGCAATCTCACTACAGAACGTTAGGATAGCAAGCTGTCTGCACCATTTATTACAAAGTTGTGGAGTTCGAAGCATCAAGAGCATGTCTCAGTCAATTGAAGAGACACTCTCATGTGGGAACCTATTAGAAGTGTGTTATGACAAAGTCCACACCAAGCAAAACCTCCATTTCCTAGGGCAAGAGCAGAAAACAAGGTTTTAGGGGGCTATTGTGGGGGGACAAGGATCCAAAGCTACTAATTAAATGAGCAAGCTATTGCATTTAATAAAGACTCAGAGGACTCTCACCAAACCTCAGAAGGACGAGGACCCATGGTAAAGGGAGCATAGTGCAACCTGAGGAGAGAGAAGAGTAACTTCGCACTAAGCTAAAGAGAGAGGAAGAAGGAAGGACACAGCAACCATCCCCTCCGCATTAAATGCATTGCAACCACTTGCCTGGCTATATTAATGAGGAAGTGATCATGAACAGTGCTCATACAGCTAAAAACTTCAGTGTAAGACCTACTAGTAAGGCCTTGATGGAACAAGTATCAAGGGAGTGTGATCCTAGCCCTTCAAATGTAGAGTCCAGATGCATTTTGGCTAACTATATAAAGTAATCTGGATTGGGGGGGAAGGCAGAGAAAAAGAAAAACAAGTGAGAAAGAGAATGAGAGATAAATTGACCAACTATAAAACCTTTCCTCGGGCTGAACCCAAGGATGAACACTTAGCTTATAAAGGGCCTACTTTTTTTTTAGTGTGCTTACTTCATACTGCGAGTTGATCTATTTGCTATTAGCTATATTGTAGTTGGGTACTCTAAAGGTTGACGTTGCATTCCACCTCTAAAAATTTATTGTGTGCAAAAATAACACGTCAACATCCACCAGGTTTATGATCTGTCAATTTTTGCCCGTCACAATAACTATTATGTAGGAATAGCTATTTCATTATAGTTTTTTCAAAAAAAAAAAAAAAAAATCATTATAATGTCTATTACAGTGTACAAAATGTGTTTAACTAATTGAAGATTAATAGGCCTAATCCTAGGAAAGTTTGTTTTACTTGTAACAAGAAGACAACTCATAAAATAATGTAATAATATTGTAATTCACTTGAGTTAAGTTCCTACAAATACTAATACTAATTTTTTTATTTTAAAAAGTATAATTTATTTCTTATAGTATTTTAGAACTCTCACCATCATATTTTAGCCAATATTGTTTCGAAAGACTAACAAACTGTTTAATAGTTGAATTACTCAAAAATTGTGGAAATAAGTAGGGAGACGACAGAGAAGAGGGAAAATGTAAAATTTTGGTGAAATTAACAACACTATATTTGTAATTACCTTTGTATAATATGAGGTCAAAGACAAAACAGTTTTGACACAAAATTTAAAATCTTTAATAATTTACATGTGTAATCAGTATTTTTTTTATAAAAAAAAGAGCATTCCAAAATTGTATTGCTATTAGTCTTTTCAAGAAAAAAATTAGAGCATCACCATCAGATGTGGTAAATGTGCCAAATGCCAAATATTTGGCACATTTACCACACCAAACACCAAAATCTCATTTTATCAGGTGTGCTAAATCCCATAAAATTTGCCACATGTGAACAGTACCGTTACAAATTTGCAACGGTACTGTTCACATGTGGCATAATTTTTATTGTTTTTTTATTCTGTTTTCTCTCTCTCTTCTCTCCTCAGATTTTTCTTTTCTCTTCACTCTCACCGTTCCCTTCTCTCTCACCGTTCTCTGTCACCGTTCCCTCTCACCTCTGTTTTGTTGATCTTGATCCGTCATCGCCGATCGTCATCGCTGTCATCGCCGATCCATCATCGTCGTCTCACCGGTTTCATTTTGCACTGTCATCGCCGATCTCTCTGAGCATCGTCATCGTCATCGCCAATCGGAATCGACGTGGGCATCGACGTTGAGGTGAGATCGGAGTGTTCGTCACGATCGTGGGCATCGACGTTGAGGTGAGGTGAGATCTTGATCGTGGGTTGCCGGTGTTAGTGGGTTTGGGTTGCCTGGGTTGCTTGGGTTTGGGTTGCCTAAGTTTCGTGGGTTTGGGTTGCCTGGGTTTTGATTGTGTTTTCTGGGTTTGGGTTGCCTGTGTTTTCTGGGTTTGATTGTGGCTGCCACGGCGGCGGCGATGGCGGCGGCAGCGGTGGCGGCGGCGGCAGCAGTAGTGTTGTAATGGTCTGTGGAGGTTGACTGTGATTGTAGTTTAATGTGATGAAATTTGTTTAATATTATTTAATGGGTTGGATATATTATTTTAATATATGGAATGGAAGTATAAAACATCTGATAAATGATATGTTGTAAAATGGTGTGTTAAAATGATAAAGTAGGTTTTTGGTGTTGTAAAATGGCATTTTTTATGAGAGAGCTGATGAGAATGCTCTTAGTCTTTTAAGGAACATAAAAAAATTAGTATCTCATAATAAAAATAATAATAGCATTACAAATATATAAAAATTTTATAAAACCCTCACTAAAATTCATTATTTTTGTGAAAATAACACACATGACAATTCTCTAGTTCTAATGTTTAATGCATGTGCAAAAGAAAATTCATTATCGTATCCCAAGTAAAATCTATACCAATTTGGTATGAGTATTAAACAGTTGTCTAAAGAGTTTAAATTTTATCAATCTATTTCTAACAACACTCTTTTTTAGTATGTGTGTTTAATATGCTTAACTTTTACAATTGTATTTAGAACTTAAATAATTTTTTTTTTTCAATTATCTTGTAAATCATTGGGATATAAAGGATGTAAAGTCACATAAGATGTCAAATGGAAGAAAAAAAATATCAACAGAAGAAATTGATTGAAATAATAATATCTTTAAAATAATTTTTGATTCGTGTATTTCTTTGTTATTTGTGTGTCAAATAATTGTTATATATGCTAAGAATCTAGTGGATTCCACAGATTCATTAATATTGTGGGTGATAAATGAAATTACTTTTTTCTAAAATAAAATTCAAATGTTTGAGTAAAATTTTTAATAAAATAAACTAATCTTGTAAGAGCATTCACATTCAAGAATTCTATCCCATCCTATTTTATCATCCCAAAATGCTACTTTATCAATTATACGATACAGTTTTATAATACTCCTAGCATCTCAACTTTTATTTTACAATTCAACACATTAAAATAATATAAATTGTACAATCAAATAATAACACAAATTATATCTCTCTCCTTTCTAATTTCTGTCTCTCTATCACTCTCACTGCACAGCAACCATCCTCTCAACCACACCACCTCCAGACATCCACCACTGTGACCCTAAACTCGCCACAATCCCAGCAAAATACCAATCCACCACCGATATCACTCTTTCTGAGCAAAATCAAAGCCTAGTCTCACCATCCAACCAAAATCAATAGCAAATTCAAAACTCAAAATTCATAGCAAAATCAAAACCCAATCCACCGATCTCGCCACCCACCGATCTCCACCACACCAATCTCCACCGTTGTCACACCCACGCTAAACTCTCCGTCTTTTAAACCCACAATCTCCACCATCGTCAAAACCCACACCGACCCACACCCACGTCAGTCACAAACCCACCACCACCAGAGAGAGATAGAGAAACCCACAACCACTAGATGAGAGCAAGAGAAGGTCATCAGAGAGAGCACGGGGTCTTGGGTATGAAGAGAGCAGAGAGCAGATGAGAAACAGAGAAGGAAGAGAGAGAAAAGAAGAGAAATAATGAAAGAGGAGAGAGAAATTTTGGGGTTAAAAAGGAGGAGAGAGAGTATTAAAAACTATTATTTTGTTTTAGAATTGTGTTACAGTGCAATTTTAAAGGTAGAATTGCACTGTAGCACTATTGCAAAAAATTTTGCAATAGTTGAGTTTTACAATTCTAGATGAAGCATGGTTTTTGTGTGAAAATGGTAAAATTGCTCTATATATGCCATTAGCATACCCAGTTCGAATGCTCTAACTATCGACTAAAACTAAAAATATATTGCATATAAATTTACGTTAAACATATTTCAATTATTCAATAACATATGGCGTATTCAATTTTATATGAAATATAGTATCTAATCAAAACATATGATGTTTAAATATCTAAAAAAAAAGAAATTGAATTAAGAATTTCTCTTTGATTTTAGTTTAGCATCTCTTACAAATATTAAAAATATTTAATCACATTTTAAACAAAATAGAAAATGCATACAAACTAATTTCATTGCGATCTTAGTTTAGAATCTCTTACAAGTGTGTGTATGAAATTTGCGTTTCATATAATTTCATTTTAGTCTATCCTCCCTAGAAAAGATTTTTTGTTTAGTGCATGCATAAGCTGACTGCAGTTATTGATTGCATGATCATTGAGTCACAAATACGCGAGACATGTTGATGTATGGATTTTGCACTGCCGATCTGGACCTGAACACCTACACTCCAGATGGCATTGAAGGAACCACCGGGGTGAGTCCCGACGAGGGAGCTTCCAATACCTAAATTAGTATCAATAGGAAGTTGAAGACAATAATTTTTTTTTAGGACTTTTTTCCGAAGTTGATTGTAGTCTCACTTTCTCAATATATAGGAGGGGTGGTGTAAATATGGCCCATGACGAGGGGATAATAGTCTCCATCGTAGACTTTTTTTTTTTTTTTTTTGAAAACCCATCGTAGACTTATTTTGAATTCTCTTAATTTCTAGCCAATTCTACTTTACTCCTCTTTGTTCTCTTTCCCTCTAAACAAGCCATTAATTTATGGCAAGATTTTATTTATTTAACATTACCCCTAATTATGAGGGGTTAGTTGAATTTTCTCGTCCACATGACGACATGTACAAAAGAAGCAAACAACATACAATGTAGTTCCGAATGAATCATGTTTTTCAAAATGTTATTTCGTTTTCCTTCTCTCCTTTTCTTTTCTTTTCTTTTCTGTTTTTGGTATCATTTTCCTTTATATGAAAATAATTTTTTTATTAAGTACTTTATACAAAATTTTAAAGAAATAAGGGAAATGCCCTTCTTATAGATGATAGAAAATATAGGGTTTGGCTTACCTCCACTACTTTTTAAAAAAGAATCTCTTTTTTGTTTTAATAAGAGACTGTCATATCACCTGCTAACTAAATAAAAGATGGAGATTAAAACCCACTACCACTTGCCATTATATATTTAGAACAAAAGGACATGTCCAATTAAAAAAATACTAGAGGTAAGCCAAACTCGAAAATATAAATATGAAACTCACAAATTTTGTATCAATCAAAATATCAAAACACACACACACACACACACACACACACATATATATATATATATATTGTGGGGAAGTGGACCTGAATCCACCCTGAAGACCTTAGCCCAAGGATGAAAACCCAAGAAGCCCCATTCGTGGTATGAGCCCGGCCCAAGTACCGATGAGGGATGAAGAAGGCCCCCTGTTGGGAAGAGGCTATTTGAGAACAGTACCAAGGTAATCCGCAAAGCTTGCCTTCCCGAGGAAACTTGGTCCAACAACGGAGTGCTCGTTCACGTCACCGAAGAAGCCTTTTCTTCACTTGTCACCCTAGGAACACGTCAAGAAAAATCTAGAGCCTAATGCAACAGTCATTTCCGCATTTAAAACCTTACTTACCTAATGTCTGCCGCATTAAACGCTTATTGACTAGCCTGAACAGTTAGGACACCCCTAAAGTCTGCTTTCATGATCAAGAAATGGCAAAGGAAGGTGCTGATGGGACAAGTATCCCCCTAAATCCAGTTAAGGGAAGGAAAGCTGGAGGAAGAGGAGGTTGACTATAAAAGGAGGGGGAGAGCAACTAGGGAGGGGGTTGAGAAAAATTGAGAGAAGAGCTAGAGAGAGAAAGTGAGAGGAGTATTCATAAGTGTTCATCCCTCAAAAATTACATGCCAAATTTCAAGATGATCAAAAATTAATAACTATATCATCTATCAAATAATAAATTTCAAGTTTTTGTATTTTATAACTATGCAATATATATATATATATATATATATATATATATGAGTTTATAAATCGAATAGTAAACAACATGTGATTGATGTAAAATTTAACATGCATATTAAGAACCTATAAAACATGTAATCTAATGATATGATTAGGTTTCGTAGCATTTTAAAGTGACATTGTGTGTGTGTGTGTGAATATTAGCATTAGGATATCTTAAAAATAAAGTAAGTCAAGAGTTTTATAACTTTATATTATTGATTAAATTATAAAGTTAACTATCATATTCTACTAGAAAAACAAGTGACAAGTGATATTTAAAAAAAAAAATTATAAATCTTGAAATTTGCAAAGATACATTTAAGTTTCAAATCCTCCTGCCTATCCCGTTATTCTAATCAACGAATTATCCAAAACAGAAAAACAAAAAAGTCATAGGGAAATTCATGTCACATATCACGTGAGAGCATTCCTATTAAGCATGGTATATGCTAAAAGATGCTATTTTTTAGCATTTCTAACCCAAAAACGTGCTCCATCAAAGATTGTATATGCCAAAAATTTTGCAATACTGCTACGTTGCGCTCTCATTTTTGAGACCGCAGTGTAGCACTATGCTAGAATTTTTTATTAATTTCTTTCTCTCTCTCTTCCGTGTTGTCTCCTTCCAAGTCTCTTCTCTCTCCTCTCTCACTTCTCCTCTGTCACTTTCTCTCGTGCTCTCCGTCCCTCTCTCCTTCTGGTGTCTCTCTCTCAGGCAAGCCCTCCATAGCTCGCCAAAACATGCCGCCGCCGTTATTCTCCAAACCCACATGCTCTCTCCTCGTCATCATCATCGTCGTTATCTCCATCCCCACTGTTTGATCCGATTACCCTCCGATCTCTGCGCTATCACCATACCCATATGCCGCCGCCGATCTCGTGCTCTCCGTCCACTCCTTCTTACTCTCTCTTTCATTTTCTCTTTGCCTCTCTGTTTCTCTTTCTCTCTACATCTTGAGTTCGTGGGTCTTGGGTGTGGTTGGGCTACGGTGGTTTTTCGTGGATCTTGGGTCTCTACGGTGGTTCGTGGTGGGTCTCTGCAGTGGTTCAGTGAGTGGATTTTACAATTTCATATTGGTGAGTTTTAATTTCAGTAGTTTTGATTGATTTTGGTGGGTTCTTGATATCGGTGGCTGGGTTTGTGGGTTGATTGAGGTGGTTTTGGGTGCTAGGTGTGGGTTGATCGGGGTGATTTTGGGTCTTTGTTGTGATGTTGTGATTCTTTGATTTGGATGATTTTTTAATTTTGTGGCTTTGGATGTAAAGGATTTTTTTTTTTTTTTTTTGGTTGTGGTTGCAGTGATGGTGGGTGGATGTGGTGGTTGTGATATGGGTAGGTGGATATGGTGGCCGGCGATGCTAGGTTGTGCAAGAGAGACACAGAGGAGAGAGAGACAGAGAAAGAGAGAGGATGAATAAAACATGATAAAGAAATAATATTTAAATGAAGTGTTAGAAAAATTAGAAGTTTTGATGTAAAGAAGATTGTAAAGTGGTGTATTATATGTTATAAAAATGGGTTTTGAGATGGTAAATGTTAAATTTTTTAGAATTGTTGGTGGGAATGCTCTGACAATCAGAAAATAAGAAGAATAATAGAATGACCAACAAACCTCTAAACAGTTGACATGTTAGTATGGAGGTCCCACAAAACAGTGGGTCCATCCTTACCTGTTTGATCATATCAATATTTGATTTTGATGTTGATTTTGATTTTAAAAGGCCGATATAAATAATTTAGCTACTCTTTTTTCTTCAAAACCCTTTCTTCTTTCCGTTTCACATTGTTGGGGAAAAATAATAAAATTCCCTCAATATCAATTTCTAAATTAAATTAAATGACTATTGTAGTAAATATAGAAATACATTTCAGCAAACATCAATTGAAACACAACTACACACGAACGCCAATTTCGGTGTAGAGGAAACAATGTGAACAACACAACTATTTGAAAATTGACAAAACTTAGGTACAGTATCTTAGGTGCTGTTCCTTAAGTTCCCCTCTAAGATTCTGCCGTGTGACTACTTAACTAAAAAATACACTTTCATCCTATGAAAAAAAATTCACATGGTAGAATCTTAAGAGGGGAAAACCTAAGAAATAGCACCTGAATACTGTACCTAAATTTTGCCCTTTGAAAATAGATGTTACAATTTACAATATACAAGCTTATACCAAATGTTAGTTCACAATAAATTGGGAATTACAACAATAAATCTCAATGAGTAAATTTAATCTCACTACAAAATCTAGTAGTAAGATGAGATCTTCCCTCTGAAGACTTCAACCCTCTGATGTTGTAACACTCAAAATATCATCCAAGAGAAAATGGATGATATATTGGCAAAAATAGATGTCATTGTATGGTTTTTGTGGTATAACCGAAATAATGATCCTTTTTAGAATATCACAGCAGAATTTTAAAAAGTCAGGATGCATAACTGAGCTACAGCAATTGTGGTACATAAGATCTATGGTGTGCTGGATGCCTTCAAGTGAGACCTGGTTTAAGTAAAGTATGAATGGGACAGTGTTTAATGATCTTCAGTCATTGCAAGTGCACGTTGTTATCCTTCATGCAAAAGCGGAATTCATTGGGGCTATGTGCTGTTTAGAAGAGATAGGGGGACTGATGCAGAGAGCGCCAAAGCTCTTAATGCAGTTCAAGCTCTTGAATTTGCCGCTGAGGTGTGTTCATTCAAGAATCAGGATCATAGCTGTAGGAGACTTCTGTGGTACTTAAGTCTCTCTTGTCTAATACTGGGGATATTGTCATTTGCTTTCACTAGCTCGTATCAAAGTGAGTATGTTCAAGGATGTATTGTTTTCACGTGCTCTTTGGTGTAATCGTGTAGCTCACAGTTTAGTGAAACATTCTAGAGAGTACAATATGACCCACAACCCAGTTTTGGTAGGACAATCTTGCACCTTTCCTTCTAAACAGTTTGGCAAGGGACAATCTAGTTCTTAATTTAAATGGAATTTGAAATATTTTCTCCAAAATAAAATAAAAAATAAAAAATAAAAAAGTTTCTGAATGGTACAAGTTAAATCATACCCGAAAATAAAAAGAATTAGGAACACGCATTGATGGACAGGACTCATCACCCAATACGATCATGTTATCCTTTAGACAAAAATATGATAGCAGCATACATCTGGCCCTTGATACAGAGAATGTGAGAAACGTTTATGCAACTGCCACAAAATTGTACAGATGAAGCACTACATTTTACACTTTACACTTTTCCAGTTCCAAAACAAACTAGCAAAGAATGCATGTTTTTATCTGATAACTTGCACCGATAAGTTTAATGTAAATTTGCAGCAAAAAATAACGAACTTGTAAATAGTGTAGTGGAGACACAGCTTGATAATAGCATATGAAATCAAATAAATAACTCAAAAAGGTTGCAAACCAAACAGTGGATGTGACTACAACCATTACAACAATCAGAAAATATGGCTGGCAATGAGCATCAAGTGAAGGAATCATTCCAGGTCTATTATCCCGAAATTGGAGAGAAGGATCTTTACTTGGTCAACAAAGTCTGAGCCTGTTGCATACTCTGTTAGCATCCCCACGGCAAAACCAAACATTGCCCATCTGTTTGACCAACATGCCAGATACAGAACAAAGAGAAGACCCATATCAAAATCATGTAATATTAGAAAACTACATAGAGATTTGAGGGGATGAGCCTTGTGGCACACAAAATTCGATCATAATATTCTAGTTTTCTGACTCTTACAAAAC
Source organism: Quercus ilex subsp. ballota (assembly GCA_032727855.1). Lineage (NCBI taxonomy): Eukaryota > Viridiplantae > Streptophyta > Magnoliopsida > Fagales > Fagaceae > Quercus > Quercus ilex. The sequence continues at coordinate 42,106,592 of CM064909.1, read as the reverse complement.
ATTTTGCAACCTTCACTGCCTCCCTTTTTCCTGTTTCACTCTTCCTCTTTTATTCTTGTGCTATATTTTTCCTTTCTTGGAGGTCATTAAGGTTTGAACTCTATTTGAAGGATCCTTAAAAATGATTAAGCAAGTAATTTGTAAAATAGTAAAAATAAGGAAAATACAAGCTTCACTTTCATCCCCCCCCCCCCCCCCCCCCCAACTTTCTTTTGTGGTACTTATACTCAAGAATTTAAAATTATATGAGAAGAAAAACCTTAAATATCAAAATGGATGGTGTTCTTGATGACGGGGAAAAAAAAAAAAAATACACAAATAAATTAGCTTCTGAATCATTTTAAAATAATAAAAAGAAGGAAAACTCAAACTTTTCTTTCATTCCCCCACCCCTTTTTCTTTTGTGGCTTTAGATGCATTGAAGTCACAGAGTACATATAGTCAAGAATTTTAAATTATATGTATAAGAAGATAAACCTTAAATATCAAAATGGATGGTGTTCTTGATGACATGGAAAAAAACAAAGGAAAAAAAAATACACAAATAAACAAATAAATTTTACCCTGCCCATTCTCCTCACTTACCAAAGGTACAGAAATTTTTCAATGCTAACAAATGAAACAATCAAATTTGCATGTTTCTCACAAAAGAGAAGAAAAGAAAAGATCCTCCAATAATTGATTACACTGAACAGTCTCCAGCACTAATAGCCAATTTGTCACTGAGCATTCTTGGTGTCCATCTTTCACTACTAGTGTGAAGTGAACCAAGCACGGGCTAATGATAATAACATTAGTGCTAAGTGGCAAAGGCCAAAATAACAGGTGCAGCAGATTCAGAAGAAAACAGTACTCAACTCCCTAAGCAAGTCAATGGATTTCCAAGGAAGGCTAACTACTAGACGCTCAGGAAATCAGGATTTAATTAATTGAGAAAGATTCCCAATGATCAAAAAGATTTCCAATGATCATATGGTTGTTACTTTTGAATCTACAAGAAACACCATTTTGTCGATGACTGGTGAAATGAGTAGGGCTCATACACTCATGCAAGAACTGAATCATTTTGGATGGAACTGCCTTCTAATCTACAACAATCAGGATCAATGTCTTATTATTTGACAACACTTAAGCATGTGTAGAATCAACTATTGGGTTACTTAAAAATTATTCAAATAATTATTGTGTTTAATAAGATTCATATGAGATCCCAAAGGTTCAAGGCATTTGGATAAATAATAATGGGCCAATGCAATGGAGATCTAAAAATCCCAAAACAAACTAAAGAAGTGTCTGTAGTGATTCACTTCACCCCACCACCACCACCACCATTAAAGTTTTAACCCTAGTGATAAATATGATGGAGAGGGAAAAGGAGGTCATTGTTGTAATTGCAATGAACCATCCCAAGGTGGACTGAAATTAAAGCAAGCTTAGCACTGTTTGAAGAGTTTGGAAACAAGGCAACACTCTTTCATCTGGATCATTTTTGAGGAATTTTCTATGAATAGTGCATAATTTCACATAGACAAGGAACAAGAAAGGGAAAAAGAAATACCCAAAACTTCCTTTCAATGATTATTGTGAAATTGCAATGGTGTGTCATAAGATGGATAGCAATACTCATATGGTATACTCAGTGTGTCTGGAAGTTTGGAGGGACAGGAGAGTAGAGAGTAAGGAAGGCGAACGATAGAAGAGGGGAGGGGAAGGTGTTTTAAAAATTAAGCAGGGGAAACGAGAATAAATATCTCTCCCTTTTATATGGATGTTTTAAAAATTAGTAGGAGGAAGGGAGGGGAGGGAAATTGCCATATAAATTGACAATTTTGACCTTCATTTGCTATATTTAAAGTAAATTGACATCATAAAGGAAAATTTGACAATTTAGAATTTTTTAATATAAGTGGAAGTGCAGAACCCTTCCCTTCCCTCTCTAAATTCTCCTAATTTGGAGGAATTAAAAATGAGGGGTTTGGGGTTCAAGTGATAGCCCCACTGGTAATGGGATCCTTTGCGATGCCTCATGTCTATAATTCAAACCCCACCACCCCCACTCCCACCATCTACCAATCTAAAAACAGAAGAAGATAGGTTTGGTATTATAACATACCCTTTCTAATCCACTTAAACCCTTCCACCTCCCTCTTTAAAAAAACATCCCAACAAGGTTTATTAAACCCTCTCCATCCCCTCCCTTCTAATCCCATCTCATCTCCTTCCCTCCATCAACAGTATTAACAATCTCTCAAAGATTCGATCTCAGTGAATGTACATTATCTCATCTTTTATTGATAAAAGAATAAGTGGATCTTTTGTTAAGTATGTTTATCTATGCTCAACTCCTATAATTACTAATTTGAGCTGTCTACATTATATATTTGCTAGCTATTGCTTTTTAATTAACTTACCATTTTGTTGAATCTTATTCAGGTTTAAGTCCCATGAACATTACATTATGTTCATCACCTTAAATTTCTCAAATTTACAATTAGCACTAAATTAATTGGGTAATCCTCACTAACATAGTAATACAATGGAAATGAAATAAATAGTGCAATAATTGACACAGACCCAGTAAAAGAAAAGCTTTATACCTTCCATTAGTAATCTCGTTCTTGCCAATAAAGCCGAAGGGCGGACCTTGATCAGCTTCTTCAAGCTTTTTCTGTTTAAAGTAGTCCTGGAGCTCCTTAGCCCTCTGCCTCTGAAACTCCAAAGTTATGACATTCTTATCACCCCCAACAACCACTGCTGGCTTTGGCACCGTAGATGATGATGATGGCGTTGGTGGAGGAGTTGGAGGGGTAGGTTTGAGTCCTGGAGGAGGAGAGGGTTCTCTCACAGAAGGAACCACAGGTCTTCTTAGAGGTCCTTCAGTTTGAGAGCTCCTTATGGTTATTATATGAGTAGGCTTAATTGAACAGAATCTAAAGGAGTAAGAAGAAGTGGTCGATGAAGAAGGAGAAGAAGAAGAAGCAGAAGAACAGGATGATGATGATGATGGTGAAGAAGTTGGGATTTTGATGCATGGGAATGAGGATGTTACCGACATTTTTCTCTCTCTTTACACAGACACGATACTCTTTACAGTTTCAGTCTTTGGTTTTGGATTATGGGTTGGCTTTTGTTTGGACTTCGGATATGGTAGTTGCTGTGTTGTGGGCTATCGGAATTAGAGGTGGCGTTGAAGTGATGTACGTGTGTGGATAGGATGTGGCCAAGACTCAGCACATAGACGGCTTACTGTAGCGAAAGTAAAACAAACAATAAATACCGGTACCACACTTAAACACACATGCTAAAGTGTGTGGTACAGCGTTTTTTTTTCCTTTTTCTTTTATAATATTATTCACAGTACTGTTAAGGTCAACTAAGATGGTGATGTGGCAAGGTTTTTTGGGTTTTGGTTTTGTTATTTATTTTATAATTAAGATAAGTAAATAGAGGGGGGGATGTTTGAAGCATAGTGCCTTTTACCTAGTCTTTTGGGTAAATATTGCTAAATTTGAAACATATTTACATTATATGTACTATTACAAGTTAATTAGGGAAATGAGGAGAGAGATTGAATTTCGGCAACAGTGTTGCCGAAATTCAAGAAAAAGTAGGAGAGAGAATGAGAAAAAGAGAGGAGAGAGAAAAGCTTGAATTACGGCAATGGTATTGCCGTAATTCATTCTGCCCAATTTTCCTCAGCTGCCCGAATGTGTGAGTGTGAGAAGTGCCCTGACCGGTTGAGTGGGCAAAAAAAAAGTAATTGTCGCAATGGTATTGCCGAAAATGGTAGGGGAAAAAAAGTGAATGTCAATATCTGGGGAAGAATTAAAGAAAAATATAATGTGCTACGTATACAATATTTTTACAATAAATCACAGGTAACTATTTATTATTAATTCAAATTTAAATTTAACATTGAGATTACTATTTTAATCTAACAATAACAACAAGTAACAACCTGATACTTAAAATTTGTTGTAAAAATGTTGTAAAAATTATGTGCACTTATTATTTCTTTAAAAAAAAAAAAATTGTAATGGATTTGCCGAAAATTTTGTGGCAATTGTGGCTTGCCGAAAATGGGAGGAAAAAAAAAGTTTCAATGGGTTTGTGGCATTGGCGAAATTTTTTTTTTTTTTGGCAATTGTGGCAATGCCATTGCCGAAAAAGAAAAAAAAAAAAAAAACTTTTTTTCCCAATTGTGGCAATGGTATTGCCGAAATTGTGGGGAAAATTTTTTTTCTCACAATTTCGGCAATGTCATTGCCACAATTGGGAAAAAATAAAGATAAAAACCTTTTTCCCAATTGTGGCAATGGTATTGCCAAAATTGTGAGGAAAAAAATTTTCCCCACAATTTCGGCAATACCATTGCCACAATTGGGAAAAAAAGTTTTTTCTTTTTTTTTTTTTTTCATTTTTTTCATTTTCGGCAATGGCATTGCCACAATTGCCAAAAAAAAAAAAAACTTTTGCCAATGCCACAAACCCATTGAAACTTTTTTTTTTCCCTCCCATTTTCGACAAGCCACAATTGCCACAAAATTTTCGGCAAATCCATTACACTTTTTTTTTTTAGGAAATAATAAGTGCACACAATTTTTACAACATTTTTACAACAAATTCTAAGTATCAGGTTGTTACTTGTTATTATTGTTAGATTAAAATAGTAATCTCAATGTTAAATTTAAATTTGAACTAATAATAACTAGTTACCTGTGATTTATTGTAAAAATATTGTGTATGTAGCACATTATATTTTTCTTTAATTCTTCTACAGATTTTGGCATTCACTTTTTTTTTTCCCCTACTATTTTCGACAATACCATTGCCACAATTACTTTTTTTTTTTGGGCACTCAACCGGTCAGGGCACTTCTCACACTCACACATCCGGGCGGAAAATTGGGCAGAATGAATTACGGCAATGCCATTGCCGTAATTCAAGATTTTCTCTCTTCTCTCTTTTTCTCATTTTCTCTCCTACTTTTTCTTGAATTTCGGCAACACTGTTGCCGAAATTCAATCTCTTTTCTCATTTTCCTAATTAACTTGTAACAGTACCTATAACGCAAATATGTTTCAAATTTAGCAATATTTACCCAAAAGGCTCGCCTTTTACCCCTATTTTTAAAAATATTTGACAATATGCCCTTGTTTCCAAACTATTTAAGTTCATGCCCTTATTTTGAAACTCGATTTTCTCAAAATAGAGTTTCAATGAAAAACTCAATTGGTTTAAAATCGAATTATGCCCAATCAAAAAAAAAAAAAAAAAAAAAAAAAAAAAAAAAAAAAAAAAACCTTGCATGGAACTCGAGTTCATGAAGCTCGAGTTCCCTTTAAAACGCCACTATAGCACTCCTTGAACGTAGCTATAGGTTTGGGCTGATCAAACTTTATAAAATAAAATAAAATAAAAAAAATTGCATAGAACTCAAGTTCATGGAGCTCGAGTTCCATTTAAAATGCCACTATAGGTCTTCCTGAACGCAGCTATAGATGGAACTCGAGTTCCATGCAAGTTTGTTTGTTTGTTTGTTTGTTTTTTTTTTTTTTTTTTTTTTTTTTTTATATATATATATATAGTTTGATCGCCCCATACTCGATTTTGTACCAATCGAGTTTTTTGATTGAAACTCGATTTTAATAAAATGGAGTTCCGAAACAGGGGTATGGACCTAAATAGTTTCAAAATAGGGGCATATTGCCAAATATTTTTAAAAATAGGGTTAAAAGGCTAGAATCCCCTAGAGATGTAGTACTTTAAACCTCAAGTTATGATGAGTTCTAATTAGCTCAATAATAGAATTTTTGGTATTGTGTCTACAATAAGAGTTAATCGGTGTCTTAACCTAATATATAGAGTAATCATTATGGAGAATTCAAATTTATCATATCGATGATGATGATGATAATAACAATAATAATAATAATAATAATATAATTTGAGATAAAAACTCTACTCTAACCATGGTTTTAAAAATCGGACCAAATCGGCTGGTCCGAAAGGTTGACCGAGAACTATCAAACCTGTGAAAAATGGTAAAAACCGAGAACTAGAGGCAAATCCAGTTTTGCTCCGGTCCGGTTTTTAAAACCATGACTCTAACTTAATCTAAGTGTATGTGTGTAAAATTCCTTCATGGACACTTGAATCCTGGTCTTTGTCCTCCCGCCCCCCTCTCATGCCCACCCCTCACTCCACAAGAATAATAAAATGGCAAGTTATGATAGTTTATTATTTACCAATTAACACAATGTGTCATGTCATTAGTTATGAAACATGTTGTATCCCTATGACCTTTAGCATCAGACAAACTCAATGCAATTTTAACTAAATTCACCTCAAAACCTTCCTTTTTTTTTTTTTTTTTACTTTACCTAATTTTCTATTCACAAACAACTATATTAGCCTCAATACTCTATCCTTATTGCATTTAAATATAATTTTTTTCTCTTACCAAAAATAAACCCAAGCAAAAATCAAATAGTTCCACCAATAGATCTGAATTGATCAAATACTCTAGCAATTAATTGTATAATTGTAAATCATATAGCTCCACCAATAGATCCACCAAAAATCAAATAGCTCCACCAAATATCAACCACTGCACCCACAACAAATATCAAGCCAAACACCCAATAGCTCCATACATCAATAGATCTGCAAATTGAAGAACCACCACCTTATACCAAATAGCTCTACTAATAGATCAAGCACGATAGCTTCAGCGCCTAGCACTAGATCGATCAACGCACCACTAACAAACCATGAACACTAGATTGACGCACCACTGCATCTTTGTGGATCAATTCTTGAGAGAGAGAGAGAGAGAGAGAGATAAATAAATAAAATTAATTAATTTTGGTGTATTGATGAACAATACCTCATTAAGTGTATTGAGGTCAGGCATGACCCAGGTGGGGGGGCCCAAGGGGACTCACCCCCTCTGGGTCAAATTTTTTTTTTTTTTTTTTAGTTATTATATATTTCATTTTTGTAGTTGGACTCTCTTTTCAAAACCTTAAGCCCCCTTCTCTCCAATCAGCCCAACTAACCTAACACAAATAGCAACTATCCAATCCAAAAACAATAATAACATTCACAATAGTGATTGTATTTTAGCAAAAAAAAAAAAAAAAAAAAAACTATTTTACCATCAAAGAAGCAAAAAATCATGTGTTATTGGAGAAGCTAAAACTAAATTTTTTGCAGTTACAGTAAACTGGTATAAATACTAGGGATGACAATTTTACCCCGCCTCACTTAACTCGCCCCTCCCTGCTTCGCCTTGTGCGGGTTTTCTCCACCCCGCAAAGGTAGTGGGGTGGGGATGGAGCAAGATTTTAGCTCCGCATCACAGGGCAAGGTGGGGATAGGTTTAGACTTTTTAGATCCATCATGCCCCGCCTCTCCCCGCCTTATCCCGTATTGCTAAGAGTTATAATTGTAAATTTTTCCTACCCTAAAACCCTACTATTTAAACAAACATATCAATATTAGCTTCTTTTATTCTACTCAATGTGGTTTTCTGCCTTTATTTTGTTATGTGTTATACTATAATTTTTTTTTGTGATTGTCTTATCAAACACTTGGATATATTATTCAACTTTTTCTAAAAATTGATTTGATTTTATGGGATAAATTTGGTTGTAATTTCAAGTATATTTTTATTAATGAAATAAGTTTCATTAAAAAAAATTGTACTAATTGTAAGGCAAATTCACAAAAAGTAGAGTTTTACAGGGTGGGGCAGGGCTCCACGAGGCCTGAAGGGGCGAGAATGGGGTGAGAAAGCTTTCCCCGCATGACGGGGCAGGGCAAGACAAAACCATTCTCAGTGGGATCGAAGACCTCATCCTTCAACCTCGCCCCTTTGTCGCCCCTAGTAAATACCAGTTGACTATAGCAAATTGTTAAAAATAATATACAATATTTTATTAAGATTATATCTCTTCATTCAATTAAAAAAATCAAATTCTCTCTTTTCCTTTATTATTTTAATAAGTTGTTTATATTATTTTAAATGAAGTGATAAAAAATAAAATAAAAATAGAACATTTGATATTAGGTGTAATGTAAAGTGAGGTGGTAAAATAGATAAAATAGTTTTTTTAGATGCTAAAAGCTAAAATTTTTAGCACCATTACCGTGAATGCTCTAAGTTCCACAAAAAAAAAAAAAAAAAATCCTAGCCAGCCTAATATTAAAAAAAAAAAGCATTATTTTGTATTTGTTTTTGTCTTTGTTGGTAGATGATTGCATATTAATGTACTTAGAAATAACAATTTTGTGTATTTATAATTTTTTAATATTATATAGATGCCTATTTGGAGTTTTTTTTTCTTATTCTTTATACTCTAGCTCCCGCTAACTTAAAATCCTAGGTCTGTCCCTAATTGAGGTATTGCTCATTTGTTAGTTTTGCACATTAACTTTTTGAACTTGATGTACACTGAGTTTTAGTGGGTTTAGCTATTATTTTTACTAAACTTTATTTTACCTAAGCTGTTGAAAATGCTCTGAACTATGGAAAAACGCATATGTTGGACTGAGTTTGTTGCCCTGCATATTAGCCTTTGGGCACGCATGAACATGTGTGATTCCCTTTTGTACTAGTTTTATCGAAGAATTTCTTTTTAAGTAATAATAACACTTTAGTTTTAGTTTTATATGCTACTATGCATGTTTCTTACATGCCTTAATCGAAAATTATATATAAATTAAAAAAGTAATAAAGTTGAGTAATAAAATAAATAATAATAATACTATAACAAAAAATTACTATTAATTACATGACAAATGATTATCAAGTAACATCGATTTTTTTATTATCAAAGCCAAAGATTAATCTATAACATAAAATAATTTAGAATAATAATTAAACTCCTTTGAATTTTTTTATTTATTTATTTTGAGAATTGAGTTTTTGTTATAGAATTTTAGCTAGAGTAAACTATACTAACAATTTAATATCCTCATAATGATTTGCATGGAAAATTATGTCTTGTAAATTGTAACTTGTAATATATACATTAAGATACATAGTGCAAGTATGACATGCAAGACCCAACTTTTCTAATTATAAAAAAAATATATTATGGTAGATTATTAAAATAATATAAAATGACTTCTTTGAAATTTCTAGAAACTTTTGTTAGTAAAATTTTAATAGGGTAATACTTTTAAAAATTTTGAAAAATTGGAATTATAGCTCTTAAAGAACTATTAGTAAATACAGTTCCACTAAAAAAAATTGGAAATATTTTTTTGCTTTGAGTGGAAATATATTTCCAAATTTTAGGAAGATGTAAATAATGATTCGAGAAATGAAACTGGCTGGAAATAACTTGATTGATGAATAGTAAATCCAATATGTACTCCGTTATTCCCTCCCTAATTCATAGTGGTGGGACCGACGAACTCTCTTGCCTAGATGACCTCATCAAGCACATTCGTCCACCTTGCCACGACATGGACGAGGGCAGAGGAGTCATTAATAAGAAGGTTCAATGCCTCGGACAGTTACCAATTAGTTGTCAAACCGTTGGAAAACTCATCAGAACCCACATTAATAAGCCCTGAGGTGTTACAGAAAGAGCACTAAAGACACAATTAAGACCCCAACGGCTAGAAACTATGAAACTATATATACATACTCATCAAAACCAGACAAGGTACATACACACACACCCAAATTACGCTAATATAGGTGACTTTAATATTCTGAGCTCTCTTATTTCCTCAGAAGCTTCTGTATACTGACTTTACCATTGGAGGTGTTGTGGCAGGCACCACACCGATGACCACCTGAAACAAGCCTTACACCACACTTGCAAGTACGGTTATGAGGATTCCACTCCATCTGGATGAACTTACAATACTGACGATTTTCACATCATCAGTTTGGCGTCGTCTGTGGGGATGACATTTTCGCACTTAGGTTCGAAAAAGTAGTTCCAGTATTCCCAAATTCAGATGGAGTCCAACCAAGATTTTGCAGCATTAGCCCTATAAATCAGACACTTACAGCTAGTGTAGAAGAACTAACCAGACAGAACCAGGGGATAAGGCTACGGCTTTAGCAAGAGGGAAATCGGTCTAGGACCAATCAAGAAGACGATGGAGATAGTCATAGAAGGAGTGACCATCGAAGACCAGCCACTCCAGAAGGACCAAGCTCAGATCTTCTCCAGGAAATGGGAAGGGAGATGGACAAGCTAAAGAATGCCATAAAGGGGAAAATAGACCGAAGCCTGGATAGAATGGTCAGGACAACGGATTCACCCTTCACAGCGGTAGTCCTAGAATGCTTGGTGCCGTCAAAATTTCGCCTACCTCAGCTTAAACCATTCGACGGACTGAAAGACCCCCTGGATCACCTCAACACTTTCAAGACGACCTTAGGCCTGTAACAGCCTCCTAACGAAATATTGTGCCCCTTTTTCCCTGCCACTCTCAAAGGAGCTACAAGGGAGTGGTTTACGAAGTTACCGACATCATCCATCGATAGCTTCTAGCAGTTAGGCAATTCCTTCTTACACCATTTCATCGAGGGACAGCGCCCGAGGAGGCTAGCAGACCATTTACTTACCATCAGATAAGGAGAAAAGGAGATCTTGAGGTCGTACGTGAAGCATTTCACTCAAGAAACTTTACAGGCCGACGAAGCTGATGACAAGGTGAAGCTGATGACAAGGTGCAGCTAACAACCTTTAAAGCTAGATTGAAATCTAGGGAGTTCGTGGTCTCATTCGCGAAGAATCTCCTAAAGACGATGGTAGAGAAGCTCCTGAAGGCGCAAAAGTACATGAACACCGAAGACGCCTTAGCAGCGATAAAAGACGTAAAGAAGTCCAATGAAAAGGGAAGGAAGGAAGACAATCAGAGAGGACGAAAAAGGGAGCGTTCAGATCATCAGAATAGCAATGGGGGTAAAAGGAAAGACAATAAAGCTCCTTGGACAGTAAAATTCACTCATTCAGTTATGTTTGTTGACAAAATTTTGGCACCGATTAAAGATGAGCACTACCTCAAATGGCCAAGGCCATTACATTCGTCACCCAATGTATGTGACAAGAAGAAATATTGTCGTTTCCACAAGGATCATGGCCACTACACAGAAGATTGCAGGAACCTGAAGGAGCAGATAAAGGAATTTATACAAAAAGGGAAATTTCAAAGGTTTATAAAGAAGGGAGAACCCAGTAGGTCTAGGGATGATAACAAGGACAAGTGTGAAGCCTCACCGAAGGACGAAGACCGCACGTCCCAACGTCCACCAAGTGTGATCAGGTAGATAAAGATGATCACAGGTAGGCCATCCACAAGTGGGTCATTCAGATCTCTCAAGAAATCATATCAGAGACAGGTGAACAACATCCACAGGATACCACCCTTAAAGCAAAGACGGACGGACAGGGACATGCCTTTCTCGAAAGAAGATGCCAAAGGAGTAAAGTAGCGTCATGATGACCCTTTGATCATAATGCTCACGATAGAAGGGTTCAATACCAGGAGAATCTTCGTAGATAATGGCAACTTCGTAGATATCATCTATCTCCCTGCTTTTCAACAACTAAAGTTAATTCAGGAAGGTTGTGCCCTTTTAAGTCCCCCCTCGTCAGCTTCAATAGGGACAAGGTGTATCCCAAAGGCATAGTGACGTTGACAGTCACAGTGGGATTTTATCCTCGACAATTGGCTCGTCAATTGGACTTCCTAGTGGTAGATTGTCCCTCTTCATACAATGTGATCATTTGGAGGCGCCACACTCAATTGCTAGAAGGCAACCACGTCCACAATAGCCTGAAAGTAAAATTTTCAACGGAAAATGGTGTAGGTGAAGTAAAAGGAGATCAAGTACTGGCTAGGGAGTGCTACCAAGCAGTGTTGGCTGCAAAGGAAAATCATACGTGGATGATCGAGGAGAAAGAAGAAGAGAAGGTGGAAGCCCTAAAAACTGTGGAGCTGATAGACGAAAAGCCAACAAAGACTACAAGAGTAGGGATGACTATGAGTACAGACATGAAAAAGAAACTAGTCCAATTCCTTAAGGAAAACCTGGACATCTTCACCTGGAGTCACGAGGACATGCCAGGCATATCCACAGAGATCATCCAACACAATTTAGACGTTGAACCTTAGAAAAAGCCGGTCCAGCAAAGACGATGAGTCTTTGCTCCAGAACGAAACCAGACGATCATGGACAAAGTAAATAAATTACTAGCAGCGGGCTTCATCCGCGAGGTCTACTACCTAGACTGACTGGCCAACATCGTCCTTGTAAAGAAGGCTAGAGGGAAATGGAGGATGTGCGTGGACTTAACAAACCTGAATAAGGCATGTCCAAAAGACAGCTTCCCCCTATTGAGGATAGACCAGCTAGTGGATTCCACAGCAGGGCACAAACTCCTGACTTTTATGGATGCATTCTCAAGGTACAACTAGATAAAAATGGCAGAGGAAAACTAGGAGAAAACTACTTTCATCACAAGCCAAGGGCTTTAGTGCTACAAGGTGATGCCTTTTAGGCTAAAAAATGCAAAAGCAACCTACCAGAGGTTGGTAAATAAGATGTTCAGTAAATAGATCGGGAGGAACATGAAAGTGTACGTGGACGATATGCTCGTCAATAGTAAAGAAGAGTCTGCTCACCTATACGACCTCCGAGAGACGTTCACAACTCTCAGACAATATCAAATGAAGTTAAACCTCAGCAAGTGCGCCTTTAGGGTGGCGTCAGGGAAGTTCTTAAGGTTCATGGTGTCCTAAAGAGGAATAGAGGCGAACCTAGAGAAGATACGAGCCATACTAGAGATGGCATCACACAAGACCGTAAAAGAAGTCTAGAAGCTCACAGGGAGGATAGCAGCGCTCAACAGATTCGTCCCAAAAGCGACGGACAAATGTCTACCCTTCTTCAAGACATTGAAGTAGACCTTCGTTTGGACATATGAACGTGAGAAAGCCTTCTAGGAACTCAAGCGCTACCTAAGCAATCCACCCCTCCTGAGCCTATCCAAGGAGGGAGAAAACCTGTATTTATACTTAGTAGTGTCACCTACAACTGTGAGCACTGCCTTGATTTAAGAAGAGGACAGAAGACAGCTCCTAGTTTACTATGTCAATCAGGCTTTCCAAGGGATAAAAGCCAAATACCCATGCATAGAAAAGATTGCATTCACTTTTATTGTAGCTTCACACAAGTTGTGCCCCTACTTCCAAGCAAACCCTATCTTGGTGATGACGGACCAACCTATAAAGAAGTCGATGAACAAGCCCGAGGCTGTAGGAAAAATGATCCAGTAGGCTATCGAGCTCAGCCAATTCGACATTGAATACCACCTTAGGACAGCTATTAAGGCGCAGGCATTGGATGATTTCATTGCCAAATTTACAATCCCAGATGAGGAGGGAGCTATAGACGACGTGGAAAGATGGACGATTCAAACTAACGGTTCGTTAGTCCGAAAGAAGGGTGGAGTAGGGGTCATTATCATCACCCCGGAAGGAGAGACGCTCAAATATGGAGTCCAGCTAACATTCCCGACCACCAACAATAAAGCTGAATACAAAGGAGTACTGATGAGACTAAGGGTCGGGAAGGCGCTAGGAATCAAAAACTTGCTCCTCTAGAGCGATTCAAAGCTCGTCATAGGTCAGATAAAAGGGGTAGTTGAAGCAAAGGAGGAAAGGATACAAAAATACCTAAAGTTAACGAAACTTTTGACACAGGAGTTTTATCAAGTGGAGTTCACATAGATCCCTAGAAGCCAGAATATGGGGGTAGATGAGCTAGCAAAACAGTCATTGTCAAAAGCAAGACCAACGAATACAGACCTGAAGATTGAAGTCCAGAAACGTCCAAGCATCAAAGAAGTCCGCACCTTCGCAATCCATAGCGAAAGCAGTTAGATGACCCCAATCTTGTCCTTCCTTCAGGACGGACGGCTTCCACAGGACGTCGAAGAGGCCAGGAAGAAGGTAGCAAGGTTCACGATCCTAAATGACACCCTGTAAAAAAAAGGCTATTCTATGCCTTACCTGAAGTGCGCCAACGAGGAGGAAGCCAAATATACTCTGGAGGAGATCTATGAAGGAATTTGCGGAGACCATGCAGGCCTGAAATCCCTAATTAGTAAAGTTATTTGAACGAGTTACTTTTGGCCTACCTTGCAGAAGGATGCAAATGAGTTCGTTAAGAAGTGTGACAAATGCCAAAAGTTTGGGAACGTCCAACGCATCCCATCTGAGAAACTGACGACAATAGCCTCCCCATGGCCATTTGCCCAGTAGGGACTTGACATTGTTGGCCCGTTACCTCAAGGTAGGAGACAGGTAAAATTTTTACTAGTTGCCATTGATTATTTCATGAAATGGGTTGAAGCAGAAGTACTATTAACCATAACGGAGGCGAAGGTCCAGAAATTCATGTGGAAGAATATAGTTTACCGATTCGGGATACCACGAATGATCATATCAAACAACGGGCAGCAGTTTGACAGTCAAGGTTTTAGGGACTTCTGCTTAGGGTTAGGAATCAAGAACCAATTCACATCACCTGGTCACCCCTAAGCTAACGGCCATACAGAAGTGATGAATCAGACCCTACTCAAGATCATCAAGACTCGGTTAGACGAGGCAAAGGGTGCATGGCCGAAAGAGTTGTCCAACGTTTTGTGGGAGTACAGGACTACAGCGAGAACCCTGACAGGAGAGACACCCTTCAGTCTCACCTATGGCACCAAAGCAGTAATCCCACTCAAAGTAGGAATCACTAGCTTGAGACGAGAAGTCTTCCACTAAGGCAGCAATGACGATCAACTAAGAGTCAACTTGGATTGCTTGGACGAATCCAAAGACGAAGCATCCTATAAGATGGCAGAGTACCCGCAGAAGATGTCTGAGTACTACAGTAAGAGAGTGAAGCTCAAACAACTTAACATAGGAGATCTTGTCCTGCGCAAAGTCACACCTGCTACTAAGGATCCAACCCAGGGGAAGCTTGGCCCAACCTGGAAAGGACCCTACCAAGTCACCAATTATTCCAAGCAAGGCAGCTATCACCTGGAAACGTTGGAAGGACGAGACTGCCGTGACTATGGAATTTCGAGCATTTGAAACAATACCATCAGTAAATGTAATGAACGATTGTATTCATGTTCGAAATAAAGCAATAAAAGAATTATTCAACCAACATGACGCGTGTAAAGCTAAAAAATAATAATAATAATTTGGCTAAGTAACAAGATTCTGCCTAGACGGATGTAAGTTACTGACGAAGCCAAAAATGACAAGATCCCTTTAATGGGTGTAAGTCACAAAAAATTTGGCTAAGTAACAAGATTCTGCCTAGACGAATGTAAGTTACTAACAAAACCAAAAATGACAAGATCCCTTCAATAGGTGTAAGTCACAAAAAATTGGCTAAGTAATAAGATTCCGCCTAGATTGATGTAAGTTACTGAAGCATAAGAGATAAGTCACAAAAAAATTAACCAAGGAAAATCCACCCAAACAAAAACAAACTACTGATAAATGCAGATCATTTCCTAATCAAACAAACCCCCGAATTGAGGGCAGACAAATAACGAAGCAAACAAAGATCACATACAGTCAAAAAGTATCATGCACGACAATGTAGGAAAGTAAAATGGATGTAGGCAGAGGGCTGCGAACCAAGGCAGTGCAAGGCTAAGGTACGGGGATTGACCAGATCATCGAAGTAGTCAATCATATCTGAAGTAGTCAATCATTTTTGCATACTCAATAGCCACCTCAACACGTTGCCTATACCTATTCTTGAGTTTTGGTCGTCTCTTAACTGCACAAGAGAACAAGCAGGAGAATTAGTGACAACAGAATGTATACAAAAGAACGAATGATGAAGGACTAGCAGAAAAGATGACGCACATAGACTCGGGGTTCTCCACCGACAGAGCAACCTAGGGAGATCACCCTAAACTTTGTCAGAGGGAGTCTCCCACTCATCCCTAGACTCAAAAAAGAATCGGGACTTCCAATATCTAAATGACGAGGGCAGGTCCCTAACAATCCTAGTCTTCCTCACCCAAGGCACTAGTTTGTAGTACCCATATTTCTTGGACTCCTTTAAACGGTACAAGTAAGTAAACTCATCCACCTTGATCATATCTCCTTCAGTGGCAACCAGCCATATCTTCATACAACTGATCACTATCCTCCATGAGTTTGGCATAAGTTGCCCAGGAGTAATGTTGAAATGACCTAAAAGCTCCATGATGAAGGGGTGGACGGGGAATCTAAGCCTGCACAGGAAAGCGGCCTTGTAGAAACACACCTTCCCGGGCAAAAAGTGACAAGCTCATTCTTTCCCGTGAGAAAGATGAACCTTAATCCTCTCAGGAAATTGAAACATATCCTTAAACCTGGAGAGCGTTTCAGTGTCCAAGCCACACACCTCCCCAAGGTCGTGGAAAGCCCTAATTTCCCATGGGCTAGAAGCCACAATGTCCTCCTCCACCTCCACAAGATCGTCGCTAGACGACAACCACGTCTCGAGCTCACTAGATCTCACCTCTGACATCGCTCTTCGCTCACTTACTAAATCCTCGAGCCAATCAATTGACTGACGCAGTAAGGGGAACAAATCAGCCAACACTACACTTAGACTATTACCCTAAAAAACAAAGCCTTCAATTAAAGGGGAGAAGGAACGGGAAACACCTAAAGAAGCCCCCAAATACGCAAAAAGAAACAAAATGGAGGGGTAAACTATCCTAACTTCAGAGCTACTAACCATGGAACCCTAGAAAATAAGGGAAGATGGACAAAATCCTAAAAACCCAAAACAGAAAAGGAAATTAGAAACCTGTTCAATTTATCTATACTACAAAGAGCAAAAGAGGAGAGGAAAAAAAGGACATACCTCAAAGAAAGCAAACACAGAAAGGAAAAGCTCAAGAAAATCATAGGCAGAACAGCTTGGAGAAGAAGAAGCATAGAGCAATAATGGCGAAAGAGTGGGAAAGTGAAGGGAAAAGAGAAAAGAAAGGAAGTTTAAAAACAAGGCACAAAAAACTGAAAACCAGTGGGAAACCTGAGAGTCACACAAGTGGGACATTAACTCCACTAGTCAGAGTACGCCACGTGGCCACGATGTGTACGGTGTCGCCACTACGCATTAAATGCGGAACGGAATCCCAAGAGCCATGTCTAGGTAGAAAACCTTTCACCTTCTAGTGATCGTCATGACATACGATGACGACCATAGAACCTGGAGGGGTAGCTGATGGGACTGACGAACTCTCTTGCCTAGACAACCTCATTAAGCACATTCGTCCACCTTGCCACAACATGGACGAGGGCAGGCGAGTCATTAATAAAAAGGTTCAATGCCTCGGATAGTTACCAATTAGTTGTCAAACCGTTTGAAGACTCATCAAAACTTGCATTAATAAGCCCTGAGGTGTTACAGAAAGAGCACTAAAGCCACAATTAAGACCCCAAGAAACTATATATACACGCTCATCAGAACCAGACAAGGTACACACACACACACACACACACACCCCTAAATTATGCTAATATAGGTAACTTTAATATTCTGAGCTCTCTTATTTCCTCAAAAGCTTCTGTATATTGACTTTACCATTGGAGGCATTGTGGCAAGCACCACACCGGTGACCACCTAAAGCAAGCCTTACACCACACTTGCAAGTATGGTTATAGTACTGACGATTTTCGCATCATCACATAGGAATAGATGAAGCTCATTTTGATGCACAACGAGATCATTCAAACACTCAAGAACTTAATACATTGTCCTGAGCTTATGGTAGAGCATTGTGATGTCAATGCCATGCAAATTGCAAGTGTAAAAACCATACATCTAAAGTCGTGGCATGCTTTAACTGTACAAAGTCTAGTCACTTCACTTGTGAGTATTGTTTGCACCAGGGGTAGAGCTAGGAATTTTTGTTTGGGGAGCCAAGTTGCGGCATTAATATATTTATCAAGACAACCCCCACATACATATATATATATATATATACACACACACGTTTTTTTATTATATATACACACTTTTTTATTTGATAAGTTATATATATACATACACCTAACAAAAAAAAAAAAAGCTTAGTATTTCAATCAAAATTATGTTTGATGACGATCTTTCATAAAATAAAATTCATTTTTTCCATTTTCATAGTGAAATTCTTAGAAAATTTCATTTTAAATACAAATTATCAAATTTTATAGGCGAAAATCCCATTTTTGTCTCTACATTTTCACACGATTCCCACTTTGGTCCCTAACTTTTATTTTCACCGTTTTTACTCTCTATCCTGAAAAACGCATCTCGTTTTTGTCTTTGCCGTTACATTAGAGATGGAAAATGCACACGTGGCAAATGGAGTGCACTGTTGGCATACTAAAAGTTGATGTGGCCATTAAAATAATAATAAAAATGTTATTTGGCATTAAAAAATGCCACATCAGCATCTAAATTTTTTTAAAAAAAATTAATTTATTAATTTTAACTAAATAAGAAAATAAAAACATAATAAAAATTCAAAATTCACATGAATTTAGATCTAAAAGTACCTTGAACAAGAACGTCAACCTAGATTTAAGAACTCAAAATTAAAAACCAAAAATCACAAATAACTCAGAAAATAAGAACACAAAATTAAACATTAGATCCACAAAACCCACTATCTCATGATCCCCAATCCCACAAACCCTAACCCTTCAAATTGAAGACCCAAAACCTATCCGATGATCAAACCCCAACAATCCAAAACAACAATCCTAAACCAATCTCACTATTCTTTCCCAAAACCACAGCAATCCACGTCTTTTCTCGCTAAGCCCCAAAACTGCAACTAGCACTCCAGTTGGGATATCACACTGGATCTGAGGCTATCACTATCAACAAAGCAAGAAAAACAAGAACCCAGATCTAAGTGTGTTCCCACAACAACAACAGACCTAGCAGCCACAATACCCACACCCATACCCACAACAACCCTACATGATGATGCCACCACAAGCCCAGCCCAGTGCGGCAGTTCAAGCCCCACCTCAGATGTGGGCCCCTCAGGCACCAGCACAACACCACCTCCACCACCAGAGTCAAGCCCAAGCCCAGCCCACCAGCTCCGACGAGGTCCACACTCTTTGGATCAGAGACCCCACGTCACTTTTCTACATGCTTTTTATTCGTTTTTGGTTTCTGGGTTTTGATCTGTGAGATTGTTTTTTGTTTTTTTTTTTTTTTTTTTTTTTTTTTTTTTTTTTTTTTTTTTTTTTTATGTGGTTTAGGTGTTTGATTTATTGTCTCTAAGACTTCTTTGTCAAAACGGTTTCTTTGTTGCATACCCATTTTTTGTTTTTCGAGCCTGTTCATGTTTCTGTTATCTTTTGGTCGTGAAAACTTTATGGGCTTTACATTATGTGGTGCAAGGAGAAGGGTTTCCCGTTGTTCTTATACATGGATTTGGTGCCTCTGGATTTCAGATCTAAGTGTGTGTGTTTTAATTTTTTTTTAAATTTTTTTTATTTCTGGGTTTGTGTTCTTAGATCTGGGTTTGTGTTTTTGTTGTTCTTGTTCAAGACACACTTAGATCTCAATTCATATGATTTTTTGGTTTTAAATTTTTTTTTAAATTTTTTATTTAGTTAAAATTAATAAATTAAAAATTTTAATTTAGATGCTGACATGGCATTTTTTAATACCAAATAACATTTATTATTATTATTTTAATGGCCACGTCAGCTTTTAGTATGCCAACAATGCACTCTGTTTGCCACGTGTGCATTTTCCATCTCTGATATAACGGCAGTGACAAAAACGAGACGCGTTTTTCAGGATAGGGAGTAAAAGCAGTGAAAATAAAAGTTAGAGATCAAAGTGAGAATCGTGTGAAAATATATGGACGAAAATAGGGTTTTCGCCAATTTTATACTAAAGTAAGTAAAAAATATTTCAATTGAGCTAATGAAATTTTCAAAAACTCAATGATCCAAAACTAAGAGGAATAAATTAGTCTCCAAACATATTTGAAACTATCTTGCTCTAACCTATTATGTGGCAACTAAAGACACATTTTATGTGTAGTTTTAGTGC
Organism: Quercus ilex subsp. ballota; assembly: GCA_032727855.1. NCBI lineage: Eukaryota > Viridiplantae > Streptophyta > Magnoliopsida > Fagales > Fagaceae > Quercus > Quercus ilex. The sequence continues at coordinate 42,086,476 of CM064909.1, read as the reverse complement.
CAAGGTTTTTTAATGAGTCAATGACTTGTTAATCGCCACATAACGGGTTAAAAAATATATATTCAAACATTTTTAATGCCAAACTTTATTAAATATTTAACAGATATAAGAGTACATTTTACAATAAAAAATAGAATTGCGAAATATAAAGTTATATCTTTATAACTATTAGAACAATTTTTTTTTAAGAGCATCATTAGACTAATTCAAATATTTTGGGGGGGGGGGGAGGGTAACTCTTATTTTTATAGACTAAATTTTGAAAACATTAAAATAATTATATATATTTTAAAAAAAAATTCAAAATTTTGGGGGGGCCATGCCCCCCCCCCCCCCCCCCCGACCCTTCAACACAGCTCTGCCCTTGGTTTGCACACTCTTTTATGTATTGGATTGTACGCATAGAGTACCATACATTTTATTGTATTTTTTTTCACTATTATTTTATGTGGCAAATTATGTTGGTTACTTGTCATTTTTATATAAACTCATCACTCACAATCTATCACATCAAAATTATGATAAAGTTGTGGCATAAAAGAGTTTGAAATTTACAGCAATAAATTTCAATGACTAAAATTGAAAGTTAAAAAAACCAACTTTCAATCTCAATTACTGAATAAAAAATTAAGCAAAAGTAAAATTAAAATTAAAATATAAAAAAAAGAGTGATAAAAATATTTTGTGAGTGGAGATGAGGTAATTGCACCAGGTGCAATACCCTAGATAATGCATCCGATCCAAATCTAGAGAAACAGACCATGCACAAAAGATATTAGAGTTGGACGCGTTTTACTTTTTCATGATGTATTGTATGCACCTGAAATACGGTTAAAGTTTATTGTCTGTTAATGTTTTACTCAAACTTTGATTTAGATATGCCCTTTAGGACAGTACAGTAAATATTCTAAACTTGCTTTTATATCATTTAGACATGGATTAGTTACCTTTATGACATTTTATGATGAGGATGCAAGGAATCAGTAGGCTTGATTAGGACATATTGGCTCAAGATAGGATGACTATGTTATGTAAAGAAGGCTTTGTAGGCCACTAGCTAGAGTCAACTTACCGACTTTCTTCTCAAAAAAAACTTATCAACTTGTGAACACTGTAGCTGGAAAGTTAACTAGGAAATCTTTTGAAATGGCTGTAAGAGAAAATGTTCCCTTAGAATTAATCCATTTGGATATATATAACCCAATAAATGTAAGGGTAGGGCATGATACCTCTTATTTCATTTTATTTATATATAACTTCACTGATAATGGTCATATGTATTTGATCTCCCCTCGTACGGAAAATTCTTAGGTACTCTCAAAGCACGAAAAAATAGTACTATTTCCTCTCACATTCATGGTGAACTTTATCATGAATTTAATAAGTGGACTCCATCATAAATGTGAGAGCAGGGAGAAGTACCATTCTCTGTGTTCTGGAAATATCTAGTCTAAAGCATTTAATTGCTCTAGGTGCTTTATTAATTTGGTTAAGAATCAAAAGAAAAGGAACATTAAGTGCATGTTTGGTTACCACGATTTAGGCAAAAATTCACGTTTATGATTTCAAAACGTGATTTAATGCGTTTGGTAAAATTTACAAATCATGCCTTTTGTGTCCAATAACATAATTTTTCTGCGTTTCCACGTTGCACCAGTTGAGTAGCAATAAAAAGAAGCTTTTTTTTTTTTTTTTTTTTTAACCCAATGTCAAAAATCTAAACCAAACTCTTAGGACACCATCAATGATAGTATTTATCTATAAGTAGTTAAAGACTTTTGAGGAGGTCTACGAGGATTAGAGAATTCGTAGGCAATTGACAATTTCCAGCATTTCATAGCAAAATGGTGTTGCGAAGAGGACTTAAACCTTACTTGGCTTGGTAAGATTGATAATGATGCAAGCCAACTTCCCAATATCCTACTATGGGATACATTAGTGGTTGTAGCCTAGATCCTAACAAAGTGCCCTCTAATTTAATACCCTTCACTTCATATGAGTTATGGGGAAAATTCTTAAATACTCTCGGAGTATGAAGAAATTATGCTCCCTCCTCTTACATTCATGGTGGACCCCACTATAAATTTAATGAGTGAACCCTATCATGAATGTGAGAGGATGGAGCACCATTCTCCGTACTCCAAGAATACCTAAGAATTACTCTGTGTTATGGGCTGTCAAGAAGCTTGATTTCAGTAACTTGTACTCCTGCGGGTCAGAAGGTATGTTCACAATGTCACCCATAAGCAAAGGAAGCTAGTTTCTAGAGTAAATAATTACATATTCATCAGATGCTCTGCAGAATCAAGGAGTATGTGATGTTAAGTGAATATCCTGATGGAGGCATGGCTAAGATTGAGTTCACTGAAGTGTGGTTGTCCTCTACCTTTAAGATGGACGTACATGAGGCAAGCTTTGTGCTTGGCGTTTAAATCCTAAGGGATTGTTCAAGGAAGCTTCCTAGTTTGTCTTAAGAGACTTGCATGAGAAAGATGCTCTAGATTACAGACTAATCAATACTCCCATGATGTATTAAGCAATTAAATGTGGACTAACTTAGGCAAAGAAATATATAGAAATTCAGAAAATTTTCATATTGTCACTTATACAATGAACCCACGATGACAATTTATAGTGATTAGTGATTACATAGTGCGCCCACTTATGGGCACAATTTTTTTTGGTTAGTGATTAGTGATTACATGGTGCCTCAATATAGGCACAATTTTTTTTCACAACCATTAACATTGCCTACTGGGATTGGTGTGCATAATAAAAATGAAGTCATAACAAACTGAAGTAAAAGTAATATTACTCCAATTACAATAGATCATGTCAATAATTATTACAAATTACACCCTCTAACTTTAACCAAATTCAATTCAGTCATATAACTTTCACTTTCATTCAATTAAGTCCAACTTTTAAATGTATTCATTTCAAGTCTCCCATTAAGTATCCATCAAAAAAGTTTCATTCAAGACCCTATAAATGATGTCTTGTTATGCCAAATCCATGCTTTAGAAAGTTCCTAACAGAGCTTTTATGACGGATACTAACAACGAAAGGTTTGAATTAAATAACCTTAAAAGTTAGATACTTTAATTGCACAAAAGTAAAGACAAAGGATTGAATTGAATTTTGGTCAAAATTAGAAGGTACAATTTGTAATTTAGCCACACAAAAAAAAAGAATAATAATAACTAGTATGATTTTTCGCAAACAAAAATCAAATAATTGCACTTCTAATATAGGGATTGGTCAAAGACTCAAAGAAAATTAACCCACCACTGATAGATTAATTTTACAAGTAATGGCCTCAAAGTTCACAGCATCCCACTTCATAAAAACAAACTTCTACATATAGTTAGGAGAAGAACAAATGGCCAAAGATAAATGAAATTCAAAAGATAAGCAGAAAAAGAATAACACGTTAATTAGGATGAAACAATAGACAATGAAGTCACACTTAACAAGAATAATAATAAACAAAATGAAGTGAAGCCAAGAGTGACAAAATTGAAAACGGCAGCAATCTAATATAAACACAAATTAACAGTCAGACTTGCATGGCCAGAAATAAAGTTTCTTGCTGTGAATGGTATTCTGTGTCGCTCAAAAACCTGCATTTTCTTTTTCCCCATAAATCAGTTGAACAAGGGAGGAAGCAAACAAGCTTGCTAGCAGATGCATCATTACATACAAATAGAAGTTGAGCCCACATCATCTTTGGGTAAAAGCCAAACTACATAATTGCACATGAACAACTTCTTTCATTCCCATTTTCAAATTCGTCATCTGATCCATCCACCTCACTGCCATTGGATAGAGTTTCCACATCAGCAAAACAACTAAAAATTAAAGGGAGCAAAGAAAACAAGAAAAGCAGAAGAAAGAAAAGAAACAGAACCAATAAAATAGGGAAAAAGAAGGGGAAGGGAGGGGAGGGGGGTATTGGTTTTATTATAGTTAGCACCCAGTACCTGTTCATTTTCCTTATTTATTTATTTATTTGGGTTGTTTTGGTAAAGTTCAGCTTTTTTGCTTTTTTCCTGCTTTTGTATACCAAGACTTGGGATGAAACGAGTACAGGATGTGAAACCCCTGTTCTTGTACTGCAAATGAAATCTTATTTCACACAGGTTTATTATGTAGAAAGTTGTATGCGACAGATTTTTAACTCAACACAACTGTTTATGGAGTAGAAGAACAAAACACCAACTAAAACCTAGGTTAGAGGATAAGTATCTAGAGGCATGCTATTGTGACTAAGAGGGTCAATTCCTAGAAGGGATAAAGGGAACCTGCACCATTGATCAGGATCTAGAAGTTGAGAATCATCAAGGAGTTGAACTTTACCAGTCCCAAAGAGAAAATTTAGAGGGCCTGCTAATGTAATGAATTTTAGCAGGCTTATAGAATGTGTAAATTTCCAAGGTAAATTGTCTATTTACCAGATATATTGGAACTTGCATGAGTATCTAAACGTTGAGGCAAGCCTGATCATATTCTCCAACATTTTCAACTTATAATTATTGAGAAAAATTGTCACTATGGACTTTCAAGTAGGAGACTGCCACACAAATAAAATAACAAGAAGTGACAAACTAGTGACTTTTAAGGAGAATTGATTTGGTACTGAAAATCCATCTGAACTTAACCTTATGATACATAGGATCCAAAAATTGATCCAAACTAAGTATGCTTACACAAGTAAAACTTAATTTTTAACTAAAATGGAAAAACACAGAAACACACACAAAGAACCAAGAAAGGATCAACTAAAGCTTTATCTCAGCTTAAGGATTTAATGAAATAACATGTCATTGCATGGCAATTGGCATGGAATAAAGTGAAACGAGTACTTTGCTTAAAAATAGCTGAGAAAAATTCAAAAAAGTAAGAATATTACAAGTAACCTACTGCACTTCAAAGAAGATAAAATCATTGGGATAGTCAATGATGTTTAAAATTTTATAACAAAAAGGCATAATAAAAGATGAAGGGCAGAGGTAAAAATCATAATCCCGACATTTACAATGAAACCTTATATATTTAAGTAATTTAGAAGTGCATAATTTTCAAAAATAATAACCAAAGTTTATAATTAGGAGAAAGAACAAAAACACTTGACTGAGTATTTCCATCCTTTTTATTTTTTTCATTGGTAAGTTACATGTGCACCCAATAGGGTCTTGAACCCACAATAATTCTCCAACTTGCTCTACAAATGGAAGAGGTGCAATTTGAGCTAGAGCACATTGCTGAGTATTTCCATGCTTCAAACCTGCTATTTAATGTCAGCATAACAAGTAGCAACTATCTTGCATGAAAAGCACATGGAGTTTTTCTTTTCTTCTACCTCTCTCTTTCATGTCTTTCTTTATCTCTAACTGTCCCAGATCTCTAATATTTTCTCCCTACTTCTTTGTCTATCAAATCTTCTGCTTTTGATCTTTTGGATTGTTTTCCCACCTCCAAATCATTCTTCTATCTCCTTTATTTCCAATCACTCTTTCTCCTCCTCTTGTTTTTTTAAACTGTATATGTGTTTTAATGTTGACAATGACCTTGGAGGATCCTTGTGAAAATCTGAAATTCATAAGCTAAAAAGGAGCAGCCTCAACCTCCACATGTTCCAAATAGCACTCTAAACTGAGTGAATTTTTAACAGAACATAAGGAACCCAAATTCCTAAATTACAGTAAATTATTAGGACCAATTGAAAGTATGAGCATTCTCATACGTTATATGGGCACTAAAGAATTTGAGAAACAAAGGCCGGGAACTTGCTCAGAGAACTAATGGTGACTGCTGTGAATCTGAGAACTCCTAGACATGAGCTATATTAGCTTAGCATCAATGGCACACAAATATTTACATACCTAAACATTTTAACATTTCTACAAGACATACACAACAAGGGACATCATTTGAGTTTTTTTTTTTTTGGAGGGGGGGCAGGGAAGTAAGAAACTCCTACAATTGCTTAAATACAAATAAAATAAGAATAAAAACACCTATCTTAACAAGAAAAAAAAAAAAATCCACACCTGGGCTCAAATTCCCTGATCTCAAAAAGCTCGGTCCCACAAGCATCTGTCCACTGCACTCTCCTCCGTTCCGTATGACCAGGGATATCATTACCCTTTTCAACTAATGCTTCACTTTCATTGGCATTACCAACAGAAACAGGAGCTTCATCTGATGGCCTCTTCAAGCTACTTCTAAGAGAAACCTTTCTTGCAGCAATACTATCATCTAAATCATCAGTACAATCCTTGCCCTTCTCAGAAACAAGAGGCCCTGGCAAGACATCATGCTGTTGGGTAGGGCCCACTTTAAGAGGCGATGGGGTGTCAAGCCCTGCGGAAGTGCGACCAAAGCAGACAAAGGAGGCGCACCCGCGGGGAAGCCAATTCTTCGTGGAAGCCAGCTGGAGGTTACGGTCGGATTCTTGGTCCACCAACTGGTACTGATTCCACGGCGAAACTCTCATGGGTTTATCTTCGTTCTTCTGACCCAAGAGAAGAAGGGTCAGACCCTTGCTATACCCAGAAGCTGAAGAAGAGAAGAACCCTCCACCTTCTACTGCCAATAACATCAGTTCTGCTCATCGGGGCATCCAGGATAAATTTCTTTTTAGCTTCCTCCCTTTAGAAGGACCAAATTAACCTGTTGTGATTATCAGAAGTATCAGCCAGCATTGACATGTTGGAAGAGTAATCAATTCATGAACAAGACTTTGTACCAATTTGTTACATTTCCTAAAATTGTATACGGATAATGGATATTATCAACTGTAAACTCAAAAACGCTTCTGAATAGAACAGAATATCTTTGAAAATTATCAAGGGAAGCTGATAATTATTGAAAAATTAATAAGCTCCATTTGCAAACACTAATTTTCAGAATATATCAGCAGTGAGAATTGAAAGGTAAAAAAAAAAAAAAAAAGACCAGATTGAGCGCGACAAAAAGAGATCAAGTAAACAAGCAACCAAACTAGCCATGGAAAATATCCATTTCCCACATAAATTCCTATCAAATTAACAAAATTACCACGTAAACCCTGAAAGAACTTTGAAATAGAACTTTATATAGCAGTACAAAGACAAGTCTACACAAATCATTAAAATTAAAATTTAAAAAAAAAAAAAAAAAAACTTTGCTATGTATGCCATGACCTTATATTGCCATCAACTCCACATTCTATTAAGCTATATATATAGAAAACAAATCCATAATAATCCAATGATACTAGTAAGTGATTATTACTTTGCGAATAAGGGTAAAAGTTGAAGATCTCATAACTCGAAAGCAACAAGAGCATACAACACAATACGGATTTGATAACAGACTTCATTTCCCACACCACACATACTAAACTTCAAATTTTAACTTTAATCAAACCATTCCAAGCACTATTTTTCTATATCAACCAAGTTAAAAAAAAAAAATATATATATATATATATATAACAGTAAATTCAACCAGAAAAAACAAAACCCAACAAAGAAAAAGTTCGATTACATACACCCACTTGACTTCACTTTAATTTGTCTGAGAAACAAAACGGAAAATCAGATCAGAGTGGAAAAGCGGGAAATACCTGAAAGCGAAGTCGAGGGGTATACAGGTAATTGTGAGATCTCTCCGGCGAGTAAAGCGGGAAACAAATCGGCGGCAGTAGAAATTCCGATCACGGCAAAGATCGGCGAGGAATTGGAAGAAAGAATAAAGAAATTGAGGACCGAGTTATTTAAAAGGAGGAGGAGGAGGGGATACTGATAGGGATAGTGACTCTCAGTCTCAGGGCGCATGATAGCGATGCCAAGTTGCTTTTTCTTTCTTTCGCCTTTATTTTATTTTATTTCCTCTGTAAAACTTTTTGGGAAAGTACGTAAATATTGGAGTTTACTCCTATATTATAGTGATAGATAGAGGTGATTAAAAAAGAAAGTTTCCTTTTGTTTCGTTACCTAATGGCTGCTTTTAAGTTTTAACCCATTTCCACTAATTTAATAATAACAACTTTGGAGCTGTTTAGTATAAAATATTGTGATTAATTTATTGGAGTAGTCTGATATGTTTTTTAAAATTGGTGTCACTCATTTATTGAATAGGAAATACCAAAACAAATGCTGAGTTGGTATTACCAAAATATGGTATACTTTCTCATTTGAGCAACAGTTTTCAATGTTTAAACAATATTACACGTATTTTCACACACTTTTTCACCTACACGTATTTTCAAAAAAATACAAACAACATTACCAAACGGCCCCTTTGTTTCTCTCAAAAAATAAAATAATAAAACAAACCTATATATTAGAAAATTATAAATTACTTCATACTCTCATATGAATTTAATTAATGGAATTGAATAATTATTAAGTATTTTTGAAATACAGTAACGTAATACTCCTTTCTCTTACATTTATAATGGACTCAACTAATTAAATTAATTGTGGAGTCTACCATATATGTAAGAGAAGAGAGTTCCTAATAGAGAAGGGGACTAGGGGAGTATGAATTTATAGTTCTGGAGTCTTCTATAATGAGTTTGGCTTAAGTCCAGTGTTTTGTGCACTGGACCCGATAGAGAGCTACCATGCATCCAAAAATTTCCATGTGGCAGAATTGCATCGGGTCCATTGCACAGGACGCACTGAGACAAAGTCTTCCCCTTCTACATTCACCTTAATATATTAAAGTAGAAGCATAACCAAAATCTAAATTAAGTCTATGTTATTGGTTGTGGGTTCTAGTTAGCTCAATTTGTAAAGTCTCTAATTATTGAATAAAAGATCTAGGGTTCAATTCTCATTTATACCAAAAACTAATTGGTGTCTTAGTCTGATGATAAATGACGCAATCATTAGAAGCAGATGTTATAAGTTGAAACTCTATATATATATATACTCCCTCCGTCCCACTTTTTTTGTCCTCTATTCCATTTTAAGATGTCCCAAAATATTGTTCTGTTTCTAAAAATAAAAGTCATTAATTTGCTAATGTTCCTATTATATCCCTATTAATTACTAATTCAATTTTTTGATAAATTTTTTAAAGTAGTTTTGGAAACTTATACATTTTTAAAAGGTAGACAAGACAATAAATAATATTCTCTTAAAAAGTTTGACTTCTCAAACAGGACAAAAAAAGTGAAACGGAGGGAGTATAAGTTTCCATGTTACTAGTCAAATTTATTTTTCTTAATTTTAGTGCCAAGTAACTCATTTACGTAATAGTGAATGCAAAAGTCGAGATAACTACCTCGCTGACCTAAGTAAGACCACCTTATTATCACCACCAATAAAAAAAAATTGGTGCATAAGCATGGATTACATCTTACTTAATAGTAATAATTAAAAATTCCATATACTTTGGCTTGAAAAAAAAAATCCATATACTTTGTAGAATATACTATATAGCATTTTTTTTTTGGTAAATAGTAAAAAAAAAATGTAATTAAAGAAAAATTTTCAATAATATAATAGATATCTAGCCTCATCAACATGTGCAATGGGGCCCTTTTTTTTTTTTTTTTTTTTTTTTTTTTTTTTTTGGGGGGGGGTTTAGTGTCATAATTTTTCATTCATTTTTTTTTTTTTTTTAACTCAACGCATAATCCACATTAACCATTGATTGCTAAAAATAACACTCTTCCACAGTTATACACAAGTCGTAAAGGTGTATAAACCGAGTTCTTGAAAAGGAATAAATGAATACACCAAACCAATTCAATATGTACCTAAATATAAACACAATTACATTGGTGGTAATGATTCCTCTTCTACATTTGACTTTAGAACTATTAATGTAGAAAAGAAATGTACACTTTCAAACCAAAACAACTAATAAAATGAAATATAACAACAAAAAGAAAAAGAAGATAACAACCTGCCTAAACATACCCCAAATCCTCACAGTCTCATCTTTACTCCCTGTATAGAAAATATACTTCTTTGAAAAGAAAGATGGTGATGAAGTGAGAAAAAATTTATGGAGATCAAAGAAATTGTGGAAATAGATTTGAGAAAGAGATAAAGAAGAAGAGGAAAAAAAATGTGAGATTAGTAAAAAATTACAAAAACAAAAATACACAAACTAATAAATTAATAATTTCAACAATGTCAAAGGAAACAAACCTTTTTGAAATCAGAGATGGTGATGAAGTAAGCAAAAAGTTGAGGCAATCCAAAAGCTCATGCAAAGAAACTGAAAAAAGACATTAGATATGGGAGTAATGCTAGAGATACAAACTATTTTACAAAATTTTTTACAAACTGCTAATGTGATAAGTGGTTATTGGTAAATGAAAAAGTGATGTTAATAGTGGGCCTAGATGAAAAATAAGAAGAAGATAGCCACATCAACAATTCATCAAAACATTGTAAATAGTTTGTGACTATAGCGTTACTCGTAGATATGGTGTCAGTGTGTGCTAATTTATAGGAAAAAGATGTGTCAAACATGTATGAGATATATCTAAATAGAAATAGTGTATGCTACCATTTTGAAAATTTTTTAAATTTATTATAACTATTTTGAAAAATTTTGAAAAAAATATTTTTAAAGTAGTAAACCAAAACTTTTGATGAAAAAAACTTGCCGCCATTTCATTTTGGAAGTTATAAAAGAGAAAAAAAAAAAGAAGAAGAGAACATTAAATTCAATATTAAAAATGGGAGAGATAAAAGAGGTTAAATTTTAGAATTTTGAAAATGAGTAGTTTTATGTGAGAGTTAGTAATATATTTTTATCAAATTGTCCTTAAGTTTTTTCTCTGTTTAAACGTAGGGTGCAATGGTATTTTTGAACTACAAAATGAGATCCCAAATAGAGGAAGTCTCTAAATAGTAGAATAGACTATAGAGAATAGACAAAAAATAAAAGACTCACAAGGTTAAAACCAAAGATTATGTTATATTATAAAATAATTAATTAATTCCTATTAAATTTCTTGAATCTTTAGGTATTTCACATTTAATTGGTGTGATATTTTATTTATTTTTAAATATTTGGCAATAGAATTTCAAGTAGTTGTAAACCCATGTGATGCATGGGAAAACTATTGAAAATATGCATATTATAGACATTTTGCAAGATAGTATTTATTAAAAAAAAATGAATAGTCATAATAAAATAAAATACATGGGGAAGAAATATTTAACTTCTATGCTTTTCCCTTGTTTAGAAATGTTATCTAACGTAGAACGTTATTGGGTTGTTAGGAGAGATTTTTATAAATTGTTAATACCAAACATATGCGCTTATGTAGTCAAAAACTCACTGCAAGTGCATAGTTACTGAAACTTACAAGCTAATTCACAATTCTTAAATTAATAAAGCAAAACATCAAAAGTTATATATATACACACATACTTAGAACTAATACTGCTTAAACACATACATATTGTATAATCAAGTCTTAATTTTCCCATCAACAACCTTTGAAAATATAAATTGCAAAGATATAAACAAAGACCATGACATGAGGAAACTCTTAGCTTAGGAACACTTAAGGAAACTCTTAGTTAATTAGCTTAGGAACACTTAAGGAAACTCTTAGCTTATTAGGTAGTTAAGATAAATTAGACATAGGTGACCAATCACACCTTAGAATCCAATGATTGGTGGCAACTCAAAAAAAAAAAAAAGACTCATTCACAAACACATCACCTTCATGTCTACACATGTCACACACTTTACATTCACGCGTAACTAAGAAACCTCCCAAAAGGTGGGGGGTGTCAAACAATGAAAAATTCAAGGTGCAACAGTAGGTGCCTAACACTGCCTTACCATGTAACATGACCTTTGAACTTAGATTCATGGTTCTTAGACTAGTATATTTTCATGTAAGTTTATCTTTGTAAAACATAATTAGGGCAAAAAGTCATGTACTTTTCTCTTAGATTGTATCTAGAACCAAAAGTAATGTATATTTTAGTTATTTCAAAATGTCAACAAAAGTATTTTGTCCAACTTTTTTTTCTTTTCATAAAATAAGTGATGATTCCATGTAAAACCCTCGATCTAGGGAGAAAAATATAATCAGTCGAACTGCCATTTTGAGAGTCACCAATATGACTTCACCTATTAACATTTATGCGGGTTTGGCCAAACAAGAACGTTTGGTGGGCTAGGGGCATGATCTCTTATGTTGGGCCACATATAAATATGCACATCTTAAAAATTAGACATTCCACACAATGCATAACCAGTTCAAATATCAATTTAATGTGTGACTGTCAAAACAGAGGTAATTTTTCACCTTCTTTAAGAGTGACCCACATTTGAGATCCTTGGGACTGGTATGTTATATGCATAAAATATATTTATTAAAGTACTCCCAATTTCGCATAGCTAGCCTTAGTTTTATGTTATTTTGTGACTAATTATGAATTATCTATATTTTATAGGTAGTGGAGGCTTTACATGCTAACGGGCTTTTTCTAAGATATGAGGATGAACTCTTATTCAAGTGGGTTGAGGTCAACTCAAACTCAAAGACCTAGAAGATTTGGGTAAGTTCAATCAATTTAAGGAAATAAGGCAATTGGAGAGGGGGGGAAAAAGAAGAAGAAAAAATAGATTTGTGCAAAATTTGGAATCAGAATATTTCTACACCCGTCTCAAAATTTTGGACATAACTTCAGCTAAAATATCAAATTGCAATGATTCAAGTTGGGCTAGAAACCTAATTTCAAAGGGCTACACTTTTTTAGTTTATAAAAAAAAGGCCAAATTTTCATATTTACTTGGCCAAAATCACCCACTATAAAATCCTAACAAATTTCGTCTGAATTTCTTGATTCTTTTAGGGTTTCTCTACAATGATTGGAGATATTAAAAAAAAAAAAAAAAAGTGGCTGAATGTGAGAAAGGGAAGAGAGGAGCTAGCTTAAACAAGAGAAAAGAGACTAATTTGATGGAGGCTAGAGAGCACCACAAGAATGAGAAGACCGATTGCAAAGAAGGATGTGCTTCTGATATCTACGTTTTTCTTGTTTTTCTTGTTTATGAGATTTGATTTTATCCAGATTGATGTTTTATTTAATGATTAAATTGTTTTTACGTCACATCAATTGATGAAGATGTGATTCTAAATATGAGTTCAATAATGTTTTTCTCATAATTAAGGATCATCTTAATTTATTGAATGCTTGGTTCTACTACTGATTTTGGAATTGGATATCTCTTATGGTATACAATTGATGATTTGGTTCAAAACTATTAAGCAAAGTAGAGCATGCTTTAGATTTTAAAAGGGTGTCGATGATGATATGTGCCATGATAATAGGATTGGTTTCTAGATTATTGTGTAGGAGTTTTGGAAAGAATCAATAATCATGAACATATGTTTTTGTGAATTAATGTGGTGAATTCTAAAACCATGGTTCTTTTCTTTTCATACCTAAGTACTTTTTATTACTTCATATTTAGATTAATTGCTTGTTTAGTTTTATTTAATTTTAAAATAACAGTTTTATATTGAACTAGATTAGGATTTATTTATTATATATTTTTGGTTAATTTTTGTACATCTACACAAATCCCTATATGATGTAGAACAGACAACAAGGGCACTTGAAATCACGACCCAAGACAAAGGGGTACTAGTATAACTAATTGGGGCAACAATGTCGAAATTGCATGAAATTTGGATAGATAAAGAAGAAACAGTATTCTAATCAAAAGTTATGACTATGCCACAAGGTGTGCCTTAATTTTGGCGATTTCTTTTGTTAAGACCCTGAAAACAATGAATTTGTCTTTTTTAGTAATTTTTGCTTTTTAAGAATTTTTTGCTCAAAAGTCAAAATAAGATCTCACTTGTTTTGGAATGACCCTTAAGGTTTATAATTTATGATTTTGCATTTAACTCAAAATTTTCATTTTTGGCAAAAATCAATATTTTGCCATCTAATCTCATGATTAGCCAAATTAGGGTTTTGGAAATTTTTCTAGTTGTCTTAGGGTTTTGTCTTTTCAGTATTTATATGCTATGTAGCCTCCAAAGTTTATTAGACTATTATTCAGATTAATAAAATTCAGAGTTTTTCTATTAGAAAATAATATTTTAGTTTATGTTTCATCAAAGAGAATATCGTGTGTGCATTTTTCTAGCTTTTACAACATCACTATGGGTTCCCCCTCGCACTTGTCAAACTATACTTCAATATCATGCACTTGCCAGTATTTTAACAGTTCACAATAGTATGAACTAGCTTGATTGCCTTGATTTCTAGCAACTTAAGCAAACTATGGATAAAATGGTACCACCGCGCACACAATATTGGTTTGAAATAGAGAGGACAAAATTGAATATTCATGCACACAATATTGGTTTGAAATAGAAGAATCATAACTTTCTTTATTGTACCTAACATCATAGCTTAAGGAGTAGATAGAATAATCAAATGCAAAAAATAAAAAAAAATAATTCGATATAAAATTTAACTCCCACAAGACATGGGTTTTGGGTTCAAAATGCCCCAAAAATTGAAATAACTTTTAATGCTCAAATATACAATAGTTTAGACTCAGGTATCACAGTATCATAGAGTATTATTATTATAAAAGTCAAAACAACACAAATTGAAATGAGAAACACTTGAAGTTTTCCATGTTATTTATGTCTTGGACCAATTTGGGGTTCTTCTAATAGTATCTGAAATCATAACACGCTTAAAATAAGACATACAGGATACAGCTCAATTATAAAATTTTCTACTACGATAGGTAGATGGTCAATTATAAATGTTGTGTCATGCTCAAAAGGAAAGCTACAAAATATAAAAGTTTACCTTTGAAGTGGTACCACTAAGCATGAATATGGAATCCTTCTCAAAAAAAAAAAAAGCATGAATATTGAATAGCATTTGTAATTATGTAGTCATGTGTATTAAGAAATTTTCCGCTATACCCTATAACTAATGAATCATAATATATATTAAATCGAAAAATCTATGAATATCATTCTAACGCCACGTATTCAAACTTGCATGAATTAGCTTGCCTATCGTAATTGTAATATAGGGCTCTCATATCGTTATTCGTCTATTTACCAAAATAAAAGTTAGGAATGTTATATATTATATATATATGATCCTTCTCCAATAAGCGATTATTCTCCATAAGGCACAACATAGAAGATCTTGGGAGAAAATCAAGATGAAATTACTTTCTCACACCTTAGTCTAATTAGCTAATGGCATAATCTTAGGCTAACACTTTAAGATGAGTTTGACTTGACTGACTTGTAGTGTATCCATGAAAAGGTATTATTGGTTGCTTGAAAATAATTTTTCCATACATGTGTATAATCTTGTCTAGAGAGAAATAGAGAATGAATTTAGAAAATTATTTACCGTATAAAAGATTGGAATTAGCCCATGGATTCCATATATGAGCAACAACTCATTCTTTTGTTAAATTATCACCCAATTGAATAAGACAGTACTCTCGAAGATCAAACTTATTATCAATATTCTTTTCAATGCACAATAGCACAGCCTTTGTAGACTTCCGACATATTGGGTCAAGTGGATGTGCCTCATGTGTGCAATATTTAAAACACTTTAATAACACACTCTACGCTATCTTCAGGGTCCGATACTAGCTTTTCCTTACACATTTCAATATATTTTTAATGCAACGAGAAAATGGCCTTCTCACACTATCAAGTTCAAAAGGATAAGGGAGCGGGATCGGAAGTGAAGACGGATAGAAAGTGGTAGAGACCAAATCTTTGGCTTGAGTTTCAACAAGAATAAGGATAACCAAAAAATCCATTATCAATACTATAAACTTCCTAGCCACCATTCTTCTTCCACTTTAGATTTTTTAAATTAAAAAAAAAAAATTTATTATTTTGAGCTCAAATTCTAAAGAATAATTATTAGGACCTAAACCCTTATTCCTTATATAATATTCAGTGATTAGAAATTTTTGAAATAAATAATACAATTTATAGATTAATATTTAATTTTTTTAATTCAAATGATTCTTGTTTAAGAATCATGGCTTTTAATTTATGAATATTTTAAAGTTAACTAGCTTCCAATTTAAGAAATGTGTTTTCTTTTTAATGCTATTTAAAAATTGTGACTTTTATATTTGGGATCAGGTTTAAGTTATTTATTATAATAGGTTTTATGTAAACATTTTTTTCTTTTTGCCAAAGCCAAGCTACATGTAAAAGTGTGCAATTAAATGAACAAGTGAGAAGGCTCACATGACCACTAGTCAAAAATAAATTGCATGAAATCACTCATTTTAAAAATTTTAGAAGAACATATTGGTTAACATTGTGAGAGACCACACCGCTAAAGCCTGAACCTTTCCAGATCAAGGCTTTGGCATAACCCATGCGAATGGGTGTAGTCATGGTGGTACCTCTCAAGAATGGAGGTTCTACTAATTTTATCTATCCTCCTAATTTAGGGATTTTACAATGGAGTTGCTATTTATTTAATAATAATAAAATAATAATAATAAAACTAAATTAAAAAGTGCATACTGAATGTACTTCTCTTGAAAATAACAAGAAAATTATATGGCTTAAATCCTAGATACAATCTAAGAAAAGTACAAAACTTTGCTTCCTAGTTAAAATCTAGAAATTGAAAAGTACAAGGAAAAACATAACCTACTAACCCTTGATCTAAGTTCAGAGGTTACAAAATTGGGAAGGTGTTAGGCTCCCAACTTGCTTGGTAAAACTGGTCATCTAGACTTAGGTGGCCAATGTATATATCACATCATTCAAAAATTTATATCATTCAAGAATATGTGATTGAGGAGTGAAACAAGCATTCAAGTGCATGATGAAACCCTATTCTAAGCATGCAAAGATAGATAATAAGAATTGAAATGGAAAACCTAGTGAATATTTGTGTGATGTGTAATAAACCCTAATCTAAGAGCATATGAACATGTTATTTGAATTGAAAACCCTAAAGCATGAAAAACTAACAACCTAGATCTAGAATGCTAGCAATCAATAACATGTGAAGAACTTGAAAATAATAGCATGCTTGATTTAAAAGAATCAGGGCATAATGTAGACATCTCATTTTGTGCTTCCTAAAACTCGAGCCCCCGTTTTCTAACAACAATATCACTAGAAGGGTCCATAATTGGTCTAGAGCCTAACTATAGAAACTCTTTAACATGACAGATGTTTTGGAAGAGAAAAATCTTGCATAAACCTTAAGCATGTGCATGCAAGTACATTGCCTGTGTACGCATGCATTGACCATGCGTGTGCACCCATTGGTGGAGCCACGTTGAGACCCAAGGGAGCCACCCCCCCCCCCCCCCCCCCCAAATTTTTTTTCTTAAGTATGTAAGCCTACTAGCCCCCATTATAGTAAAATTTTGATTTATATTTATATAAATAGGATTAGTAGAAAGGATTTTTTTTTTTTCCAATTACTCATTAGGGGGGAAAAACTCTCTTACTTACTGGAGTTTGCCATGGGTGGAGGAATGAGGCAAGAGTAGTGGAGGTAGCAAAGCGAACTCTTTTAAAAAAAATTACACAAAACTCAACTAGTTAAGAAGATAAGCCTCAAATTCTAGATACTTTGATACAAAGGCAAGCAGATTAGATTGGCCAAGTTCTTTTCTCCCCTTCTACTATCTATCTTTTTTCATTGTTTCCTATTCTCTTGTTTTTCATGTTCTATTCTCTCACTTTTGACACTGATTAAGTGACTGTTACTTTTATTTTTACACAACTCCAACTTTTAAAACTAGTTGCTCACGAACCTAGATTTGTGGCTTTGATATTTTTCCTTAAAAAATTAAGGCTACTTTCATAGCATTTTCACAATAATTTCATTACAAAATTTAGATGATAATTTGTTACCGATTCTTATTTGAGCCCACCGCAGATATCGTTTTCTACCCACCGCTAACTGTTTACACTTACACTTAGAATTTGTTGTAAAAATATTGTTTTATTAGCATTATTTTTTTTAAGAACTTTATGATAGGTACACTGTGACACTTCTTGGAACTCTAAAACTTTTACCGTTTAAATTGAATTTCTTACCTTTTAATATTGCCTAGTTTATAAAATACTAGTATTTGTAAAGTTTAAGTACAAAAGGCAAGACTCCAAGCATTTGTATACAGAATAAACTAAATGGACAAAACTTAAATACAGTAATTTAGGTGTTATTCTTTAGGTTCTCCTCTTAAGATTTAGCCGTGTAGCTACTTAACTAAAAAATACACATTCATTGCATAAAAAAAATCCGCATGGTAGAATCTTAAGAGAGAAACTTAAAGAATAACACCTTAGTACTATACCTAAGTCTTGCCCAAACTAAATTAAAAATATTAAAAAATAAAAACCCTTTAAATAGGGATGACAATTGACATGATAAAGAGAGATAATTAACCGAATTTTGTTACTAGTAAAGTTTCAAGTTTGCATGTTTTTTTATTCAAAACACAATCTCCTAATACTACACACACTTTGACGTTGATTAATTGTAAGACTGGTTTAAAAACATATGAGTATCTTTGCTAAAAATTAAGTCAATAAATTAGAGTTCTATTTTACTATTTCTTTGGGTACTTTCAAAACTAAATCACAAATATAGATAACACAAAAATATTAAGCATATTACATTTTCATTTTCTAAAGTAAATGTGTATTAATTTATGTTAACACTCAATAGTACTAATCGGCCCCCTAAATGATAAATTGCTGGTTTCACCACTGTGCACACTCTCGGTAATGCGCACGCATGTAGGGTTTCAAAAGCTATAAGGAAATTTTTTAATGGAAACACGTGCAGAGCTAATCCCACATCTCTTGGGAAGAGCCCTGCACCCCTCTCTAAATACTATAAAAGGTCCTCTACGACCCTTTTTCCCAAGACACACTGAATTTACTCCAAAAAAGTGATTCAAAGAGGGAGCTTTTAGTTCAAAAAAAAAAACATCTTCAAGTTAAAGTTTTCTTGACTGGGACCTCTTTGGGTTTAAGCCCTTTAGTTAAACTAATTAACCCGTTGGTTGTTTGTTTTGTAGATTGACTAAGGAGAATGGTCAAAATCGAGCTTCAAGAGCTCTTTTGTTCGATGTATTGTTCTTCCCTTTTCTCTTTCTTTTCTTTTGTTTTTTAGTTTTCTAATAGCTTTGATAACTTGCTATGTAGATAGGTTTTATTGTTTTAGTAGTTAGAAGCATGCTAAGATAGTTTAGGAGTGGTTTAATTGTTTGTTTTCTGTTGCATTTTTGGGCAGGGATGCGTGAGCATGCTTGTGCATGCTTACGCATCTCCACGACCATGCATATGCATGCTTTTGCATACGCACGCTTTTGCATACGCATGCATTATTAACTCAGAATTCCAAAATTTCTTGTTCTTTGTTTTCTTCGTATTTTTCTCAAAATGATTTATAAGTCAACAGGCAGTAGAATAACATGTTCATGTGCTTTGTTAGTTTAGATTAAAGATTAGGGTTAATGTGCTTGTATTCACATGAACATACATTAATTCATAGGTGTTGTGGTGATGATGCAGTATGGTAAGTAGAGGTAAGTACATGCATTAGAATATGAACTTGCATATATGAAATGAGATGAATATGCAATGGTATGATATGATGTGATGTGATGTGATGTTACTGCCTTATTTGCTGCTATTGTCTTGTATTGATGTTGCTACCCTTGTGATTTTATGATGACATGTTTGTTGCCTTGTGATGAAATGTGATGCTAAGTAATATGTTTTGCCATGAGATAGAACATGAAAAGCTTAGATGAATGGTAGGGCATATACCATACTTAGATGTATATTAGGACATGAATAAGATTACCATGATGATGTGATGAGATGGATGATGAATATGAGATGTTTGTTGTGATAATGCCATGTTTAGATGAATGCTAGGGTGTATGCTAGGTTAGGATTAGTGTGTGTGGGTGTATAGGATAGCCTATTAGGGGACATTTTGATATAATTAGGATATGGAACATAATGAGTGGAGATCAACCCACGGGTCGGGCAGAGTTGAGTGTCTAACACTTTTCCATCTTTGTACCTTAACACTGGACACAAACTCTGGATAGATCAGGCCCTTTGCTAGTGGCACATACATGGTTCCTAAACCTAACCTAGGTGGCGATCTAGTCCACTTGGATGTGGTGTATTTCTTAGAGCACGACAATCATGCACAACAAGGGGAGACGAAAAGCACATTGTGTAACACCCCTTAATTTTGATACCAATTAAATTATTATACGTAAATTAAAAAGGAGGCCTACAATTAAATGGATTTAATTGATTTGGGCCTAAGATATTAAAAATAAGATAAATACTATGGAATATAAAGTCCAAGTGAGGTGGCATAAGTAAATATATGGGCCTTGATAAGTTTTTAAAAATCCTAACCTTTTACCTCTTAAGATACATGTATATATAAAAGATTTTCTTTTGTTTTAGCTGCAACACAAGGTTGAACAACTTATTTTTTTTCTGCTTTGTGGTTGAACATGAGACTGCGACAGGTATGGTTTCCTTTAGCTCTAAATTTAGGGAGTTGAATATTCAATGGCTAGACTTGTCCCACGTTTGCAGGAAAGAGATGTGCTTGATATTACTTTGGTAGCTAATAGGATAATAGGTATCACTTTATAAAACCTAACCTATCAATATATCAAAAGATAAAGGACTTCTAGGCATATGTTTGACTTGTCAATCTCCACATATCCTTATATTAATGGAGAAGATGACTTGTAATTGTTATTATATTGGAGTAAGAATGATGCATATAGCCTTTTTGTTTTCCCCTATTTTCATCGTCAAATATAGTCTTGACCTTTCAGCCACTAGCAGGTTGAGATGCCTTCTTAAAACAAGAAATTTCTAACAAAGAAAATATCTAGATATTTCTTGTACCCTTTCCAATGACATCAAAATAATGCTTTCATTGTCTTTCTATATTAGCAAAGAAAACGTCCACTAACTAGGAATGAAATTGAGCAATAGAGAGGGAAAAGAAATTTGAGCAAAACTAGGCCCTACATACAATTTGAATTATAAGGCAACCTCAGTACCGCAACCAGAGTGGCATAGAGAATCTAACATCTCGGTAGGCTTTTAATATTATAGATAAACTATTTAAGTGTGAAAACTGATTTTAAATAGGAAATTCATGTATTGATGAACCTATTTTTGGTGTTGCTAGGTTCTAATTCTACTGATTTAGTGTGACTCAAGGATAGTTGATTTCATATTTTTGCAAATAAGAGATAAGTGGTGTTTACTAATTTTGGGGGTTTTTCCAAAATAGTGTTGATTATTAAACTATTCTATATCAAAGAAAATATGTTGATATTCTATATATAAATTGATATTTTATAAATGTTTGACGTGCACATTAACTATTTGTTTTATGAAAAACTGGTGGGACGACCTAAATTTATTTAAACTTGTATGTATGAACATATCTTTATATTTTTGAGAACTATAAATGGATTATTTTTATGAGCATATTGAATATGTTTTGAAAACCTATGGCAATTTGTGATTAAAAGCTCAATATTATATTTAGTCCTTAACAAGGGATAATCATACTGCAGCTAGTTCTTAGCAAAGGACGGTCCCAGAAAGGGGGACTGTGCACATTTGATAGCTCCTTAGCAAGGGAGTATACTATTGAGGATCCAAAAAGGAAGCTCCTTAGCAAGGGCGTGCACCTTTAGGTTCCAAAGGAGCCATCCTTATGAAAAGGGATGAAAAGGAGGTTCTAATCCTAAAAGGGGACAACACAACCCTGTCAACGTGACATAAACGTTGACTACGAGAAAAGTCTAGGAAATTATTTACATGATGGTATTGATATATATGTTATGATGGCTCACAATATAATGATATTTTTATATGAAATATTTGATGTTAAAATATTGGTGGGTTACAAGTTATAACTTTGCTATATGAATTATTTATTTAAAAAGGTTTGTTCCCACACTCCAATATTAGTGAATTCTACTTATTGAGTTATCTCACCCCCCTTTTATTCCCCCTTACAGATACATTAGAGGGATCATTGGAGTAGAGATTCTTGAAAGACAACAGTTACAAATTATATTGTGAAACCAAGTATTTCATTATTATTTTTATGGTATTGAATATTGTACTGGAGAATTATTTTGAGGATATTTCATCTTTGGTGGAATTAGAGCTTTGACAATTGTGATGAGATTTTAGATTGTTGGTTACAATTATTTAATATTTTTATGAATTATTTAGATTGAATAGACGTTTATTATTTATGATTTTGGAGCGTTACACATTGGGTGCAGGGCGCTTGGGCCCACACATAATTAAAAAAGAAAGGCTTAAAAATCTTACCTGCATGCACTAGCTTTTGTATCAGTTGTAATCTGATTCCTTCCAAATTTTGACTTATTTTTCTGATTTTTTGGTCCACAAGCTCAGAAAATTAATTCTTAATATGTCAAATTAATTAATTAATTTTTTAATTGACCAATTTTTACCAATTTTATAAGGAATCAAGCAATGATTTGTCTCTAGATTAGATCGGGTGCATGCAACCTTATCATAAACTATATCCTCAAGCAATAGCATTATGACACATCATTTAATTTAAATTGGAATAAAAATAGACCAATCAAAATTAAGAGTTCATAAGCACGTATGGTATGGACCTAATTCATGCAAGTGCACTTTACCGTTAAAACTTGTTTTCTT
Source organism: Quercus ilex subsp. ballota (assembly GCA_032727855.1). Lineage (NCBI taxonomy): Eukaryota > Viridiplantae > Streptophyta > Magnoliopsida > Fagales > Fagaceae > Quercus > Quercus ilex. Next base: position 42,063,726 of record CM064909.1, on the reverse strand, counting down.
GCTATCTTTCAATTCCATTGTCCAATTAAGGCTCACAAACTGTTGTTCTGATTATTATAACTTCAAGATTTATATCATTCAATGTAATTAGAAATCAAACGATCGAAATTACAATTTGTCACTATAATGTGACATGCAATGGATGCGAGGTGCAATGCAAGTGAGGTTATAAAGGAGTTGTAAAATGGGGTGTCTTCAATTCTATTTTGGCCAACTTCAATTTGCATTAAAAAATAAGATTTGAACCCTAAAAAAAAAGCATTTTTAATATGAAAAAATAAGGAGCTACATAAAATAACATAATTTTTCCTAATCGGACGTTAGATAAATTATTATGATGGTTCAAGAGCCCAACACCCTAAAATTACCTCACTATGACCAAGTTTAACAAGGTTTGACAAAATTGATCAACAGTCAAATTAGCCTAAAATTTGTCCAATGCCCAAATGTCACCTTGTTTTAACCTAATCCACCATTTAAAACCATTTAATTAAGTTTGACCAAGCCTAATCGATGCTTAATCAAGGTTTGACCAATATTCCAACTGTCTGATAATGATAAATTTGTGTTCATGTTAAAGACCATGAAATTCTCTTTAAGATGATAGTTCACAAGCCCAGTTTGTAGTTGAAATGAATAAGATATCACAAAAAAATTGAATCTTCAGCCAAAAGACTTGGCCATTTTTACAAAGTTTGATTATGGTTTAACCTTGGTTAAATTATAATGAAACGACCACCAATTGGCCCAAAATAGGAGTTGTTGGAAAGGTCTCATGATAAGATCCGATTTGGTATATTTGGATGGCAAAAACTTCACTTGAATAAAAAGAATTTAACAAAAATATTAATCTGGAAACTTTATGCATGAAAGTGATTTTATCATTTCTTTCCAAAGCCTCCAACTCACCAAATGGTAAGATTGGGACAATAAAGCAACCATATTTAGAAAATAGGCATCACAACCATTCCAACAACGCCTTACTTGTCCAAAAAAAGAGGCCGGCAAGATCCTGAAGTAAGTTCACAAAGTTAGAACAAATTGCCCAAAATATGTTTTTTAAGGTCAAAAAGTTGTTTTCTTGGGGTGCCTTCACGTAAAAAAAATTGTTTTGTTTTACGCGTGAATGATGCAAAGCGCTTATACTTCCATGAATTATGATCAATTGTCTACATCCCGGAACAAACCACTCGACAAGATCAACTGAGGATTGAGAGATATCGCATGCACAAGATAGGCAAATAGTCATCCTTGTAAATTTTTGTGTTGAACCACCCTACTTCTTGCCGGATCTTCTTCTCGACTGTTACTCCGGAAAGTAGATTGCAATACCTTTCCAACAACAGCAAAATCACAAAAATCTGAGTTCCGGAAGCCTCCAAACATTTGCTAAAAGATAGGACTCGGAAATAGGAAAATGGGACTAAAAAGGCCTAGAAGCTTTTAGAAGTTTATAGAAGCATGAGCAGAAAAACAGTACCATCCCTGCCATTTACCTGGCTCATGGCAAGGATAAGCACGTTTTCCACCTCATTTTCCTTTATATATAAATCCCCCTTCCCAATTTATTTCGTCATCAACTATTGCCACCTCTAATCTTTCTAAACTAGGCCACAGTACAAAAATCTCATTTTCCTGAGTCTTTAAAGCCTTAAATCAAGTCTTCATTAGCCTCTTAATTACTCCCTTAGTAAGCTTCTTAACCCTTTTTATTGCTTTATTAGTCTAGTTATTCATTTAATAAAATAAATGCCATGCTTTGCTTTATGTTTAGCATGTTCATATATTGATGCTTGCTTAATTTTTCTGGTTAGTATATTATTTCATGCTTCTATGTCTAGATTAATGTATTAATTACATGCTTTACTCTTGTTAATACCCCGCCTTGCAAAAGTGATGGTTTCAACCACCCTTTTAGTGCTACGACGACGCGATGTTCCATGATGATGTGTGGATAAGGATAGAGAAGACTACGGGGGTCTCTCCTTGCCTCCTTCCTTCTATTTGGAGAAGAAATGGAGAGTGAATCATGTACAAATGCGTGATGACTATGTGAACCCTATGTGTGCACTGTGTATAAGGATTATCAACGATTCATTTTAATTATGAATCACCACCAATCATTGGGATTTCTAAGGTATGATTAGTCACCTATATCTAATTTATTTTATTGCCAAGCCTAGGTTAAGAAGGTGTCATTTTTCCTAATCAAAGCAAAGATAAAGAAAATCGAGTCTTGAACTAGAATCATAAATTCAGGAGCTCAATGACACATGGGTGACGAGTACGTGAACTAGAATCATAAATTCAGCGCTCATGGACACATTATCAACTCAGTCTCTTCAACATGTAAAATTCCTTTACATGTATCCGAGAAGATTATGCACTAATAATCCTCCCATTTTTTCATGCATCTCAGTGGTTACATTTATGGCATCAATTCATCGAAATGCTGCATAGTCCCCCATCGTTTACAATTTACAGTCATACAGTATCACGGTGTCGCCTAACTGTTACATCACCATGCGATCTCCTTCATCCTTGGGCTGAGACATTTCACCTTTTCACTTCGTAGACCATTACCATGGATTAGTACCACGTTGTCCACCCATTGAAGCCACGAGCCCAAGCCTTGAATTAGTTCCACCGGAAGTGATCATGATCCGTTGCCAGAGGTCGTTGAGTTTTGTCTTATCGTCTAGTTCCTCTCTGATCAAAGTGTTACTATCTTCCTCATAGGTTTTTTGTGGGTGCTTTGTTACTGTGAAATCTTCTCTTTGTCACTGAATAAGTGGAGCACCATCAAAATCTATACCACCCACGCGGTTAGATTTAGTTAACGATGATTAACACAACTCTTGTTAAAGAAATTGGATCAAGAACCTGGCTCTTATACCACTGTTAGATCGTGAAGTGTGGATGACAATCTTGTTAGGGTGGGAATCACCAACATTGATAGAAAGAGAATAAATTTAATGTACATAATGAATGAGGAGCGCTAATATTTACAGACTCCTTCATATTCCTTGAGAAGAGATATATATATGTTTTCCAAGAGATGTATTTTATCTAAGAAACATGATTTTTCAGTAAATAACTAACTTTTAATTAATTCGTTCTGTAAATTGGCGAAGCAACACCATTCACCAAGCCGAGTCATTGTATGAGTGAGAATGCATCATATTATGGTGTGATCATACCATAAGATCCAACTTCCAAGATCATTTTTTTTTGCTTTGTGCAAGTCTCAAGTTTGTTGCAGATCGGAGGTTTTTTTTTAAAAAAAATATTTTGCTAAAATTATTCGAAATCAATAGTAGACAGAGTCACAGAAGGCAAGCTCTAATTTGGACTCTTGCTGATGTTGTTGCCTTGTTGGTGAAATGGGGAAAGAAGAGAAAGAATGAAAGAGAAATTGCAGATGGCGTGGACATTTTTTTTCAATTGTTGGATTGTTTGTCTGCCACATGGCATTCATCTATATTAAAATAGGAAAGAATAAAAAGGTTTTAAATGGGAGGAGAGTCAATCCTGATTTTAATAATGTTATAACTTACGATCAAACCTATCAATAGGTTTTTTTTTTTTCCCTTTATAACACTTGTTATTCTTGGTAATAAAGATTATCATTCCTGTTGTAATATTCATTCAGTATACCAAAAGTACCATAAGTTTAATAATTATTGGAATACAACTAATTTTGTACTGTGGTAAATAAATGGGATTCTTGTTGTTTGTAGTTTGTATAAAGACGGTAACAAAGAGCATATGAGGTGATTAAAGAAGACATTTGTACAATCAAGTGAGTGAAAACCAATTATTATAGCCCAAGGTACAAGTATGATTTGATATCTTAGGCACCGTTTGGTACATGTGTTTAAAAATTAAAAATTATTGTTTGAAAACATTTGTGAAAATATATGTGAGTAAAAAAGTGTGTGGAAATATGTGTAATGTTGTTTAAAAACTGAAAATAGTTGTTTGAAAACACAAACCAAACACCTCCTTAGCTTTTGCTATTTTTAGTAAGTTTATTAAAGGCTTTAAGCATTCTATTTTTGTTAAATATAACTTAATGTGATAATAGAGTAGTTGATACTTGATAAGCTTTTTTTTTCCCCCCTATTTTAAATATTTTTTTTATATATACTTTAATTAATAAATTATTAAACCAACTATTGAACTAATGTCCCAATAGTTAAACGAATCTTTTGATATACCAATCCTTGACAATTAAATACTTTGTACAATTTTGAAAACTATGGCTTCTCCTCCATGAATAGGTGAAGAACGAGGCATGTACTCTATTTGCTTTACTTCCTCCTTTCCCTAAAACTTTCACAAAGCATTTGGGTTGTGGGAGTCTACATTATCCTTGATATCTAAATTCTTATGTTTAGAAATCTAGATAACTATGAATGTAATTATTCTTATATTCGCTTTATTAAAAATTTGATATGATTCCTAAAAATATGAGAATCTTATATTTAGTTTATTATTAGGAATCTCATAGGAATGATTTATTCTTCTTGAAATATCTTTAGATTTGTAAACATAATATGAAGGTTTTTTTCCAAATAAAAAAGTGAAACAAAATATAAACTATAAATCGTGGCAAATTTACTAAAACAATAGTCTAATTAACATTTCTAATTGACATGTATAATAATGCAAAAATAATCATTTAAATTCTTGTTCTTCATGGAAATTACAAAATCATGTCTTATCAACAAAAATAATTTATTCTTTTAGTATATAATAACTCCAAATAGAAGATATAAATATATTTTTTAGACTAATTATTAACTACAATTTTTAAAGTGAGTGTTGAATCCATAGCAATTGTCCATTAAAAAAAAAAGACTTTTTCCAAACATGAAAATGTGAATACCCCCAACTTTTTTTTAAGAGATTCCACTTTCCTACAAAAGTGAGATTGAGTGAAACAGTATCTAAATTTCTTAGTGTGATTTGCGAAAAAACACATAAGAATACTAGAGAGTTTCAACATTCCCAAGAATCTTAAAAGATTAACCCCATGCCAAAGAAAAATTATTAGAAACTTCACGCCCTACTCTCTCAACTTCAAAAGAACCTTCTTAAGGGTCTCTCCCCCTAGTCTTTTTAACTCCAGAGTTTTTATCCCCCATTTTAGACAACAGCTCACTAACTAGCACTCATAGCTTCTCATAGCCGTTTTTAATAACGTCCATCTCAAGTGTTACAAGTCAAGCAAGCATAGCCTTGAGGGAGCCTCCATAGCTCAACCTGGTTCAAGTTCTGCACGACATGTGACAAGTCTGTAATATCCAAAATATCTCCCATGCAATTTAGTTTAGTTTCGGTTAATCTTAGTGAATAATGACTAAGAAACGAATTGAAACTTTAAAATATTCACTATTTTAATTAGAACTTTGTAAAGTCCAAGGTTTACTTTTAAACCACCTCTAAACTATAGAGAAATTATATAATTTATGCCCAAAAAGAAAAGGAAAAAAATTGCAACAAAAACAACTAAAAACCAAAAACATTGGTGCCACTTTTTGGTAAGTAAAACCATAGGTGCCAGTTTAATTGTTAAAGATATATTCAACAAAAACGCTTTACAGAAGATACAGAAGACCCAAATCAATCTTCAACGACAGCAAGAGAAGTAAATTAAGAGGTCACGGTATCATTTCCATCCAGTGCTTTCATTTCTTATGGGAAACGAACAAAAGAGCTTCATATCACCATAATTCTTCCCTAGTGAACAGTTGAACTCCATGGCAAGGGACTAGTAAAATGGGCAAAATATCAGTAAATGAATTCATGAGCAGGACTATCTGCGTGCATGTCCATGGCAGAATCGTTGGAACTGAGACTCAGAGCACTAGAATCCCTGCTCTGGTTATTAATAATTGTGGGTTCATTATTCCTGGCTCCATTCCCTAAGGGAAGACCACCATTTGGGCAATACCCTCCCCGAGTAATGTGATAATGCTGAAGACTCTGACGAACGGGGCTTGATAAAGCATTTGAGAACACTGAGTTCTTGGATTGCTGGTCACAGTGCTCAGAACGAATTCCTTGCACAGCAGTTGTTGGGCAAGATGAGCCTGACGAGATTGGGAAACCAGAGTTCATGAAATTTGTTACAGGTTGAGAGTACTGATGTTGCACTGGAACTCTAGGGGACATTGATGGCTCCTCCCCACAGTAGTCCAGCTCATTCTGCACAGGGATTAGAGCAACTTCAATTTCAAATATGTCTAAGAAATACAAAACAGCTAATATAAAACTACACATAGTGCAAAAGGCTCCCAGTATTGTGGAAGTTCCAAGTAACTGGTAGGCAGTTTTAACCCCACCCCTCATCCACACCCCCCCCCCCCCCCTTTTTTTTTGCAAAGTTTATATAAATACTATTATAATTTTAAATTATGTCAGATATTAATTTAGTGAAGAAAAACTATCAGTTGTTTCAATTTTGTATTTGAAATCTTAAAAACGTCTCAATGTTATCATTGATAAGTATAAAATCCATCAAAAATAAATAAATAAATAAATTTAAAGGGGCACAACTATAATACATTACAAGTATATAAAATCCAAAAAAGAAAAAGAAAAATAAAAACACGAGAGGTTAAAAACTCAAAAAGTATCCAAGAACTACAGAATGTCCAAAACGGAAAAAGCACGGAGAGTCAAAGTCCCATCACATAAAGTCTTCAAGAAGAAAAACTTCAAATTTGTCATGTGCATCTCTTTCCCCTCAAAGCAATGAGCCCTTCTTTTTCTTTAAACATAGAGGAACAACATTCCAAGTCTGCCCATTGCTTCTCATTTTATTTTTTCTTTTTTTTTTAAATGAAGTCAACAACAAATCCTAATCATAGCACCTCCTTTCTTTCCAATGCCCTCTGCCATCCCCTTCCCTCCCCCATTTTCACTTTCATTTAATAATCAACAAGAAGAAGAAAAACTTCAACTTTGTCATGTGCATCTCTTTCCCTTCAAAGCAATGAGCCCTTCTTTCTCTTCAAAAACACCGAATTAAACATAGAGGAACAATGTTCCAAGTCTACTCATTGCTTCTCATTTTCTTTTTTTTAAATGAAGTCAACAACAAATCCTAATCATAGCACCTCCTTTCTTTCCAATGCCCTCTGCCATCCCCTTTCCTCCCCCTATTTCTCTTTCATTTAATAATCAACTTGTGGCATTAAAGTTTGGTGTGCCTCTGTGCTTCTACATGTTGAAGTCAGGCGATGGTGGAGAATTGAGGGTACAAAATGGCAGGTCAACCTAATTGAGGTGCAAATACACCAAATTATAGGGTACGCAGAGGAGAACAGTAGAGACATGAGAGACTAGTGGGGTTTAGGAGCTAATCGCAAATTGCAGCAGCAACTGGGCGGTCAGATAAGAGCAGTGTCTACAGATTTCAGTCCAAAAAAAAAACAGATAAGAGATGTGCCATGGGTGTGGGTGGAGGGTGGCACGACAGCCTATGGGTACGGATAGAGGAGACTCAGTCTGGGTCTCTGATGAAGAGAGCGAGATCAGATTGTTAGACAATAATATTTTGCAAAATGGTTCCTTTTCTGCCAATTAAACTTAGTGTTCTTTGACTGTGAAGAAAAATTCTTTTAAATAAAGTTTTTCTACTGCACCAAACATCAAAAAATCCGAAGAGTATTTTCCAAGAAATATTTTATGCCAATACAAACAGAACCTAATGAGCATTAGATATACACAATCACACAGACATAGAAGCAGTATACAAAGAGCAAATTCCTATATGAATAAGGTGGAATCTTGACAATAATATTTACAGCAAGAATACCCACCAGACAGATTTGATTAGAAAAGTTAAATCCCAAGCCTGATATCAACAGTGGCCTCTTAGTCAACTAAGTCAATCTTTATATTGTATCACTATTATTATTTAAAATTAATGTTCAATTTCAATTCAGAGTGCATATATGTTTAATACAATGTCATTAAACCATCAAAAAAAAAAAAAAAAATACAATGTCACTAGATTATAAAAGATCCTAAACAAATTAGGTAAGGTGAATAGTTAAAAATACCTGAATGTAATTGAGAATATCAACTGTTGTAACTCTAGATCCTTCTTCTTGTTGTCTCCGTATCCACTGATAGAGTTTTTCCTAAAAAACAAAACAACTAGGCTACATCAACTAAATGCCAGGGTCATTAATAAAGAATATTAAGATGACAGATGAAGACCGAAGGCCTAACTCAAAGATGACATGTAATATTACTAAAAGCTTCAGATCCTGTTGCCTACTTGCTGGTAAAAGAAATTTCAAAGAATGGAGGATTAAGCACCAAAGAAAACATAAAAGAGTGCCCCCGGTGATCTATGAACAAATGGAAACTACTACTTTAAGCATGTTATTTCTGATAAAGGCAAAACTGCCCAGGCTGGTTCCAATTGGTACATCTCCATAGATTTGTTAAGCCATTATAGCAAAGGGTTCAACAAAGAGTGGCATATGCAAGGAACTGAGATGCGAAAAGGTAGAATTTTCTTCTTTATATATATATATATATATATATATAGATAGATAGATAAAGGTTATTATATAAATAAATAGCATTCAACTTGCTAGAACAAATAGTAAAAGTAGCACTCAAGAACACTAAGCCCACAAGCCTCTTGGAGCCCAGGCACAAAGCACAAGCAAAAGTCTAATTGAAGTGAAGCATACATTTTTCAAATATAATATATAATAACCCTTAATAAAAAGATACATAACATATAATTAAAGAAGTTACTAAAGTAAATATATATATATATATATATATATTACCTATTAGCTAAAATGGATAGTACAATTGCACAGAGTTTGCAAGTTCAAATTTTAATTTAGTAATTTCAATTTCTTAAAATCTTTATATAGTAAATTTGAAAACAATTATTACATAAAAATATGATAATAATTTAATCATAAAAAGTATAAACATAAAATTTTATACGAGTTTCTTTTACTTTATAAAAATACATTGCCATAGCAGCTCTGATGCATCGATACAGCACTTTTGCCATCATACCGGTATCCGATACATACCCGATACAGATACGGGTACCACCGTACCTAGAGAGTATCAAGCGAAAATATATATATATATATATATATGATTTTTTTATTCTAATACGGCTCAAATACACACGGGATACGTTTGAGATACGGCAAGTACAGATCAGACACCAAAAAAAGAGAAGAATTTGACACCTGGATGATTTCTGACCGTCGATTGGCCCAGCTAGGTTAAAAGCCCTAATCTAATCTCACACGATCACTCTCTCTCTCTCTCTCACTCTCACTCTCTCTCTCTCTCTACTGCTAGCACCTCCGAATTTGCCCAGACAGACCCAGATTGCAACTCTTTCTCTCTCGCCTTTGTGGATTGTCGACAATGCCAGAGCTCCTCCTCCTTCTTGCCAGTAAGTCTCTCAAACTCTCACTCTCTCTCCCTCGCCTTGCCTTTGCTCTGAATTGGAATCACCAAATCACAATTTTTATTCTCTTTTCGTTTTGCCTCTCATTTGGTTTTGTTGCTCAGTGGCTTAGGCTGGGCTTTTCGGCTTTGGTTTGTTTTGACTTGGTTTTGCCTCTGTTGTATATATTGTTGTTGGGTTTGATATAATCATATAAATAAAATAATAAATATAATATTGTTTGTTGGTTGGTTGGTTGGTTTTAGATATGTTTTCAAGCATTTTATTGTTATTGTTACTTCATTTTAAAAATTAAAATAAACATAAATTATGTACGAAAATATTTAAATATACCTAAAAATAAATATTAATTAATAAATTAATTTTTGTATCCCCGACATATCGTATCCTAGATTTTTCAAAAAATGTTTTATCTCCATACCTGTATCATACCAATACCCATACCCTTATTGGTGCATCATAGCATAATAGCTATGATCAAATGAAGTATATGGTTCAATCAAAATATATCCAAAAGGCAAAGACTAGAAAGCACAAGAATAATAAATCATCCTTATTCATGTCTTTTGATATGTAAAAAAAAAAAAAAAAAAGTTGTTGAAGTAATATAGCACCTTAAGAATAGTGTTTGTATAATAAATCAATGTCCTTGTCATTCCCTTCCAGATCAAGCATTTAATTCTTATATTAATATTTATTTTAGCAAATAATTAAAATAAATTAAAAGCGATAGCGATCCTAGGTGTGCTTTTTTGCTTGAGCAAAAAGCTCCAAAAAAAGTGTCTTGAGACGCACTTCATTAAGATTCACTACAACCAGGTGAAGATTTGGGGCTTTAAGTGTGCTTTCGATAACACCACCAAAAGGCCAGCCCGTTTTATCCAATACAAACTCCATAAGCCCAAAACTGAAGGAATATCCATTTTTACCTAATTCTAACTCTATATGGTCAAGGAGGTTTCCTATCGGAAAGCACGGAGACGGCTAAATGGTTGTTGTACCCATGTCAGATGTGTATGCAACACGGCGTGCGGCTGGGACACAGCTGCACGCGTGTCCCAGATGTTCTTTTTTTTTTTTTTTTCTTTTTTTTTAAATTTAAAAATATGGTCACCTAAAGAACAACCCCAACCCATCATAGATCTTCTTCTTCTTCTTCTTCTTCTTCATTGCAGACGCAGATCTTCTTCTTCTTATTCTTCTTTGCCTCTAGTCCTTTATCTTCCTTTTGTTCTTTTTTGACTTTTTCGTTGCTCTTGTTTGGTTTCTCCACTTGTTTACCACTAATCTATTCCTTTTAGTTTTGTGGCTTGGGCACATGACAAAGCATTCGAACTCAGACTTATCAAGTCTTGGACCCTTCTCCCAAGCCCAATTTGATATATGAATCACACACACACGCACACGTAACTTGTGCCTTTTATTTCATTATCATATTATTGCTTTAATGTTTTAACTTGTTCCCTTTTTTTTCAATTTTATATTCTTATTTCTAAACATCATTTAATAATTATATATTCACTTTATTATCCATTATTGCTCTTAAATTGATATATATTTAACATCATATGAAAAAAAAAAAATACTTAACAATACATAAAAAAATATAAATAAAAAAATATTTAATTTAATTAATATACGTATTCTCGCCATACCGTATCCTACTTTTTCAAAAATTGCTATGTCGTTGTACCTGCACCCGTATCTGTGCAAGTGCTTCCTAGGTTTTCTAGTTTATGTTTAACACCAAACATTAAACAACATCAAGAAGAAACCAACTTTGGCTACCTTCTATGAGGTCCTCGTAAGCCCGTACCCGCACCCATATCTGTGCAATTGCTTCCTAGGTTTTCTAGTTTATGTTTAACACCAAATTAGAATAACATCAAGAAGAAACCAACTTTGGCTACCTTCTATGCAGTCCTCGTAAGAGCATTCACCAACCACCAACCACACCACTGAAACCCAAATCGCAAAGCGCAACCGCCAACCCAACTACCACTGAAACTAAGCCAGCCACCACCACTGAAACCCAAATCGCAACCCATCAACACAAAATCTCAACCCACTACCACCCAAATCACAACCCACTGCCGCTCCACAGCCACGCCAATCCACCGCCACAAAATTGTGAGAGAGAGAAAAGAGAGAGTCGAATAGAGAAGAGAAAAGAGAGTCGTAAAGTGAGATAAGAGATAAGAGAGAAGAGAGAGAGTCAGAGAGTGAGTGGGAGTGTGGGGAATAGAAGAGAGAGAGGGAATAAAATAAAATTATTTTAATTTTATATACATGCTACAGTAATTCCTACATATACGAACTTGCTGATTCTAGTTCCTAAATTTTTTTAGCAATAGCCACTTGGGAAACCAAGTTTGGGCTTGTGTGAATCTAAAATAGCAATTTGGGGGGTTTTACACCCCCAATGATAATGCTCTAATACAAACAATAAATAGTTTGGGGGTGGGGAAGATTTCAATTTTGAGGTGTACTTTTTCTTTGATATGTGAAAATTCAATTTCAACCTCATTACTCGTCTTCCCCCAATAACATGCTTAACACCCCTTAAGACAGCCAATTGCTTGACCCCTAAAAGCACATATATGTACAGGATATGGATTATATGAACATATATGGGAATCCTACATGTCCACATGTGACAAAACACATTATTTTCATTATATTTTTATAAGTTCCAACTTGTTACTATAAATGCAAGCATCCCTGCGTTGGACAAGAAAAGGAGGCACCAGCATGAAAAACTCACATCAAAAGCATCAAACTTCCAAATAAACAAAGTCAGTTTTACTTTGTGACACATATTCAAACGTGTCTAGAGTATCTAACAAGTAACAGATTAAGTTTCCAAGAAAAGAAATTTACCTGCAAATGTTTAGAGATGTTTATAAGTATCCAGTATAAATAAATTTCCTTGCAGAAGTATCCTAGCAACTTGGTTTGATCCTAAACCGAAAGTGGTCCCAATCAACTTGGTTTCATCTTCTCTTTGCAGATGATACCTTGATTTTCTGCGATGCTGATCTTGATCAGCCACATCGGACTGATGCTTATTTGGTTTGAGGCAATATTGGGTCAGAAAATAAACCTAGGCAAGTCAAAACTGGTGACTGTGGGAGCGGTTCCTAATATTGAGGAGCTAGTGGATGTTTTAGGTTGCAAGCGGCGGGTTTGCTTCCAATGAAATATCTAGGTCTTCCCTTGGGTGCTAAATTCTAGAGGAGAAGATGATACATAATCCTATTTGGTGGTGGAAAGGAGGCTGGCAGGATGGAAACAGATATACTCATCCAAGGGAAGTGGAGTCATTTAATTAAAATTACTCTATCTTATATGCTGACCTATTTTCTCTCTTTATTTCCCATTATGCTGATATGGCTAATCAAATTGAACCACTTCAGCAAAATATCTGATGGAGTGGTTTGGGGGATGAGTCAAAATTTCATCCGGTCAACTAGACTCAAATATGTGCTCCTCTTTCAGCAGGTGATTTGGCTATTACGAATTTGAGGCATTTTAATGAGGCCTTGCTAGGAAAGTGATTATGCAACTTTGGGATTGGGAGGGATGCACTTTGGATGAAAGTGACAGAGGTGAAATATGGATGTGAATGGGAGGTTGGTGTTCCAATTCAGCTCCTCGTCCTTACGGAGTAAGTTTGTGGAAGAATATTAGACAGGGTTAGCCCATTTTGTCGTGTTATATTTAGTTTGAGATCGGAGATGGGTCTAAGGTGAAGTTTTAGTTTGAGATCGAGGATATGGGTCTAAGGTGAAGTTTTGGCAGGATCAGTGACGTTAGGAGAGTTGTCTTGCAATGTGCTTTCCTGAGTTATTCACGATTAGCAGTGAGAAGGAAGTGTGTGTGGCTAATCTTTTGAAGTTTACCAATGGGGTCCTCCACTAGGATGTCAATTTTATAAGAGCTGTGCAAGATTGGGAATTGGAGTCTTTGTTGAATTTCATGGATACTATTTATGGTGCGTCAATGAGGAGTGGGAAGGATAAGACGTGTTGGGAACCAGATAAGAAAAAGGGTTTTCAACTTAGTGATTTCCATCAGGTCCTGCTTCATACTATTGTTCAGTCTTTTCTTGGAAAAGCATATGGAAACAGAAGATTCCTTTTAGAGTTTCTTTCTTTGCTTGGACTACTATCCGAGGAAAATTTTGACAAGTGAAAATTTAAGAAGAAGGAATTTTTGGATTCTGGATTGGTGTTATATTTGCAAATATAACGGGGAATCAATAGATCACCTATTACTTCATTGCCCTATTGCTTTGGATTTGTTGTCTTTGGTGGTAGGTTGGTTTGGAGTTTCTTGGGTGATGCCAAAGTCTGTGGTTGAGTTATTAGCTGGTTGGCAAGGTCGTTTTTGGGTGTCATAGAAATGGTTATATATGGATGGCTACCCTACATTGCTTGATGTGGTGTCTTTGGAGGGGGAAGAATAACTAGTGCTTTGAAGATAAAGATAGAACTTTGTCTTATCTAAAATTATTTTTCTTTAGAACTTTGTTGGATTGGTTGAGTATTACGTAGTCAATCTCAATGTTTGATTAGTGATTTGATAGATTTATGCAATTTGTGTGATTGATTGTATAGCCTCTAGTCGTATACTCCCTCTATACTTGGGTGGCTCTATTTTTTTAAATTAATAAAACTTTATTACTTAAAAATATATATATTATAAAGGAAAATGGGCCAAAATCCACGTTAATACTCATATAAAACAAAGACACTACAGAGCCTATACACATTGATGAGAGCAAAAATAGCCAGTCTCATGGAGATGAAATGATGATTGATGAGATGGACTGATGATTGATGACATGGACCTCACATTGGTTGAAGCACAAGCAGAGTGGAGTTTGGAGCTGCATATATGGCTGGGTGGCTGGTTCCCAGCATAGAGAACCAGCCAATGAAGTTGGTGGTGACCACAATACTAGAGGGGCATGGTATCTCCCATAACAACATGCCTTATTATACATCAACAATGGAGGATGCAAGTTGTAATCTAGGTATGGAAATTGACAAATTGACACAAGGGGAGGCACCACAGGCGCAAGTTGTACTCAAACAGAAACCCAAGGTGCAGAGGATAATAACAACTCAGACATGTTAGAGTGGTTAATGCACATATAAAGGCACTTTAGCAAATTCTTGGGAGTTTCATTTGAAGGCTTTGCAGAATAAGTTTTTCATTTGTTCATAAAGACTAAACAATGCATAAAAAGGCACTTTAGCAAATTCTTGGGAGTTTCATTTGAAGGCTTTGAAGAACAAGTTTTGCATTTGTTCGTAAAGATTAAACAATACAACAAAATGCAAACTATAGCAAGACAAAGCCCAAGAGGTAAGTCGAAGCTATGTGGGAATAGAGGAATTTGGTTTGCACTATTAACTATGACACAAATAAAAGTCAGGGTAGAGGAGCGTCAGGAAGGGTAAGGGAGCTATAATTACAATCATCATGCAGTTAAAAACCTATCATGCAATGTTCAGTGATTGAACGATAGCCCAAAATGAACAAAATTAAAAACTTTTCTTAGAGGTTGGAATGCAGACAGTGTGTCTCCAAGATACTAAAATGCAGCCAATCTACAAGTATTGTTAGAGGTATTTGGGAGAACACATTTGCACTTTGGGCTCTCCAAGAAACTAAAATGCAGTCAATCTAAAAGTATTGTTAGAAGTATTTGGGGTAACATGTTTGCATGTTGGGCTCATTTGGAGCGCCAACTTGAGGAGTAGGATATAGATGGTGATAAGGCACTAACACTTTGTATACTTTCGATCTAATAGGGTTGCACTAATTTAGATTTTATTTCCTTTCAATGGATTATATTGCTTATATATATATGCAATAAAATCCATTGGATTTGACCATAACATTTTTGTGAAAGATTCAGTCCTGCCATGTAAATATATAATCTGGTGCCAATTGCCAATTGAGATATAACATAACTTCTGCTCCAAAGCTCGAGCCATGGCTAAAATGTCTTCAATATATATATATATATATATATACACACCACCCTTAAGGGCCAAACCCCTGATGCTTACACACCCCCACTGAGTAGGCATATGGTAAATCGCGAAATGCCTCAACTAGGAGTTGAACCAAAAACTTCTAGGTTTATAGTTAGTTCAGGCACTCTCCCTTACCACTGAGACTCCCTAGGTGAGGGCAACGTCTTTAATATTTGTATAGCAACAAAAGGAGAAGTAATGCCCTATATTATAGTTTACTCCTGTAAGTCATTAAGTTAACTTCCTCTATCAATCAACATACTCCATATAGCAACTTGCGCTTTTTTCTTTAATAGATACAATAGAATTTCAACCTATAGTATCCACTCCATGATTATTACTTTGTATCATTAAGCCAAGATACCAATTGATTTTTTGGTGTATTGGTGTATGCAAAATTCGAACTCTAAGGGGGCTATTTGGATTTGCTGTTTTTATAATTCATAACTCTGTTTCCATAACTCATAACTCAAAAAATGGTGGGACCCATGGCTGAGAAGTCCGTTTGGATTTTCATAACTCTGTTTCCAGTTTTTATTTCCATCACTCAATTCTCTGATTTTTGAGTGATGAGTTATGGAAACTGAAAACACATTTTAGATGTTTTCAGTTTTTATAACTCTGTTTTCAATGGCATTTCCGTAATTACAACAACATACTGGGTCCCACGGTCAGAGGTCAGCCACAATTTTTGACATCTTTCTCTCTCTCTCTCTCTCTCTCTCTCTCTGAGTTCGGTGATCTTCTTCTTCTTCTTCTTTCTCTTTTTCTTTTTCCTTTCACATTGGTGGGTTTCGAAGTTTAAGATCATAACCTTTATTAAAAAAAAAATTGATTTTTTTTTGCAAACACAGATCTAAATCAAAGACCCAGAAGGCTTCCAGATCTTAGAAAGTCAAGAAATTTGCAATCTTTGTGTACCAAGTCAAATCAGATTCACATTCTCATCTCTCACAATCCATAACCCAAGCAAGAAAAATAGAGAGAGCGAGAGAGAAGAGGCAGAGAAAAATAGATAAAAAGTTTCTTAGTGTGAAAATGTGTATAGAATAGTGGGTAAGTACTGAAATTTTGCAAAGGAGGTGAGATTGTAGAGGCGGATTTCACTGAAAGTTTCTGGGTTTTTTTTTTTTTCTTCTTCTTTCACTGGGTTCGAGCTCCCTCCGCACCTCCGCCTCCATCGCCCTCTTCTTCTTTCACTAGGTTTTGGCCTTGGTTTGAGATTTGAGAATGGTCTGCGGCAGAGCAAAGACAGAAGAGGACTTGCGAAGAGTCGGCGGATCCATCTTGGCGCTGCTGGACCAGATGGTGGTGTTGCTGGGCTTGTCTTCATCGACTGAAGAGGGTGGAGGGAGGTCTCCATACAACCCAATGCAAAAAAGACCAAAAAGAAAGAGATGACAAAGAGAGAGAGAGAGAGAGAGAGTTATTAAGGGCTGTGAGTGTTTCAGGCATGGGTTCCACAAATAGTGAAAAAATATTGAGGGATGATAAGTTGAGTGATGGTGCCAAACAGAGTTCGTGTAGAGTGATGGGGTATTTTAAGTGATGAGTGAAGAGTGATGAGTGACAAAAATTGAGTGAAGAGTGATGAGTGATGAAAAATAAAAATCCAAACAGGGCCTAAATCTCTTATTCAACAATTAAGAAACTTTACCAGTTGATTTGACTAAACCCCGCTTGTGCTTTTTCTTTAAATTAAATTATAAAACCAAATTCTTTGTACAACATCCAAGATATCTTGCACTTTTATCATTTATGCAAGCAAAATCCAAGTCATTTTGAGTTCACTATAGATCCTCAAGGACTAGCCAAGATCGGCCACATGTATTTAGTATCTATAGTGGATCTAGCTGTCAAAGAGATTACTATCAAAAAGATCAACTAAAAAATTAGATGAACCCCCACTCCCCCATTTTAAAAAAAAAAATACATTGTACAAAATTCAAATAACGTGCAAAAAAGTAAACTTAATTTCAATAAAAAATCTCCCCATGCCCTCAATAATGCGACAATTCCACTCCTTCCAATTCCTCAACTATTTTTGTGTTCAGCTAATAAGGAGGCTTGTATTTCTGATGTGTTAAGCCCTCCAGTGGGTGATAATGACAGAGTATGGAGTTTAAGATTTCAGAGGGAATTCAATGATTGGGTTG
Source organism: Quercus ilex subsp. ballota (assembly GCA_032727855.1). Classification (NCBI taxonomy): domain Eukaryota; kingdom Viridiplantae; phylum Streptophyta; class Magnoliopsida; order Fagales; family Fagaceae; genus Quercus; species Quercus ilex. The sequence goes on along the minus strand of CM064909.1, from coordinate 42,046,048 downwards.
GCGGCTTCCTACTCCCTTCTTCATTTCATCCAAACCCGAATTCCTAGGGGTGGAGGGTGTGACAGGCTTTGTTGGGATCTTAATGGCAATGGGAAGTATCATAAGATTCGTAATGCAGCTCATTCCACTTTCCCTTGGAAAGGTTCCTAAAAGGGTGGCTTTTTTTATGTGGACAGCAGCTCATAGTCAAATTCTAACGTTGGATAATCTTATGCTTCGTGGTTGCCCTTTGGCAAATCATTGTTGTTCGTGTTGTTGTAATGCAAAATTTGTGGATCACCTGTTATTTTTTTGGCCGATAACTCATTCTTTGTGGATGTATATGCTTCGGTTGTTTGGGATCGATTGGATCATGCCAGGTTCAATTGTGGACTTATTATTTTGTTGGTATCATTGTCTTGGGAAGCATAGTTCTGATATTTGGGATTTAATTCCAGGCTGTTTAATGTGGACTATTTGGACTGAACGGAATTGGCGGTCTTTTGAGGACGAGGAGAAAACCGTGGTTCAGTTATTAGAGATTTGCCAGAGGACCCTCTTTGATTGGTCTCGATGTTGGGGTTTCTCGGATTGTTCTACCCTTATGGATTTTATTTCATCTATTAGAATAGATTGGGGGCTGCTTCTGTCTTTTTGTTCCTTTTTTTCCTTTGTTCACTACCATGAACTCTTTGTGTTTCTCTTGCTATTCTTTTAATTAATAATATTCTCTTCTTACTTATCAAAAAAAAAAAAAAAAAAAACACAATCAGGAGTCATGAACCATATGCCACTATCAAATATGTAGCACAGATACGGACACGATTCATAGTACGGTGACACGGCATTTATTGAAAAATTAGGATACGACAATTAATTAATATTTATTTTTAGGTATATATATTTTATATTTGGACACATTTTATATTTATTTTGAATTTAAAAAGTAAGTAAAAACAATGATTCAATAACCAAAAAAAAAAGTCAAATAATAATATTCATATATAGACCAAAAATCAAAAAAGGATCACAAACTAAGACCCATTGAATATCAAATAAAATTATAATTTTATAGATATGCTAACTACAAGGAAAAACAAAAAATAAGTAATAAGTAATAACCAAAACAAACACTGACCCACCCAATAAATATAATAATATATTAACTAAAAGACAACAAACAAAGTAAACAATACACATTAGAAAAAGCGAAAGTTAAAACAAAGAGTGAATTGAAGAGTCTGTAAGTGTAGTCAACAAATAGACTCATCAGAGAGTGAATGCGACAGAAAGCTAGAAAGAGAGAGTTAGAAAGTGAGACCGAGAGAGGGACTTATTGGTGGTCAACGATGGTCCGATGGATGATCAATGGAGGACTGAGACCAAGATAGTGAGAAGTTGCCAATTTGTGGCTTAAGCCGTTAAGCGGCGGTGATGTACCACAGTACCAGATCCAGAGCAAGAAACAGAGAAGAGGAGAACTATAGAAGTGAGAACGACTGGGTTAGAGTTCATTTTGAGGAGGATCACTACACGACATCAACTGGGGTGTGATTTTCCTACTTCTTCTTTTTCCTTTTTTTTCCCCTGTTTTTGGCCTTTCCGTGTCACAGATGTGTCTCAACTGTGTTGGCGGCATATCCGAATTCAAAAAATGATTTTCCCCTGCTGAGGACATACTTGACACGTTTGTGTCCGTGTTAGAAACATATCCAACACCGGTACATTTGTGTCCATGTTAGAAACATATCCGACACCGTTAAGTTGGCAATTTCGCCGTTCCTGTGCTTCCCAGGTATTAATATGCCTCTCATGCAACCCTTTCCAACAAGAGAAGACCTCTATAACCAATTCACCATGTACAGCGTCACCCAATGCACCCCAAAAGCAAAGAAAACAAATGCCCACAAATCATGCGCAATCTGGTAATGAAGCAAAAGGCAAAAGAAATCCTTATACATGCAACACCAGTATACCAATACCATATTCCTCTTAATATGGTTATCTATGGTTAAAATCTTATCCAACCCTACTATCCAAACAAAGAAAGTCCCTTTCTTGGGTACTTTGCCACTCCAAACACACTTCCACAGGAAATTTTAAATTCTAATAGCGAGGCCCATCCTCCCCTCTAGAGCACAACAAAGAAAGCAAAGATGAACTCAAATTTTCTTTACCTACAGCCATGAGCCAATATAATAACTAGATACCCAAGAACAATGCTCTTGATACCATCCAATACTATTTAGGATTTTTTTCCCCCCCTTTAAAATACTCTCATTCATTTATTTTGAGGTATTTAAAAAGCTTGACATTAAAAGAAATCCTGAAGCTAAAGAACTTTCAGCAGGGTTGTTTCTTTCAGATTGTATATATTCAATTAGTAACTAATTTAGCCCATATCAGACCTTTTGCAAACCTGTTCTACATCTTCAAGAATCTCAATACCACACTTCAATAAAGATTTCTGTAAAATACACAAGATGAATCAAAACACCATGTATAACAAAAATATCATAGTAAGATCTGATGCACATATCAAAGATAGACTCTCCCCTTCAGTTCATATTTGTTTAAACTTGTTTTAGTTGTTTAAAAAAATTTAGTTTAGATGGATACAATAGGTCTCAGGTCTGATTCTTACTTGAAGTTCTTACTCACATACATAAGAGTACACGTACAACGCAGCCTTTCTCCCTTAAATTGCTAACATTGCTAAATCATGTAGCTAAATCATGTAGCCGCATTGCTAGCTAAACCTTTGGTAAAGTCAAAAATTAATCCTTAGCTTAAACATACTTAAACTAAACCCCGTTCGTTCCCCAAATTTTACATTTAGTATTTAGCAATTACTTAAAAAAATTTTATATTAATTAAGCATATTTCACCTTGCAATCAGAGATTCTTCTAAAACTAAACGTGCACACTTCCAATACTAGAAATTCCAACCAAGTTGCATTAAAACAATCATGCTTGCTGACATTTTCAAGATCAACACTATATAATTATCCAGTGTTTGAAGTTCCCTACCTCCATAAAGCAAGATAGCTATTGATTGTTGCTCAATCAATCACACACCATTCCTACACCACAAGTATCCATCCCATCCTCCGAATAAAAAAAAATAGTATTTTTTACCCCAAAAAAAAAAATAAATAAAAATTGGAGCTTTTCTTATTCTAACTTTCAACAATCTTAATTGACACTAACTATAACCAAACAAAAGAACATAGAAAACATAATTCAACTCTATACAATCACAACACTAACTCCAAACAACAGAGCAACATGTTCAATTGATGAATGTAATGCAATCTAATGAACAATCAAACTAAAAACGAAATAATCAAAAAAAAAATTAAACAAAAATTATTATATGGGTTTTAGTTTATCTCCAAAAAAAATTATAAATAAAAAAAAAAATCATGAAAACGACAATCGCATAATAAAGTTAAAAAAAAAAAAAAAGGAGAGAAAGAGTGATAATATACGCACAAGGCCTTGTCGTTCACCGGCTTGGAAGGAGAGTTTCTGGTGGTTCATGGCCTGGGTATAGAGTTGGGAGAGAGAGTTAGCTGCGCTGCAAAACGACGAGTACATGGTCCGATCCACCTCGTCCAGGCTCGTCGCTGCGGACTTCCTCTTCTTAGCCATAGCTCAGCTGCTTTATTTTATATTATTTTTGGCGATCGGAGGAGAGAGTGGGTATTCTTCTTTCTTTTTTACGTTTGTGATAATTAGAGGAGGGCGATGCCAATGTAGAAGAAGAAGGTGGGGGGCCTTTTGTACTTTTATGTGGAGTTTCAGAAGGAAGGGGAGGGGACACATGAGTCATGACAGCTATCGTGGCGTAGCAATACAAGCCCACTTGCACTAATTGCTTCCCTACCAAATTTTATGTATTGCCATTGGACTTGGATTTTGTTTACTACTCTATTTTTTAAAGCTTCAATAAGCCCAACCCAAATTTTTATAGATATGCAGGGTCCCCTATTTTTTTTAATTCATTCTTGGGTCTCTTCTTCATGAGATTCTCAATCCCCTTGATAATATATCTTTGCTGCCATTCGTTCCAAACCTGAGCTATTATTGCAGAAAACTTGTCTTTCTTATGCTTCTAAAACCCTAGCTGCATATGCAAGAATGTGCCTACAAACGCATTCTTGCGCACGCAACTAGGGTTTTAGAAGCATAAAAAATGCAAGTTTTCTGCAATAATGGCTGAGGTTTGGAACGAATCGCACATCGTTTGGAAGCCGTTCCAAACACCATTTTTTCCACTATAAAAAGCCTTACATGGTACATTCTCAAGACACGCAGAAATCCCATGAGAAAAACCTAAGATTCACTAGAAAAATAGTGAATCAAAAAGGAGTTTTTTCACAAAACACCCTCAAGTCATTTTTATTTGATTGAGACCTTTTCTAGCCCCAATACTTTGAGTTTTAGATTTCTAATCACTATTTTATTGAATTGTGATAGATTTGACTCTGAGGAATGGTGTAAAATCAAGCCTAGGAGCTTTTGCTTTAAGGTATCCTTTTAAACTTTTCCTGTTTCTTTTCTGCCTTTCATCTTTATTTTAATCTGTGTTTTGTTTAGTTTATGTTTACACATGTTTGTTTAGGTTATGTCTTTAAGTATGTTAGGTTGTTAGATTTTACGTTTTATGTTTGTTTGGCTTCTGCAATTTGTTTCTGTGTAAATTAGGTTTTCTGTGGAAAGATCTGTGTACGCATGATCTAGCCTACGTTCACAGGCTGAACTTATGTGTACATAAACCTGTTCTAGCATGCATGATGCCGTTACCTAGAAACCCTAATTTTTGTTTGTTTTGTTTCTGCACTCACATGTCTATTCTATGTAGCCTCCTTTTTCATATATTTCAAGCCCCATAACTGTTTATTTACCTTTTAACATGTTTGTTTGTTATCACATGTGTAAATTAGGGTTTCTTAGCTTTAATGTCATTCATTCACATGTTCATGCATTAACGCCATAAGTGTTGTGCTGCTGAAAGGTAAGTAAAGGGTAAGTCATACATTAGCAATGTTCATGCATTTTTGTTAGGGTTTTACTTTGATGATATGATGGAACATGTTTAGATGTATGATTAGGGTTTGTAATATTTTTTTTCTTGCTATGATGATATGCCTTGCTACCATGTGTAAGTTGCTACCTTGTTTTAGGTGTATGATAGGGTTTTCATATGTTAGATGAATGCTAGGGTTTCTTTAATATGTTTGGCTCCTTTTTTGTTTAGGTTGATAGATAAGTATGTTTTGTTTGGGATGAAAGATGCCATGTTGTATGCATAGATGTATGTTAGTGTGTGTGTGTGTGTGTGTGTGTGTGTGTGTGTGTAAGTATAGATGCAAGTGTTGAAAGTGCTTTTAATGAGGTTAAGGTATAAGACACAATGATGGGAGACCAACCTTAGGGTTGGGCAATCTTGGGTGCCGAACACCTTCCCAAGAAGGTATCTAAACTTCGAACCCAAACTCTGGTAGTAAGATCAAAGGTCCTTCCTTAAAAGGACGCTATATTCATGGTTCCTAGACCATATAACTAGGTGGCGACTCCATTTCGTTTTGCCCACAGTGGCGACTTCACTAGAGATGATGAGTTTAATTCCTATCTGTCTTCTTTCTTAACCTTGAAAAAAAAAATTCAATACTTGTTGCACACATTTTCACTTGTTCTTTTGTCCCTTAACCTTGGTTAGTGATGAGTAGGAAGATGGAAGGCTCTATTCGAGCCCAAATTTTCTGAAATTCATCTCACCAACTCACAATCGATGCCATCCCCAATGATGGGCCTTGAGTACGTTAAAGGTTTGCTACTAATCCACTATAGGGTCCATTTAGGCCCTTGGTTGGAATCATAGCCCACCTAGTTGTGAGTGACCTACTTATCTATCCCTTTAGCCTTAGGAAGTCTACCCACACTAGAGAGATCCTAGATCCTATCATGAAGGGTACCCTTTATATGTCTCTTGTTTGTTCAAACATATATCATGTGTTCACCTAATTCTAAAGGACAAATAAAAGGTATAAAAATGGAATGGATGGCCCTAAAGTTATGGTATACCCTAAGATGTTGTGGGACAAAAGAAAAGAAGTTCTCACATATAAGAGGCTTGTCCCCAAATCCAAAGGCATATCTTAACTTGAAAGGTTCATAAGACCATAGCTTAATTGCTCTCGTAGGCCCAAGTGGAAAAAGTCCTTTTGAAAAAGAGGATTTTGGGCCTAAGATAACAAATGTGCAATGGAATTAGCATCCAATGTCCTTCAAAGTCAAAATGAACTTCCCTAAGCCTCTTTGTTGTATGCCTAGGCCTAAAATAATGAGAATTTCATAGACTTTGAGAGGAAGGCTACAAATATTTAGCTAAAGGGCCATTTCAAAAAGAGTGATGAAATAATGAATAAAAATGAAAAGCCCAAAGGTGATAAATACATTGTAGGCCCAAGTTTGAGACAAAGGGTTGAAGATTCCTAAGTACATTCTAACGAAAGCCCATGAGAGTAAGATGAGAGCTTTATTGTGAATCGACCAAAACCTAATGAAACAAGGGGGATCCAGGAAAGGAAAGGGAGTGATATTGTAATTAGGTCTTCATTAAAATGAACTTAAGAATTTTCCAAGAGTATCTAAAGGGTAAAAGGAACCTTTTAATTGAGACATGAGCTTAATGAAAATGGGGCTTCTTTTTAGGCATCATTGCACCGCTAAAGTCAAGAAAATACGTCCCCACTCCCATTTGGATTCGAGAGAAAGGAAAGCACTTAATCAAGATAGAGGATACATACCAAGAAGAAGAAAACCCCCAAGAGACAATGGCTACCTCCACGAAAGACCCAATGGCACAAAGGATCCTTAAGGCTTTGGACGAACATGGAGAAGCTCTTAAGAAAATGGGAGGGCACCTCACTAGGTTGGAAGAATCAAGGCTCAAGAAATCCACACATGTGGAAATCCATGACAATGAGGAGGAAGATGAAGAATGGAATGAAAAAGACAAAGGAAAGGGGCAAGCATGAACTCAGCATAGGAAATGAAGAGAAGAAGAAGAGATTAAGCATATACATGAGCAGTAAGGGAAGGCATAAAGCGGGTGATGTTGAACTCCTCATAGTCCAACCCCCAAAGAAGCCGCCCGGTATAGGGAATGCCACTCCCCCATGAATTGTACTCAGCATCGGTCATGGAGTGTGGGGCAAGCATGAACTCAAGAGGATCCATCAGAATTAGTGGGTCATCCCTACCCACCAGTTGACACCGCACCTTCTCTGCCAAGTAGAGTGCCTTCAAGAGTGCCCTCAAACCCGTTCCTTCAAAGGGCCGAGTAATCTCCAAAGCAATAATGGCAGCAGCTTCCAAGTCCATTTAACCTATAAAGATGCAAGGTTAGAAGAGGAATATCCTAAGGGAAATGCATGAAGAAGCATGAAAAATTAGAACTCTTAAAATTACCTCATTCGAAATTAACCCTGCAAGGTGAGCCCTCACTCGGGGGAACTCCTTCAGAATTAGATCGATGCCCAAGGTTATAAGGCCATACCTAACAACCCATCACTGCAAGAAGAAGCACAAGCCATAGGTTAGATGCAAGATGACAGTTTATAAGATGGTAGATTACAAGATGGCAGATTGTAAGATGACAATTTGCAAGATGACAGTTTGCAAGATGATACAATTTGCAAGACTACAAGCTACAAATGGAAATGCAAGGAATGGAAAGAGAACTAACCTCAAGGAGCTTCCAAGGCCTTGCAAGCTGTCGTAAGGTACCCCAATTGAGAATGTCAAGGGTGGAGTAAAGATAGGCGAGACACGCCTGCCCCCAGTTGGCCTTCCATGCCTATCCAAAGTTTTGAAAAAGGGTCAACCACCTCAAGGACACCGTTTGCCCACCATTGGCAAAGAAGTAAGCTCCTAACAAATGTAGAAGGAAATCCCTAGCCATACGGACACGCTCCTTCGTAGTCCTCTGTGGGAGAAGCATGTAATCCGACACTAAGTTGAAGTAGCGAATGGTCTCACTGGAGTATTTCCTCCCCAACATGTCAAGACCTAGCTGGATGCCCGATATGCCATCCAAACTGCCAGTCATGCGGTAAAAGTCGTAGGGAGTCACCGTCATCTCTCGCTTAGCAATATGAAAGGTGTGAGTAGTATCCCACCACCTCTCAATGAGACACTGCACCAAGGTAGCACTTGCGAACCTTTTCGGAAGAAAGCCAATGATAAGCTCAAAGCCTGCTTCCCTGATAAAGGCCCTGGTTTCAAGGACGACAATGTTGTACCACTCCACCACCTTATTGGTGCTTCCCCTACCAACATAAGGGGATGATGACTATAAAAAAGGAAGATGACATTATATTCTCGATTCAAGTGAAAATGATGAAAAATGAGATTTTCGATGCAAGAATAAAGATAAAAAGAAGGATGCAATGATGTTCAGATACAAAAATGACAAAAATGGGTGTTAGAATTACATATAGAAGTGAAATAGTTGAAAAAGAAGTGAAAATGGGCAGAGTAGGGCCTCTTCCAAGTGTCTCACGTACGTAGGTCAAAGCCCACATGTGTAGATAGGGCCTCGCGTACATAGGCTAGAACCCACGTACGCAAGCTAGAACCCACATATGCAGGACCTCAAGAACATACCTGCATATGCAAAAACAGAGCTACATATGCATGAATTCAAGCTACGTACGCAGGCCTAAGCCCACGCACACAAAGGCAGAGACAGAAGCAATTCTTCATCATTTTCAAGCAAACATCATCCAAAATCAATCCTAAACATGTTCCTATCCCTCCTAATGTGTCAGGTTTTCATCTAAACCCATCCCACAACAAAACCCAAGCATTTGCATGGCCAAAAACACATTAAAACGAAAGATCAGAGAGAAACTTGAAAATGAGAAAAAGTTTGAAAATTTACAGATCCAACCATAGAGGTGCGATACTCTACCCGGTATGTCAATGGTGGAGGCCCCATCAGTCTCATTGCCCCACTCCAGTGGGTGAGGTGGAATGCATCAGAAAAAAAGACGTTGGAGGACTTCTTGGCCTTGGGTGCCATTGGAGAAAATGAAGAGAGTTTAGAGAAAAAAATGAGAGAATGGGGGAGTTGAGAGAGTGAGAAAACCAGAAGGTGTAAGGAAAAGAGAGGAGAAGGAGGTTTTTGTAGAGAGAAAAAAAGAGGAGTTATGAAGAATGTGAAAAGATAAGGGAGATGAAGAGAATGATAAAGAAGAAAAATGGTTGGTAACAATTGGAGAAAAAAAGATGAAAATGCGGGAATACACCTAATGGCTAAACTACGTGTAGTTTAGGCCTTATCACTAAACTATGTGTAGTTTAGTCATGGACAGTTGTACATAACACCACTAAGGCATGGGAGAATGCGTAAGTGGTTGAATCCTGACTCTACACATGGAGCAGCTATGAGGCAAGGGAGAGTAGGTGATGGCTAAGAGATTTTGTCTTGGTCAGTGCTGAAGGCATGACTGCCTTGGGAAGGAAGTAAGATTTACATCTGACATGGTACTCAAGCACTCACAAAAAGGGAGACAGTGACCTTCTAAGGTCAGAGGCTATAAGGACACCCCTTATTGGCTAAATACACCATGAGTCACCATGGAAACACGTGTACCAATCACAATACTCCTAATGTCCCTCTTAATGTCCAAGACTTGTCTCCCAAGTAGTGGCAAAGCTACCTACTCATGGGTCCCAGTGTTACGTTGGCACAATTCTTATCCTTAAGTTAGTAGATAGCATCATAGCTATAAATAGACCTCAAGAGAGAGAATATGATGACTTGACACTTGTCCTTGTATCCAGCTGTGTTCCTTAGAGTATAAAAGGAACATGCAGCTGAACTTTTAGGGCAAGAACCCAAGATACCAACCAGATATTTTGATATGAAAGTAGAGAGTTGGTAGGAGAAAATGACAATCTCATTGTAAACTGATCTTTTTCCCCATACATAATACAAGCTAAGCTGAGCAAGAATGTTTTGTTCTTGCTCAAATCGTGGTTTTCTATTCCTTCTCTAGGGTTTTCCACGTACATTCTATGTTGTTTTCTTGATCAGCTTCTTCTTCTTGTTTAAATGTATGTCTTTTTCATATCCTACCATGGCTTTCTTTATTTCTTGTTTGAGTGTCATGTCAAAGCTTGCATCTTTTCAAGCTTTCTCATGAAAATGTATTGTTAGATAATTTATTTCACTCACATAATGTCACACCCCAAACCCCAAAGGGTCTAAAGCATGAGAAAGACGTCTCAAAGTACCTGTAGATTTTTCCTTTTTGACAATTCAATCCACAAAAATCATATCAAATACCAACATCAAGAATTATCATAATAATTCCATTGAATATACTCTCAAAGTAAGTCAGAGCTCTAAGAAATAATTACAAGGACCATTGGCTACAAAAGAATAGAGGTCTGAATAAATAATTACATATCATTAACTTGTCCCATCAGTAAGAATAACGTCACAACCATTATAATATACAAAAGAATGAGTCAATCCTATTCTAAGATGTACATCATCTAATATCTCCATTACAAAAATTCAGTCTCCATCAGTAGTCAGTCTAACTACTGTTAGCCACCAAAAAGCCGTCTCAAAAGATTGTTGCCTATTATGAAAAGTTTCTAAATTAATGGAATGAGACAGAGCCCAGTAAGTAGCATAATTAATGGAGGTGGGGAAAATGCAAGTTTCATTTTCAATAATAGTAATATGATATGACAAGAATGATTGAATAATGAAATAAAAAGTTTCTCAAAGTAAATACCTTGAAACTATATACTATAATCTGTGAGCACCAACAATATAATTTCCAAAGTCATAATATTTAACATAAGGTAAATTATCACAAATATACCACACTAACACTTAGACCGGTCAGGGGATCTACCCATTTACAACTGGCATGATATTGTCCTCTCTAATATACAGACTCTTGGCCCCATGGATAGTAGCCTCACCCATACCTTCAAAGTTTTTCTCTCCCCCTATGGGCAACAGAGAGAGTGCATCAAATAAAATCTCTTTTGCATGTGGTCTTTTGGCCCTATGGATAGCAGCCTCAAGGAACCTTTTTACCCCATGGGTAGTAAGGAAGAACGCGTCATCCAAAATGAAAAGGCATTGACCTGGATTTGACTCCATTGTCACAAAGACAACAAAAACCAAATCGGGTGATTACCGAGAAATCACACATGGCATGGTGTTAAAACCACATAAAGCTCACAGGTTACATTACTTTGAAACACATAGTTTATATCCAGGTAGTTTCAGAAAAACCTTAAATAATTTAACTTCTACAAAGTTTGTAAGGTTTTTAACTTCATTCTTGTCAAAAGATTTTCTATCAATTTCCCACATAACAAGACAAAATAAGCATCTTTAAATTTTCTAATATACCATGAATTCCAAGATTTCCTTATCAAAGATTAAATAAAAAATGCTCATTTTTTCATATCAACAATTCATGCATTTCCCCAAATGCAATACCAAATATGATGCACTTTTCATATATAATAATATATAATAGGGTCACAACACAATACTTTTAAGAAAACATATATCCATATATAATTTTCCAAAATGTGTTTGACCCAAATACAACATTTATAAAACATGGTTATTTTTCAAAAATCCCATTAAAAAGCTACTTACCTCGCAATCACAAAATCCTAATTCTCCAAGCTCCAAGGAGATTAGCTAGAACCTAAACAATATCAAGTAAACCTATCACAATAAGTATAGAGCTTGAAATTGCATCTAGCTACAATTTAGGAATTGCCAAATAAGCACTTAATTAGGCAAGCCTAGTATTTGACCTCATCAATAATAATATATTCCACTTCCAAAGTTTCTCTACAAATTGATTTACAAGGCATAAACTCCAATTTATAAAGTTAACCCATTTAATATCATCTCCAACATTATGACTAGCTTCCATAAAATTTACACTGCATCATTAAAAGACCTATGAAAGTAAAATCAAAATATCCTCCAAGACAAGAAATTTAGAACTTCAACTAACTCCAAATAAACCCAATGGCAATGGAAAAAATAAATTTACCAACCATCACATGTTATAACTTAAAACCCCTAAATTTTCTACCATACATAAACTTTAAGTAGTCATTATTAGCACAAATTATATACCCACTCATCAAATAATTCCACCAATACAAAACCCATACATAAAAACACATAAATATCACTTCCAATGCGCATAAATCACATGGGTATCATTATTAAAACTTAGATAAAAATAACCTCAAGCAAAAGTGTAAAACCCACAAAAAAGATTAGAAATTTTTACCTCAAATAAAAGATGTGAAGGTGTTTATGGGTTCTCAAGAATTTTTCGGTGATCTTGCCGGAAAATGATGGTGGAAATGGTGGTGGTGTGGAAGTACCGGTGAGAGGATAAAAGAGTAAAGAGAAGTGTATGAGAGAAAACAAAAAAATGAAAAGAAAGGAAGAGTGAGCTAGCCAAAGAGTAAAGAGATGTGAAAATGAGTGGTGGGGAAGGGGGTTAGGTTGGGCATGTGGGAACCCAAAAAAATTGATCTTACTCCCTTTTTTTTTTTTTACTGACTGGGACGTTACACATAAATAAGATCAAATCTAATTTGCACGTAAAACAGTAAAAAAAAAATTCTCAAGATTGCCCTAATTAGGCACAAAATCATCAAAGGACTCTCTAATGAGCAGTAAAAGAAGCAGAAGACTATTCCTCAAATGAAGCATGTACATCCTAAAACCACTCCCAATGGATCAAGCATATCCTCAGTGAGGAAGCAGAAGATTCTTCCCCAATGAATCAAGCATATCAAGAACACTATCCCAGTAAGGAAGCAAAAGATTCTTCCCCAATGGATCAAAAACATCAAGCACCATCCCAGTAAGGAAGTAGAAGATTCTTCTCTAATGGATCAAGCACGTCAAACATCATCCCTATGGAGGAGGCAAAAGATTCTTCGCCAATGGAGCCAAGCATATTTAAAAAAATCCCCAGTAAGGAAGCAGAAGATTCTTCCCTAAAGTGTCCCTTGTGGATCAAGTACACCTAAAGTATCCCCAGTGAGAAAGCAAAAGATTCTTCCTCAAAGTCCCTAGCGTACCATGAAGGAAGCAGAAAATTCTTCCCTAGTGGATCACACATCTACACTACTCCTCAGCGAGTCCATTCCTACTACTCCTCAGTGAGTTTCTCAGCCCCAAATAAATCATGAAAGCGGCAGAAGATTCCTCCCAATGCACACCTACTCCTCAGCAACTTTTCACCATCCCTAGTGGATCCAACAATCAAGACTACTCGTGCACGTATCCTCCAGGAATTGAACATGCAAGCACAGTAGAAAAAGGTAGAGATAGAGATAGAAAAAAGAGAACAAGGTCAACCCGAGGCAAGAGCCTCACCAGGAAAGGTAGAGAAAGAAGTGAAGAAGACAAAAGGAGCAAATCATCCGAAGAATTTGAGGCAAGAGCCTCAGATGGACACCACAGAGACTATATCCTTTTGTTGTTTGTTGGATTAGCTCGTAAGAGCACCCTTGTTTGTTTGTTAGTTTTTTTTTTTTTTTTTTTTTTTTTTTTTTTAAGTGACTTTAGGATAGTGAGTCACTCGCCATTTGCTTGCAAATGGCAAAACTGGTTCTGGGATAGTGAACTTATCATTGCTCGTTTCCTGAGCAACAAAGGTGGGACTTCAGATATTCAAATCCCACGCAACTCTTTGGAGTTACACCCCTCCCCATGTATGCGTGATGTGTGTTGTGTGCGTGGGTTGGGCCCAAGCCATACATTAAAACAAAATGTTTTATCTCTTATTCTTTTGATTCTATTAGTGAAGCTCACGAATCAAAAGAAGGGCATCTGTAGACACCGCATTTTGTACCCCTTACTACTCGGGCCCCCGTTTCCCAATGATGCTCCAACACTAAGGCCCAAGGTCAGTTTCAGATATCAAATTGACTTAATGAGTGTTAAAATGGAAAATATAACTTTTAAATGAGCAAAAATCTTTTTTTGGAAATAAAATAACCAAAGAGGCCCTCAGCCCACGTACGTGGGTAGCAGCCTGCGTACATGGGTCAAAGCATGCGTATGCAGGCACACACCTGTGTACGCAGTTAGGATTTCAGAAGCATGAAAAAGGCAAGTTTTCTGCAATAATGGCTAAGGTTTGGAAAGAATCCCACATCGTCTAGGAATTATTCCAAACCCCATTTTTTCCACTATATAAAGCCTTACATGGTACATTTTTAAAACACACAGAAATCCCACGGGAAAAATCTAAGATTCAATAGAAAATAGAGAATCAAAAGGGAGTTTTTCACAAAACACTCTTAAGTTAATTTTATTTGATTGGGACCTTTTTTGGCCCCAATCCTTTGAGTTTAAGATTAGTAATCACTTGTTTAATAACTTGTGATAGATTTGACTGAGGGGAACAGTCAAAATCAAGCTTGTAAAACTTCTCATTTGAGGTATTGAGTCCAACCCTTTCTTTTTCTTTTCTGATTTTCTTTATGCATTTTAATCTTGTTTTCTGCGTAGCTTATGTTTGTATATGTTTTTGTAGTTTAGTTTTATGCTCTCTTTATGTTTGTGAACATGTTTGGTTGTTAGAATTAGGGTTTTACTTCATGCTCTATTTTCTACTTAGTTCGTTTCTGAGTTAGGGTTTTGAATAACTTGTATGCATGTGCCATGAGCGTGCGTACACAGATCAAATCCTACGTACGTGGGATTTGGACTGCATACGCATGTCTCTGCTTGCGTATGCAGGCCGTTGCCCAGAAACCTTAATTCTTTTGTTTCTTTCTTTGCTTTATATAACATGTTTCTATTTTGGGTTTCTTTTCACATGTTTTATACTCCATAAGTTTCTGTTTGCTTTGCTCACATGCTTGTTTGTCCTTAACATGTTTAGATTAGGGTTTGTCTTTTTGTTTCTTGGTACCATCCCATTCATTCACATGTCCATGCATTGATGCGATAAGTGCTGTGTAGTTGAAAGGTAAGTGAAGGGAAGTCATGCATTGGTATAAACATGCATTTGATGATGTATGTCGCTTGGATGTTTGTTTTATGCCCAATTGTATGCTTTTGTGATTGCCATGATACCTTGCTACCATGATCAAGTTGCTACCTTGTTTTAAATGTATGATAGGGTTTCACAAGTTAGATGTATGCTAGGGTTTATTTATTTGGGTGTGGGTTTAGTTCCTTATTGATTTATGGATAGATATGATATCTTGTTTTGGGATGATGATGCCATGTTGTATGCTTAGACGTATGCTAGTGCGTGTGTGAGTATAAATGCAAATATTGAAAATGTTTTTAATGAGATGGGAGGCCAACCTTAGGGTTGGGCAATCTTGGGTATCTAACACCTTCCCAAGAGCGTACTTAAACTCCAAACCCATATCTCTAGTAGTAAGATCAATGGTCCTTCCTCGAAAGGATGCTATATATGGTTCCTAGACCATTGCAAAAACTAGGTGGCGACTCTAAAAACTCCATTGTGCTCACAAGTAAAGCTTATAAACAACCACATGCATGTACATATGAATGCATGATTTACCTCACTTACCTTGCAGAAACTCATCACCTATGGCAATATGAATGAGCATGTGAATGCAAGTTCATGGCATCAAAATAAGACAACACAAGATGAACCCTAATTCTAACATTTGAAAGCAAACCAAACAATTAAACATGTGAAATAGAGGCTTTGAAAGCATGAAAATACAAAAAAGAGGCTATATAGAAACATACATGTGAAAGCAGAAGCAAATGCAGAAAAATAAAAAAGAAAAAAAATTAGGGTTTTTGGGCAGGTTCATGCGCACGCATGAACTTCCTTGCGTGTGCATAATCAAGCCTATGTGCACAGGCAAGATTATGAGTACACAAGTTCCTGCCCAAAAACCCTAGAAATATAGCAGATACTTAAAACACAGAATCTAACATCCTAACATGCATTTTAAGCATACAAAAACGTAAACCTAAGCTAGATAAACATATTATAACATATTATAACAAGAAACTAAGGCAAACAGAAAGATTAAAGGGCAGGAAATAAAAGAAAAGAAAAAGAAAGGTTTAAAATTAATACCTCAAACAAAAGTTCTTCAAGCTTGATTTTTTTACTGTTCCCTTTAGTCAAATCTATTCACAATTCAATAAAAGAGTGATTAGTAATCTTAAACTCAAAAATCAAGGCCAGAAAAGGCCTTAATCAAAAGAAAATTGAATTGAGTATGTTTTGTGAAAAACTCCCTCTTTGGTTCACTATTTCTAGTGAATCTTAGTGTTTTCTCGTGAGATTTCTGTCTCTTTTGAAAACATACCATGTAAGGCTACTTATAGTGTGAAAATAGGAGTTAGGAACGACTCCCAGACGATGTGGGATTCGTTCCAAACCTCAACACTAATTCAGAAAATTTGCCTTGTTTAGTTTTTGGAATTCGCTATGCGAACGCAAGATCGGGCCTGCGTGCGCATGTAGAAAGCTGCGAGCGCAGGACGATTCTTGCGTGCATATAGCGAGGGTTTCCTTGGCTTTATTTTTCCAAAAATAAATTTATTTTCTCATTAAAAGTTATATTTTAACATTTTTCAAGTCAATTTAACATCTGATTGGGCCCTAAACCAACATTAGGTCTTAGAATTCAACATCATTGGGGAACAGCCCAAGTCGTAAAAGGTACAAAATGCAATGTCTACATGGCGGGTTACGAGCCTCAGTCAGGCCACCAAATTGAAAAATATCACGATATCAAATTTTAATAACCAATATGCACTCACACAAATTTGGTCTAACCCAATGTGATTATGAAAAATTAATTTTAATTGGACCAATATAGGTCCAATTTAAATTCAATGATGTTTCACAATCCCATTGGTCAAGACCATGGAGGCCATAAAATACCATGGAGGTCTATGCACTTTATTTAATTCGAGAGGCAAAACATAAATGAAATCCTCAATTTTTGGTTGGAATATTTATCTTTGATTGATTATATACAATACTAATTGACTGAATTTAAGGCCCAAGGTGAGGGTTTTTAAGTCAAAAATCAGAAAAAAATCATAGCATTGAAATAAAAATCAACACTTGGAGGGCCAAGACAATTGCCAATCAGAAGTTCAAATGGCAATCCAAGCGTCGACACTTAGACTTAGCTAACTTTGAATTTTCAACTTTTGGCTTTAATTTTCCTTCCAACTCCACCAATCCCCAATTTAAATGTCCTCTCCTTCTAGAAACATCCTATTTCCACTATAAATAGAGTTGAAAATCTCATTCCAAAGCACCCCATTCCCCTAAAGCTCCAGAGAGAGTACTTGTCATACCTTGGTCTTCCTAAGAATTAAGGTATTGTGTGAGTACTTCCTCTCTAGACCTCTAGAGTAACTCCCCTAGGATCTTAGAAGAGACAAAGAAATAGCATTGTGAATCCAATCATCCTAAGTCTTGGAGTGCATTGTTATTTCAATGTTCTACTTCTAAAATTTTATGAGGACACCCCCCCCCCCCCCAAGATTTTCTTTCTTTTTTGTTATTAGATTTGTATGCAGGTTAGTTTATTTATGTTTTAGTGTTAGAAAAACATGTTTTGTTGTGTTATTATGTTAGTTATTAGGATCTAAATATGTTGATTGTTTGAATATGCTTTGAATGTTCTTCTTATGTTCTTGGTTGTTCTTCAAATGTTCACACATATAACCTTACTAGATCTTAGGATGCTATGAATTCCAATCTAAAGCACATATTTGTTATTTAATTCTTATCACATGGCACAAACAAGCACCATAATTTAAATTTCAACCCAAATAAAATGCTCACATGATAAAATTAGGGTTTTTCATTATGCACAAACAATCACCATGATAATCAAATGCTAAATCTAGGATTGTCAACAATCACACATAATCACTCATTTCTATTTCAATTTCTCACTTTGATCTTTATCAAAGTAATGATAGCGTAGACACTCAATTTTGCATCCATGATTTAATCAAGGAGAATGACAAAAATGACCATCCAAGTCCCCCAAAAATTATGATTGCATTACATGCATTAATTCATTCATTGCATATCATAAAATTAATCTTGGGATTGTAATGGTCACAATGGTATGTCCGATTTCCAAATTAGACCGTCGGATTAAAAGATATCACATGATTAAGTTTGCACGGTCAACATGCATTGTGTCTAGGTAGAGTCGACCATGCATGATTAATTTAAATTAATTCTGATTGGTTAAGCAATTAAAATTAATTAAATAATTTTGTGATTGGTTGATAATTAGTGTTTAAAACAGGATTGCTTGCATAAGAATAAAGGGATAATTGGATAACAATAAAATTGTGGATAATTTGAACTTTATCAAGATTTATTTTAGAGTATTTATCTACAAGATAATTGTTGCTGAAGAGACCTGAATTATCCAAAATAGAGATAAAAATCTTATAATACAGATTGAAAACACGTCTAAGTGCAAGGCCCGGCTCAAGAAAACCTAAAAAAGGAGTCCAAAACGCACCTGAACACGAAAGTGCGATTAGCACCCAAGAGTACCATTCGACACTTTTGGAGTGTCGATTGGCAATTTCAAAGTGCCAAATGGCACCCTTTTGGGCTTTGGTCCAACTCACTTCGGCTGCCGATAAGGCACATCCTTTTCGACTTTTTCGCAGAAAGACGCGTCCTTATTTGCATTCTACTAGTCGTCGCTTATTTTTTAAGCATTCTAGTCTTTATAAATAGTGGTTGGATCTCAAAAATTCAGCACATTCTTTAACACTCTAGGAGAGACACCTTTTCACACTCTCAAATTACTCACCCCTTTCTAGTATTCTCTCTTAAACTAGGGTTTTTAGGATTCAAAAATTATTGCATAAATTTCTTTGAACCCTAAAACATCATCTCGAGAAGAAGAAGTGCTCCATGCAAGAGGTTGTTTCCAATTACCCTTTTCTTGTAGTAAAGATGCATGTTTGTATTTTTTTTTTTTTTTTTTTTTTTTTAATTTAGTTGTTTCAAGTATCCATAACATGAGTTGTTAATTTATATTGTTAAAGCATGTTCTTGATTCTTTGATTATGGTTATGATCTCTTTCTTGATTTCAAAGATCTGCATATAATCAATTCTTTTTCTCAAAATAAAAACGGATCTGCATCTTTCTTAGATGTAGATCTGAATTTTTCTTAAAATATAAATGGATCTACATCTTCCTTAGATGTAGATCTAAATTTTTCTCAAAATAAAAAATGGATCTGCATCTTCCTTAGATGTAGATCTGAATTTTTCTTAATATAAAAACGGATTTGCATCTTCCTTAGATGTAGATCTGAATTTTTCTTAAAACAAAAACGGATATGCATCTTCCTTAGATGCATATCTAAACTTTTCTTAAATTAAAAACTAATTTGTATCTTCCTTAGATACAGATCTGATTTTTTTTAACATGGCAAATTTTGAAATAATAAAAAAAGATCATGAATGGTTGTGTTTGTTGTGTTTGTTTTGTTCAATAGATATAGCATAAATTTGTTTCTTGAATAAAATACTCCCTACAAAAAAAAAAAAAAAAAAAAAAAAAAAAAAATCTTTTTCATACCTTTTGAACATATAAACAGATCTGGTCTTTTATAAACTAAAACCACTTTTTCTAAGTTCTTAAAAAAAGATTTGATATTTTTTAAAACCAAAAGACTTTGTTTTATTAAATAAAAATAGATTTGAATTTTCTCTCTAAAAACCACCTTCCTTTTACGCAACAAAAACTGATTTGATTTTTTTTTATAAGCCAAATTCAATTTTTTTACTCACAACAACAGATCTGAATTTTTTTAACAAAGGAAAGGATACGTTCATAGATAAATTTGTGTGATTTAGTTTATTTCACATGTGTAACATATCATTCATCTCATACATAAAAAAGGGGTACATCGGTCACAAGAGTCTAGAAGACCAGACTCTATCTGGGCGGAATAGGTGCCTAACACCTTCCCATTCTGTGACCTAGCCTCCGAATTTAGTTTCTTTAGATAGGTAGACCTAGGTCTTATCTTTGCTTTTATTTTTGGTAGATTGTAACTAGGACAAAAAGACATGTACTTATTTGGTAGTTTGTAACTAGGACCTAAAGCCATGTAATTTTCAATTTTTCAAATATGTATTTTTTTAATCAATGAAAGGAAACAATTCAGTCATGTATTTTTATATTTAGTTTTTCTTTTTCTTTTTGTATAAAAAAATAAATGGCGACTCCACACTACTTACCCAAAAAGAGAGGTGCCCTTAAAAGCACTCAAAAATCTCTCTTTTTTTTAGAGGCACTTTTCCGGTCTCTCACAAATGGCATGCTAACAGATGTTATGACATGTTAATCACAAAATGATGGTTTCACTTGTTATAGGACTTGACCAAACATCTCGCGACACAAGCTAATGACAGCCATGCATGAATGATGTGACATGATAATTGGCCACCATAACTTAGAAAACTGGTTTCATCAAATGCCTAACACCTTCCACCTTGTAACTTAATTTCCAAACTTAGATTAAGTGTTCTTATACTAGTGTTTATTAATGTAATTTTCAATTTCCAGAATGTAACTAAGAATAAAAGCCATATACTTTTTTTTATATTGTATATAGAACCAAAGCTATATAAAACCTTAGTCATGTTCAACATTGATGTACAATTCTTCAATGAATAAAATTATGTGTTTTCACGCGGTTTTCTTATTTTTCCATTTAACTAAAATTAGTGGAGACGTCTGTTGGTGTTTGATCCAGATTATGACCCGACCCGAATTAATATTGTTACGGTTTTTAATGGGAGATTTTTTTTTTTTTTTTTTTTTTTTTTATATTGGTTTTTGAGAGAAAAAATTGTATTGCCACATCTTGTATTTTTCCTTGAGAATAGTCAAATCCCTGCAACTCCGTGGATGTAGACAAATTACCGAACCACATAAATATTGTCTTGTTTGATTATTTTTCTTTGGTGTATATTTTTTTCTCTATTTTTGCATCTCACAGATCTGAAAATTTCATGTATATTCCCTTCAGACGTCCATTTAAAATCCTCGATTTATGAGAAAAAAATGTAATAAATCAAACCGTCATTTTGAGGGCATTAACGTGACTCCACCCCTTCATGCAAGTTTGGCCTAACAAAAGAAAATCTATGGGTCAGGGGTGAGATCTCTCATAGTGATGCATGTAGGTACATCTCTAAACCCATTTATTTTATTGCTCTAGTTTAATTGCAAATTGAATAGCACTTAGAATTTTGATTTTTTCAGTTAATTTTTAAGCAAGCTTTTGAACAAAGTTCTACATGAAGAAGTTCTTTATGATGATTATGTATGCTTCAATTAAATGATAATCATTACATGAAATATGCAAATTGATAAATATTTTTAACATTTTCAAAAGTTAGAATTTCTAGTGATGCATCTCTGATAACATCAATATATGTGTATTTCTTGCATGATATGATATGTCCATTAATCATCAAGTCTAGTGGAATGGGTGTCTAAAACCCTCCAATTCTATAATCTAGGACTCGTTTGATTTGAGAGTTAAAACAATAGTTTTCAGTATTTAAGTACCAAAAACTGTGGGCTAAAAAAAAACATGTTTGGTAGGAGAGTTTAACAAAGAATGTTTGAATCACTATTCTCAATTAAAAAGCTAGACTTCTCAATTTTAATTTTAATTTTAATTAAAAAAATGAAAAACGAACAAAAAAAATTTACTTTTTTTAAGCTGTAAAGATTAAAGCTCAAGCTCCATCATGTTCTCATCTCTTACTCTCTCACACACACACTGAACACCTCTCTCAGTCTCAAGAGCCAAACAGCATGACCACTCAAAAATCAAAATCAAGATCAAGAGAACCCACAATCTCATGATCCCTAATCCGACAAACCCTAACCCTTAAATTTTTTTTATTTTTTTATTTTTTTTTATAGACCCTAACCCTTTAAATTGAAGACCCACAAAACCCATCCCACGATCAAACCCCAGCAACCCAAGATGAATCAAGTCGGTTCATGACCATGCCGATCTAGCTCAGGTGTTGAGGTTGTTGCCTTTTCCGGTGAAGAAGAGCACCGCCGCTTCGGTGGTTTGGGTTTGTGAACGATTTGGAGACGGATTCTTCTCCACCACGCACCGCCAATCTAAACCCAAACTCTCTAATCTGAGGAGGTTTTCATCTTCTCCACCATGGATTTTGATCTTCGAGGTTTTGATCATGGAGGCCATGGAAAACAATGGGAAAATTTTGGATCTGGGTCTGTGTTTGTGTTTGATCTCTATTTTTTTTTTTTTTTTGTTTGTGTTGTTGTAATCTGGGTCTGTGTTTGATCTCTATTTGTGATCTGGGTCTGTGTTTGTGTTTGATCTTTGTTTCTTTCTCTCTCTCTCTCTCTTTTTTTTTTTTTTTTTTTTTTCTGTTTGTGTTGTTGCGATCTAGGTGTGTTTGTGTTTGATCTCTGTTACTTTCTTCTTCTTTTTTTTCGTTTGTGTTGTTGTGATCTGGGTTTAAGTTATTGGTTGCTGGGTTTGTGTTCTTATAATCTGGGTTGAGTTCTTCGCTGCTGGGTTTGATTGGGAAGAACACGAAGAACAAGTTGTAATGTTCTTATGAAAATTAATAATGATAAGTAATATTTTTTTTAATTAAATTAGATTTAAGGTTTTTTTTTTAAATTTAATTTCTTTTTAATATAAATTTTCTGACGTGGCATTGAGTAAAAAAAACTAAAATGGTGACGTGGTATTTAAAAATGCCAAATAATTATTTTTAACAATATTTTAATTGCCACATCAGCACCACGTCAGCAAGAAGGGCACTTCGTCTACCACGTAGGAGGGTTCTGTCTGTTGGTTCACAACATGAACCATTTTAAAAACTATTTTAAAATTTTAGGGATGAAATTTGCAAAGAAATCAATTTTGGGACCAAAATGGGAATTAACCCAAAATATAGGGATGAAAAGTGCATTTTCGCCAATAAAAAAAGAAGAGTATTGAGGTAATTCATAAGGATTTACCTAGTTGTGAAAAGAGTTTTTCAAACCTGGTTTATTGTGAAGATTCATGAGATTTGACAAAGGAGGTGTGGGATTTCAATGGTTGTTGGCCACGATGAAGAGAGAGGGAGGTCACAGTTATGACAACGAAGAGGCGGCAGAGAGGGATTTTAGTGCCTATTGGTTATTGGAGTTTGAATTGTTCAAATTTTTTTAGAGCAGTGAGGGCAGTGTTATTAAATCCGTTCTGTTCCGGCCGAAATGGCTGAAATATTTCGTACCGAGATGCAATCTGAAACGATAATACCACCCGTTCCACCTCGAGTCCAATTCCGGCCAGTTTCGGGTCATTCCGACCATTCCGGCTGATTCCGGTCAATTTTGGCCGAAATGTAAATTTCGGCCAGTACTAGTTTTTAGCCCAAAAAAAAAAAAAAAAAAAACTTAAACTAACAAACCCATCAGCATAGCATGTTCCCACCTAGCACTGATAGCCTGAAGAAGTTCAAATCAGATCTGCTACAAAGCTACCAAATGATTTTTTTTTTTAAAAAAAAAAACAAAGGAAGAAGAAGAGAACAGAAATTTAGAGCAGTTGTGGAGGAAGCTCAAATTTTAGCTGCGTTTGAAACTTTCTTCTTTAGTCCTGCACTTAAACTTATGGTCTGCGTCTCTGAAACTTTCCAAGCAGTACTTCTATAAGTGTAAGTCTGATGGGAATATGAAATGAAAGAAGAAAGAGTGGAGGAGAAGGTGTAAGTAATGCACGTGGGTGATGGAATGAGATTAGGTTAAAAGGGGGCTTCCTAGAAGCTTCCTATTTTATAAATATTAACATGTTTATTTACAAAAATACCCAAATTTGAATTTTAAAATAATCAACCTAATCACTTTATTATTATAGTAACATTTATTTTAAAACACTATATTACATTCATTAAATGATGATATTACATTTATAAAATTTGGCTTAAGAATAACAATGAGTAATAACATTTTTTTTTATTAATTACTAATATATATATATATATATATATATATATATATAAAGTGGTAATTCCGAAACGATCTAAAACGGCATGCCAAAATAGACTGGTACTGAAATATTTCTTTCCAATAGACAAACCGGAATGGGCACCGAAACGGTATTCATAACATTGAGTGAGGGAGATGGGGTTTAGTACAAAGAGGGGAGAGAGAGAGAGAGAGGAGTTGTTGGTTATAAATGTGATTTTTTTTTTTTTTTTTTTTGCATTTAGCATTATTTTAATAATATTTTAGTTAATTGTCTAGCTTACAAAACCATTCAGCAAACTAGCATCTCGAGTATCTAAAACTCTAGTTACAAGATAAAACTCAAGTTTCTAAGTCTCGATTTGTAAGGGGTGGTATCTGATGTGGAAAAAAATCCACATGGAACTGGAGTTTTTAAGACTCGAGTTCCACCATTTTATTTCCCTTCTTCTTCCTTTTCTCCACCCAACGTCTGCTCTGTAGAATATGGCTTGAATTAGGAGTACGACTCCTTGTTGGATTTGGATAAGGAAGGAATTTTATTCATTTTGGGTTACTATTATTTGAAGTTATCAAACTTTACTAGAAGTCTTGTTTACTACTTGATTTGGAATTCTTTTTGGAATAGGAGTGATTCTCCTTTTGTGTGTGGAAAAGAAGTCTAGTTCTTCTTAGTTTTGGATATTCTAGCCTACTCAAGTCTCCTATATAAGCATAGAGCTACTATAGAAAATTAGAGAGAGAGATGAGAGTGGGTGTAAGAAAAAGAGGCTCTCTCTTGTTTGGTTTTTTGATATTTGTGGGTTGCAATTTGGAATAGTGAGAGAGGTTTATTGCCGCATGGTTTTGATTTTGCGGTTTGGTGATTTGCTCTCTCTTGGTGCGTTGCAACTTTTGGATTAGCTTTGTGGCTCTTTCTTTGGTTTCTGCACAATTGGTATTTGGTATTCGTATTTGGTATTTGTGAACCTTTGGTTTTTTGGTTCATATTTGGTTCTTTGATTTTGTATTTGTTAGAGAGCTATTTAGGTGTATTTGGGATTTGGGTTTGTGAGAGTGCCTCTACACCAATTTGTATTCTTCCAAATTTGTTATAGTGAAATTTGTTCATTGTCACCCGTGGATGTAGGCTATTGCCGAACCACATAAATTCTTGGTGTTTTGTGTCTATTTTCTTTTGGATTAATTTTCTTCGTTCCTATTGTTAGTTTGAAGATCTTTCACAAGCCTAAAATATTTTTACAATCAATCTTGGTAATTTGACCTTCCGCTATTTTACAACATGTTCTTCTCCAGCCAGATCGCCCACCCAACGTTTGTTCGTTTTTCTTCGGCACTACAAATCTAAAGACCAGATCGTCCACCCAGTGTCTGTTCTTCTCCAACCAGATCGTCTTCCTCTATTCTTCAAAGCTCTAGATTGTTTTCCTCTTCCTCTGTTCTTCTTCAGATCTGCAAATCATCTTCTTCCTCTGTTCCTCTTCGTATCTAGTTCTAGTTCTGATTTTATGGAACTCGAGTCTAAGAAACTCAAGTTCTACGTGGATAACTTGTTCCACCTTAGCAGTCCGAACTTGAATTTCACGGACTCGAGATGCTAGTTTCCTAAATGATTTTAAATCAGTACTTACTAACAAAATAGTTTCTGAAAATTATGCTAGATGGCAAATACCCCCATATACGTCTTAGTTTTCTCTTTCTTTTAATAAATGATAATTCTTTTATTGATCACATTAGAAAAGTTACTAACTTTTTCTTAAAAATACATACTCATACAAAACAATCAATCGTGTGTATTCAGTTTTTAAAACATGTTATTGAAATATGGTACCAAAAATAATTTTTTGCATTATGAGTTTTCAAAATACATGTTTTCACTATACTTTTTAAATCACAGTTTTTACATCATTTTAAATACCAATATTCCAATATTGCCACCAAATGGGCCCCTAGCCTTTGAGTTTAGATTTTGGGTTATTATACTTTCCTTCTTTGTCCATTTAATTTTTATATATATAAAAAAATTTCTAGAATGTATCTAGGAAAGAAAAATAATGTAATTTTTGTTTAGATTGTAATTAAGATTAAAAGTTGTGTAATTTTTGTATTCCAGTTTATTTGCTGAACAATAATGTAAATTCAATTTGTATTCAATAAAGATGTTCATTTTAAGCATTTTTTAGTATTTGTTTTTAATTAAATTAAGTGGTGATTTCATTGATAAAACTTTCAATCTAAGGTGTATTACAGTGTAGGTTACGTATTTAAAGACTCAATCGCTTTTAGACAAGTACGTGCTTGAATGTCTAAGATTGAGCCCAAAAGCAACGCTGTATTTCCAGCTTTCCAAGATTGGGTGCGCTGAAAGCAGTAATTGCATTTTTTTTCTTCCATTATGTGTGATTTTGGGTTTTGAGAGATGTCATCATCTTAGTTGGTGACTTGTGTCTTTCCAATACATCTTCTCAATATGCCCACTTCACATGTGTTCTAGGTGCTTATGTGGCACTTAATTGATACAACATTCAGGGGTATGGATTAGGGGTGGCAAAATAAGCCCAAACCCATTTGCCCGTCCAAACTCATCCAGTCTAATTGAACTCAAACCCACCCAATTAATATTTGGGTTAAATGAGCATCAATCCAACTAGACCTAGTAATTATTGGGTTTTAACTAAAAACTCATTGAGGCCCATTTAACCCAAAAACAATTAACCCAAATTCAACATAGCCCTTCCCATCCAAAATAAAAATAAAAAATCCAACTCTACCCCTCTTTTAGACTCTCTAATCGTTTCACTAGGTTTTCAAATTTTAAAAATTGTCCTTCATTTTCTCAGCCTCCAATCACGTATTCAAATTCCTAAACCCACCTAAGCAAACCAACCCAGAAACCCCAAACTCTTGCTTCACTCTCTCAACAATGGCGAAGTCAGGGACTAACAAGAGCTGCCATGGCTCGACTATATAGGCGCGACCAAGAGTGGGGTCCATGGGCTCTTCTAGCTCTTGGGCACGACTTATTCCTTGTGAAATTACGAGTTTGGCCTTGAGGGAGAGGACACAGTGGTTAGCAGTGGTGGTGGTGGTGGTCATGAAGCGGAGATGGAGGACAGTGAGGTTGGAGGAGAGTTAGGAGTCAGAGCTATCGAAGAAGACGTTTTCTTGGAGAAGGGTTTTGGTGTAGAATGGGGAGAGAAGTGTAGAGAGTTTTTGCTGGGAGGTTGAGTTTGGGAGTCTGACTTTCACTTCCACTTCTATTTCTTGGGGAGTGTTTGGTTGCTGAGAAAATTAGAGTTTTGTTTTACCTATGTTTTCTTAGCAATTAAACGCCGAGGGAAGATATGGGATTGTAGAAAATGAGCAAAGGGGTTTAAATTTGTTGGATTTTGGATTATTTTATTTAGTGGATGGTGGCAATTTTTTTTTTTTTTTTGAGATTTGATGAAATTTTCCGACCTCACTTTTTGAATCAGAGGAGGATAAGGGGTGGAGCCATGAGATTTGAGTTTTTCACTTTAGGGGCATTTTGGTAATTTTGATAATTGGGTAATTGGGTGGGTTGGGGTTTACCCATAATAATTGGGTGGGTTGGGGTTTACCCATAATAATTGGGTTGGGTTAGATTTGGATTAGAAGCAATTAGTTAAATGGGTTTTAATGGGTAAATGGGTTTTATATACCCAACCCAATTATACCCACCCCAAACCCACCCATTTGACACCCCTAGTATGGGTTGAAGTGCTCGATTCAAAACCCTATAGAACATTAGGGTCCAAATCCAACTTTATTTTTAAATTTAAAGAGGCAAAATCAATATGATCCCAAACTTCAAGTGTGTAATTTATAATTTAATCAATAGTTTAATTTTACAGCTTTTTTTTTTTTCCTCTTTTATAATTGTCATTAAATTCTTCATCACTATATTTGTAAATATGCATAATTTGATTTTAAGAGATAATAACTAGTCTATCAACCATATATTTTCTCTTACATTTATATTTTTAAAAAAAATTCATATGTTATTATTTGACAATTTTAATCTCATCATATTATGTGCTCTTTTATTTTTATATTTTTAACCATTTAATAGGTTTTATAAATTAGAATGAGTAATAACTTGTTTGGATGAGTGGGTTTTTGGATCATATCACTCAGTTTTCATAACTGAGTTCTTAAAACACGTGGGTCCCACAAAAAATTTAGTGTTTGGCTTGGTTTTCAACACTTGTTTCCATCACTCAAACCTCAAAAATTTGAGTTAGAGTGATGGAAACAGGAAACAACAAATGGGTGTTTTCAAAAACTGAGAACTGATTCTCAGTGGCACCAACGTAAATATAAGGACTTTGTGGGGCCCATAACTTGTGTGTTGTCAAGTCAATTCAGAAACCATGTGATATTACGGTTGCAAATTTGGGCGAAGACCATTTCTCACTTCCCTCAAAATATTTCAACCAAAATTTTCCCTCTTTCTCACTTCCCTCTCTCCGTTTTGTCTCACATTTCATCTACTCCATCAAATCTCGCTCTCTAGCGATCTAAACTGAAGCACAAAACTCAGCTGATTTCTCTGCATCTGAATTGGAACCGGAATAGCGAGTTAGAGCTTTGTCCGTTGCAAAAACCATTTGAAGTCATTTCTGTGATCTTTTCCCAGGTGCAGTATATATCTCTATTTCCCTCTCCATTGTCTATGACCATTGTATGATTTGGGCATTGTGGTATCATTTCTGTTTTATTGATTTTTGCCCACGGGTATTGGTGAGTGTGTTGAAGTGGGTTTTTCTCCATGGACTCATCTTCGATCTTTCTTTCTTTTTATAATTTCTATTTTGTTGATCTGCACTTGGATCTTTCTTTTCATTATTTGTGTTTTATTGAAGTGGGTATTTCTTTTTTTCTTGTGGTATGAAATTGCATGTAAGAAATTAGTAGAGTACAGACCTTTTGAGTCTTGAATTTAAGTGACCCATTTGTATCAAATGACAACATTAATTGAGTTGCATACCTCTAATGATAGTGAGTTATGAAAGTTAATAGAGATTTACAATTGGTATTAAGAGAGTCAATTTCATATCAAATGTTGTTTTGGTTTGGTTAGGAGAACAAAATATTTTAGTAGCGATTGATATTTGTGCATTGTTTTTGGAGTTACCGCTATTTATATACTTACACATACACGTTTGTTATTATTATTTATGTATATATGTATTTTTTTATTTTTATGTTGGGTATATTGCAAATTACATCCCTTAAATTTGGGAGTGTTTAGATTTTACATTCTAAAGTTTTAGAATTTAGATTTTACCCCCTGAAGTTTGGAAGTATTTGGATTTTACATCCTAATGTTTTAGAATTTAGATTTTACATCTTAAAGTTTGGATTTCTGCCACTTCCATTATTGCTGCTAGGTTGGCCGTTGGGCTTGCTTCTATTGAACCTGCAGTGTTTGGATTTTACACCCCTAAAATCTGAAACTTCAAGGTGTAAAATCCAAACACCCTCAAACTTTCGAAAGTAAATCCAAACACTCCTAAAATTTAGGGGGTAAAATATAAATTCTGAAATGTCAGGGTGTAAAATCCAAACACCTAAAAATTTCAGGAGGTAAAATCCAAATTCTAAAACTTTAGGGTGTAAAATCCAAACACTCCCAAACTTTATGAGTGTGATTTGTAATTTATTATTTTATATTTATTAACATATAATTCAAAATCCATATATTTTATATGCACAAATATTTGCTTAAATACAATAATTCAATATATTAGTTTAAATATAATGTAATATATATAGTTAAACTGTTAGTACTAGGTGCCTCCAATCAATAATTTTACCCTTAGCTGAAGCAGTTTTATTAGGAACATAACTACTGCAGAAAATCAAATATTTCTTCTTTTGGGCAAGATACAGAGATTTGACATGTAAGCTTAATTTGATTGTATTATTACTCCTTTAAAAAAAGAACTATTTTGAATTGTATAATAGTCAAATTACAGCAAGAAATCATGTGAGTCTCTCATTCGTCTCCTTAATTTTGTTAGAGAGCAAGATGTAAAAATCATCAGGGTAAAAAAGAAAAAGAAAGGACAATTTCCCAATAAAAAAGAAAAAGAAAATAATAAGAATAATAATAACCAAGATTTAGCCTCAAATTTTAGAATTAGTTATAGATCCTCAACAAACTAGTTAAATTGGCTTTATTTATTTATTTTTTTAAAAACACCAAATAAGAGTTGCTATTTCTACATGGGGAAGCGACCATGTGGCATTATGCAAAAAATTGGGCTAAGATTATACCCAAAATCTATGATATTTTTCGTTTACTTCATCAGGTTAGCTCAAAATGTCATTGTATGAACTATGAACTAAGGGTTACAGGCGAGAAACGTTTTATGGAAAACGTTTTCACTACATGAAAAAATATGGTACATTTTTCTCACCCCTAAAAGCAAAGAGCAGTATATTGTTGGGAAAAAATTTTATATAACTGTGAATAAATTTTAGCAAGTACAGTGGAAGCATAACCACACAATAACATACAGATTTACGTGGAAACCCTTTCTTCTTGAAGAGAAAAATCACGGAACAAACTCCGAATAATTTCACTATATTAAACAGAGATTACAACTCTTAAAAATACAACTTAAGTAAAAAAAAACTCTCTTTTTCTTTTCATTCACTACTCTCTTTCTTACTATGTATTTTCTCTCACTCTTTCTATTTTTCTCTTCTCTTTTTACTTGCTCTTACTCACGCACCAGTCCTCACACTTTAGGACTTCAGTCTTTTTCCCACATCTTCACTGGCCGAGTGGCCTCCCTATTTATTTGCTTCACCTTTTCTTCTTTTCTTCCTTTCACACTCTTCTCTTCAAATCACAATAAATGCAAGCCACTTATTTTGACTTTGCTTCAACCAAAATCTCTTTTCTTCCTGCCATAGCCGAATCTTTTCTTGCTTTTGGCTCTTTCTTTTCTTTTGTCTTCAGCATGTCCAACACACTTTGGCTCACTTCTCATTAAGAGAAGTCAAACTTCTCACAAGTCAAGGAGTGCCATGCTCATTAAATGAGCTCTTGAAAAAACATGTGGGCTGGACTTCTGGTGCAATGCACCCAACAATCTCTCCCTCCAGCCCACTTATGGAAGAGATCTTGAACTCAACTCTTCAATTAAAATCTATGCCGGCCAAATCAATACTAGACTCAACCTTCTTCATTATCTTCACTAACACTGAGAAAATTTCATCAAAATTAATACCTTTCTTTCTCAAAGAATTTATATCACTTTGGATATCCTTAATCCAATTTCTTGGCTCCCCCTGCTCAAGACCTTCATGATCTTTCATTTCATCATTCTTCCTAGCATCATGATATTTTTCATCAAATATCACTTTCTCATTTAAATCACTTTCAGGTAGAGAGAATTTTACTCTCTTGGCTACAACACCATTACTATCAACTCTCAACTGTAGAGTTTTCTCAAAAACTTTGACTGCATTGGACTTTTTCTTACAAGTCCTCACATGAGTTCTGTACATGCCACAACAAGCACGCCCTCTAGCAATAACTAATAATCCTTTACAAAGTTTCCATCTTCCATTGCCAAGATGGTTACTATAACCCGATCGATCCAAAACCAAAGTAGACAACACATTCATCCTTAAATCTGGAACATGCCGCACATCCTTCAATATCAAAGTGCAACCAACATTGGTCTTGATGCACACATCAACAATTTCCACAATTTTTGAATAACTAGAATTACCCATCTTCACAACACCAAAGTCGCCTGCTTTGTATGTGGTGAACAGCCTTTTTGTGGGGATAACATGGTGGGAAGCTGCTGAATCAACAACCCACTCAACATCATTCTTAGCAAAATACTCACATTTTTGCTCTTCAAGAGAGAGCATCAGAACATCCTCATGAAACACAATTGCTACAGTATTCTTCTCATCATCATTCTTTTCATCTTTCTCTTCAGCTTGTTCTTTATTCCAATGCCAACGGTTTCTTTTTATGTGACCATTTTTCCCACAATGGAAACATTCTCTCATCTCTTTAAACTGAGATCTACCTTTTGACTGTGACCCGTCATTGGATTTGGCCCGATCATCAAACCCTCTACTTCTATTTCTGCCCATGTTCTCCATGACAAGAGCTTGATCTTTTGCATTGTTTAAATCAGCATCTCTTCTGCAAACCTCCTCACTTAGAATCAAATCTCGAATATCATCATATTTGAGTTTGCTTTTTCTTGCAGAATTGCTCACTGCCATTCTCATGGCCTCCCAAGTGTTTGGCAAAGAAGCCAAAACAATTAATGCACGGATCTCATCGTCAAAATCAATCTCTACGGAGGACAATTGATTTGTGATTGTGTTAAACTCATTCAGATGCTAAGCCACAAGAGTACCTTCCACCATCTTCAGATTAAACAACTTCTTCATCAGATGCACCTTATTGTTAGCCGAAGGCCTTTCATACATACTAGACAAAACCTTCATTAGATCCACTGTAGTCTTTTCCTTCATAACATTGTGTGCAACTGATCTTGTCAGAGTTAATCGTATAACTCCTAGCAACTGTCTATCAAGAAGACTCCATTCTTCTTCTTCCATACTATCTGGTTTCCTTCCCAAACGAGGAAGATGTAATTTCTTCCCATACAGATAATCTTCGACTGCATCTTCCAATAGCCAAAGTCTGTGCCGTCAAACTTCTCAATTCTTGACGTCTTTCCTTCTTCTCCGGTCATTGCTCCCAATCGAACCTACGCTCTGATACCATTTGTTGAGAAAAAATTCTATATAACTGTGAATAAATTTTTAGCAAGCACAACGGAAGCACAACCACACAATAACACAAAGATTTACGTGGAAACCCTTTCTCCTTGAAGGGAAAAACCATGAGACAAACTCCGAATAATTTCACTATATTAAATAGAGATTACAACTCTTAGAAATACAACTTAAGTAAAAAAAAAAACTCTTTTTTTTTTTTACTCATTGCTCTTTTTCTCACTATGTATTTTCTCTCACTCTTTTTTTTTTTCTCTTTCTCTTTTTGCTTGCTCTTACTCACGCACCAGTCCTCACACTTTGGGACTTCAGTCTTTTTCCCACATCTTCACTGGCCGAATGGCCTCCCTATTTATTTATTTCACATTTTCTTCTTTTCTTCCTTTCACACTCTTCTCTTCAAATCACAATAAATGCAAGCCACTTACTTTGACTTTGCTTCAACCAAAGTCTCTTTTCTTCCTGCCATAGCCGAATCTTTTCTTGCTTTTGGTTCTTTCTTTTCTTTTGTCTTCAGCGTGACCAACACACTTTGGCTCACTTCTCATTAAGAGAAGTCAGACTTCTCACAAGGCAAGGAGTGCCATGCTCATTAAATGAGCTCTTGAAAAAACATGTGGGCTGGACCTATGGTGCAGTGCACCCAACATATATATAACCTTATTATCTACTTTTGGCAGTGGACTGAACATTGTCCCTACAAATTTTCATATTTTTAGCAGGTATCTCTGTGAGCATTCTCCTAGGCACAACTACATCAACCCCAAGGGCCTGGTTGGTTGGTGTTTTTTGTTTTTATTTTTTTTATCAGTCTTAAATAATAATAATAATAATAAATAAATAAAAAACAGTTGGTTTATCTTGACAGTTTTCTTTGAGGAATTCCACCTTTTTCATTGATAGAACATTATTCAATAAATATTGAATCTTATGCCAAAAATGGGATTCAAAACTTGAGCTTATTTGATGTTAGATAAGTGAATCATCTCTCACTGAAGAGCACTCAAACAAATGAGCTAGCAAGACTTACTCAACCAGACTATTCATCATGATACTTTTTAAATTTCAAGTTGCAAGAACTTCAGAAGAGAATTGTCTTGGATCAGCTCCATGATGCTATACTGCTTTTTGGTTGTGACCTTTGTCATTTTATGAAGAATGGCATTACAAAAACCAAAACTAACATTTGAAGGTTCATTAACCAGTCAGTCATACAAGATTTCAAATGACAACCACTAGAAGAAATGGTGCTTGCAATAGAGGAAAAGTCTGTCTCCTGGGAATACATGCGGAAATTTCCGTGCATACCCTAGATCAAAGCCTGCTCAAAGGTGAACCAAAGCATTAAAATGGACTTATACTGTCCCCTTTTATCTGCAATTTCACTCAAAGAAGGAGAATGTGATCTTAGGAAATCTTGTAACCTAAAGCATATGATAACTGCAGTCAAGATGTTCAAGCATACCAATTATACTGGTACTGATGAATGAATCATTTTTGCCTACTTGAAGAAACATTCTTATAATGTAACATTCATCTCTTCAGGATCTTGATAATTCTAATAACTTTCATTGATAGTGTGGAATGAATACACAATTGAAATCTTAAGCATAGATTATTCTGAATAGTGGTTTTTAAATAAAACACATTCGTGCATAGGTAATGTAAAGAGATGGATTAAGAATTTACGAATGTAGCAAAAGGAAACTTGTTTAATAGAAAAGTGAAAACAGAAAGTTTAGGTGCAATGCCCAAACTTTGGCCAAGAGATACATAATTAAAGTCAATCAATAACATTAGAACTTGTAAAAATAAGATCTAAGGGGAAAACTCTTAATTCTACTAGCCCTAAATTATAGAAACACCTAACAAAAAAACTGCTTCTAGAGTCATAGCACACACAAAAAATGAAGAAATACAATATATGGCAAGAAAGATGAGCCTGAAATCACAATTTGAACTCACAAAAGTAGTCAGGCAAAGCAGATCCTCTCCCCATGACATAATCCTCTAGATGAGCCTTTCATAGGGCTTGCATCAGATCTCTCCCACTAAAACCCTGTGAAGTGAACTCTGCGAAAGCTCTTCTGCTTAAGAAATGGGTTTTGTACAAGGCCTTAATCACTTTTATTATTTTTTAGAGCACATATATATGGAAGTTAAACCAATCTTTTTAGACATCAAAACTCATATGAGAAAGACAAAGATGTTCAGTCAACTTTCAATTTATCTTCCATTTTTTTGAAGTGAATAATTAACGCAAGTCAAGTACAAGGGTGTATATGGAAAAAAAAAAAAAAAATCAAACAAACAACATAGGCTAAAACATAGGACAGTTATAATCCCAGGGAGTCCATAAAATCTAGGAACCCCTCAATTGAAGAGGGCATTCAACACAATATCTACTCATATAGACTTCAAATACACATACTTCAACTCATCTGAGCTCCTGGCCCTCAAATCACCTTATCTTTCTCAGCACTAAATGAAAGTTTTTTAAAATATGAAACAGGTATATCCACAAGACCCAATCTAAGATATGTGGCCAGCGCCTCAGATTAACATGTTGAAACCAAACCACATTTTGCATTTGACAATAGTTTTATATCATAAAACTATTGGCCATTATACATCTCATTAATCAACCTTCTTTGAGTGGGATCACAACAATATGGTTCCAGAGTCATCACTAAGGAAGAAATATAGAACTACAAGTGTAGACGACTAAATTTCTAGTTTGAAATAAATCAAACAAGTAAAATAGTTTCACAAATGCGAATTTGTATTGATGAAGATGTGGTACAATTCTCTGAAATTACAAAAGAGTGATCCTCTGATTCGATCTCCTTGAAAGATTTGTTGATGGGGATTGTGGTAATGTGATTTTGATTTAAACACCAAATATACTTCAATTTGGTTGAAGAATGGATCGAAGACTTTTGAAACAGAATTACAATGAATCTCTGGCTATGAGCTTGTTAAAAATTCTTTGTTCTTCGTGTTCTTCGTGTTCTTCGTATTCTTCGTTTGTGGTGGAAGTTCTTCGGGGCCTTAGGGGCTTGAATCCGTAAAGCTTCACTGATTTGTGATTTGCTGATGTTTCTGGAGGCTTTTGAGCTTGATTCCAGCAAACTTTAGGATCTAGGCAGATGACTTGGATGATTTCTCTTTAAATATTCTTCGTATTCAAAGTTGAAGTTCTTGAAGTTCTTGGAGGCTTTGGGGCTTGGTTCTGACAAAGCTTCTGGACTTCTGAGTGTTTCAAATGGCTTCCTGTCCTCCCAAATGTCTTAGGAAGGCTTCTATTTATAAGAGTTTAGGGGTGGATGAGTGACACGTGGCGGAGTCTGATTGGTGACACATGTCACAGCCTGATTGGTCCGCTTATGTCATCGCTTACACGTGCGGGGTTGATTATGTCATCACTTACACGTGCGAGGCTGATTATGTCATCGCTTACATGTGCGCTGATGTGTGATTGGTTTTTGCATGACACTTGGCAAATTTCTGTTGGTTTCTGAGTAGTGATAGCAAAACCTAGCAGCAATACGTGGAGTTTTGTAATTGGTTGTATTTTGTAGACTTGGTAGTGTGATGTGTTAGCTTGTGATAGGTTGGGAATTTTCCCTCTCTACAAATGCCCCCTCGAGACTTGTTCACGCACACAGTTTCGGAGTGGAGTGTGGGAATGAGTTTCGAAAACAGAGATTTTTTTTTTTTTTTTTTTTTTTTTTTTTTTTGCACTGGACTTTTTAAGTGAAGTAGCTGAAGGTGGTGGAGCTTTCAGCAGGATGAGATAATTTCTGAGGAGTAGACCCACCCATATGAAAGGTTTTGATGAAACTGAAAAGAGGTCCGCGAGTATTTGAATGTAATTGCGTGACCGAGCCTTCTCAGGAGAGGTTAAGTTGAAGTAACTTCAGAAGAGTGTTTCTGGATCGTTGGCGGCGATCACAGGGTGTAGAATATGGGGAAGAGGTGAAGATGTTGGTTGGGTATAACATGCAGAGCCATGGGGCCAGCCTCGTGTATTTGAGAACTTCTGGTGAAGTTATATCGGAAGAGTATATTTTGGATTAAGGCGAGGCCATGTGGGAAAGTGGTTGAGTGCGCATGTGTCATTGTTTCACTCAGGCTGCGGTAATTTCAGAAGCTTATGGATTCTGGGGATGATGGTGTTGGTGGTGAAGAAGACGGGGATGAAGTAAAGCGAATGGGTGAAACACACACCATCACGGTGTTGGCCCTGTACGTTGCATGGGTTCTGACAGTAAGTCATCGAATGTGCGTGTGTAATGGGACCATGCCGACGGACATTATGTTGAAGTAATTTCAGAAGAGTACCTTCTAAAATACTTCAAGCTAGATTTATGTTGGAGTAATTTCAGAAAATGTGTTTTGAGGTACCAGCAACGATGACCTTTGAGTCCCATAGTGGTGGGGACATGGAATAAGGCTCTGGTAACCATTTACCGGCTCTAAAGACTGAACTCTGATGAGCTGGTGCTTTGAAGGTTGTTTCAAGTGTTGGATGAAAGACAATTTGTAGGATACCCCAACACTTTTTACCATCTTCACTTACTGCTACTTGTTGGAAAAGCACAAAAAAATGAAAGATGGAGCGATCTCGTGATTCTGGCCTTAGAAACCAGTCATGTTGCTGTTTGTTCCGAACTGGAGTTTCTGCTGGACTTGGGTTTCCCGGCCAACCGAATCCGAGGAAGCATGAAACCAAAATGCAGACCTTGTTATGAATAATTTTATGGACAAAGGTGGTTGTTAAGTGGAGAAACAAAACTTGTTTGGATCTCAAAACTACAATGATGTTGTAAAGAGGGTTTCTGCCAAACCATGAGAGGGTTGATTTCAGATGAATTATGAAGCAATATTGGTTGCTAAGTGTTGAGAATGATGAGGCCATAGTGAAAAACGGATGTGAGAAGGAGGACTTGAAAATTTGAAAGAAGCAAATCTTCATTTCATGATTCAGTGTGTTTTTCTTTTCTTTTCTTTTTTTTTTTTTGATGAGTTTTTTTTTTTGAACCCGGCCCCTCTATTTATAGTGGAAAACCGAAGGATGGTAGATGGGTAGTTGAGAATGGCGGTTGGGAATTTTGGGTGAGAATGGTGGCTAGGAATGGTAGGTGGGAACGGTGGCTAGGAATGGTAGGTGGGAACGGTAGGCACCGAACGAGAATGGTAGGTTGGAGACTGGTAGGCGCCGAACGAGAATAGTAGGTTGAACTAGTGACCCAGTGTAATTTCAAGTTCAGGACACACTTGTGAAAGTTCATTTGTGCTTTGGAAGGGAAGTCTCTATGAAGTCCGAAGGATAACCCTAAGGGAATCCAGACCAAGTAGGTGAATCTCAAATTTTGATTTTAGGGGCTAATTTTTTTTTTTGGACATTGCTAGTACTTCGGAGAAGTGGGTCACATAGGTGGTTTCCAAGTCCAAAACAAATAAGCAGATTTCAAAATCAGAATCTATGTGAAAATCTGAATAGGACAAGCTTTGCCTGGACATCTTGATTCTTGGTCAAAGTTCACATTAAAGCCAACAACTTTAGAATCACACGATTTGAGCAATTTCAGATTCTCAAATGAAGAAATGGATTCCAAAATCGAAATCTATGCGAGAAATTAGGCAAGACAGGTCCTTCTTGAAAATTTTGACTTTTGGTTAGGATTAGTACAAAAGTCAACTTTCTGAAAACTGGACAGTTTGCACAATTTCTGAATCTCGGATAAAGAAACGGATTCCAAAATCGAAATATACGCGAAAAATCGAGTGTGACAGGCCCCTTTTGAAAATTTTGACTTTTTGGTCAAAGTCAAAGTAGTCAAAGCATTTTCTCTCTCACTTTTTTTTTTTTTTTAGTTTCAGGCGGTTCGGACGGGGTCAGGGTGAACGGGTCAAACCGGGCCGGCCTGGACAAATGGGTCAGTTAGTGGAGGATGACGTCATCGGTGACGTCATGGTGCTGGGACTCGTGTACGCGTAAGCGCGTGGCACGCGTGAGCACGTGATTTGGTGGGGCGGCGCGTGTAGGCGAGTGAAACTGACGCTGTGAATGCCGGAGTTTCCTGAGGCGCGTGGCGGCGCGTGGATGCTTTTTTGGTCTCGAATTTTTTGGGCTTTGTCGATCTGAGGCCGTTGAAGACCCCTGTAGGGTCAGTTTTGTGAAATTATTAACAGGTTTGCACAGATTTGAAGGACTAAGCCGCGGTTCATCGAGAGATTGTAGCGGCGCGTGGTGGCGCGTGGTAGATCCGTTGTTGATGATCTTTCTGGGTTTTGTAGATCGAGGGTCGATGGATCTAGTGGTGTCACCAGTTCTGTAAAAATTTTCTTGGATTTGTGCAGATTTGAATGAGAAACCCGCGGGACGTCGGGAGTTTTTGGCCGCGCGTGGCGGCGTGTTACGGCTTTACTGTGCACGTCTTTTTCTGGGTTTTGTTGCTCAAAGTCCTTAGAAGATTTCGGTGGGTTGATTTTTTGTGAAATCTTGTCAGGAGTTTTAGAAATCTGGAGAGCAGATATTGTTGATTTTGCTGGTATTTTGGTCTTCTTTGGCGTTGGCAACGTTGACAACCAAGGCGGGGAGTAGTTCCTGGCTATCCACTGAGTGTCTCTGCTGTTTTCAATAGTTGGTGATCCAGTAAAATAAGCTACTCTTCTTTGCTGGCCTATAGCTTCATCCAAAGTCAGTGCCATAATTTTTTTTTTCTTAAGGACATGTTACACTCTGTAGACCGGTTCTTTCTAAAGTTTAGTGTGACCATTTCTTTCTGACAGTGTGATCCTTTTATCAACATTTACTCTCTTCCCCTTTTTTTTCAAGGTTCGGTGCAGTATCTTTGAAAATATGGCGCGTAATTTTTTTCTTTTGTCCACAAGCTTTTCAAGGATCCCTATATAAAGCCATCCGGAGCTTACACTAAGTTTGCACTAGCATTGTCTTCAGCTACCAATACTCTTTAAGTGTAAAGAAACTCTGCCTTTTTACTCTTTTTTTTTTTTTTTTTTTCAATAACGTTTTGTCTGTACTAATCTTCTCCCTTTTTTTTATTTTTTATTATTATTATTAATGTTTTGTCTAATCCTTTTTTCTTTTTTTTCTTTTTTTTTTAATGTTTTGTCAGTACTAATAATTTTTTTTTTTTTTTTTTTTTTTACAGCTATCACGATGCTTTTTTTTAGGGATTCGAAGATTGGTCAGGAACCAGCCTTGTTTATTTGTAAGGAGAAAGATGACAAGGATGCAAAGGCTACAACTTTGATTGTTCGTCCGCCCATAATTGGAAGATTTTCGGAAAGATGGGGCCATAACTCTTATCCTCTCAATTTGCCAAAATGGTCACAGGTTGTTCCTTCTGAGGGCGGCTCTAACTTGGAGACAATTATCCTTCTTGCTTCGCATCACAAAAATGTTGCTAAATCAAAGCCATACAATACTTTGGGACGAGAGATAATCGCAAAGCGTGCCAATTGGGATTCTTCCTTTAACGTGAACGGAGGGTTTTCCTATCTCTCCCTTTATTGGGATTGGCTAGAAGATGTGCTTGGTCGATGCAAACACCTCCTTGATGCAACCCACCTTTACAGCGCTGTCTTTGCCTCCTTGTTCACATACGATCATGATGAGAACCTTATGAAAGCATTTTGTGAGTGTTGGAGTCCATCGACCAATACTCTTCATACCTTAGTTGGAGAAATTTCCATCACACCATGGGATCTTTCCATTCTTGGTGGACTTCCTTGCACAGGTGCATTTTATGATGAAGTGGTACCCAATGCGCAAGAGCTGGATGGAACCAACGACCAAGGACGACCCTATTTGCCGTACAGTTGTCGCTTCCTTTTCATGGCATATCATCACCTTCAAAACCGGCTGAAGAGACAAGGGAAAGTGAGTGTTTGCGACTGGATTACTTTTTGGTATAGAGGAAATGGCAGGTACCCGGCTCCTAGAAAACCAGCAAGACGGACGACTATTCCCAAGTGTAGTCAGAATCCCTTTGGTGTGATAAATGAGCGTGGACCATGGTCTGATAAAGAACACGGGGTCTTTGCGGATCTTCAAGTTGAGGGTGACTTAAAGGAGGAGACTTACTTGTTAGCATTTCTTTCTTGTTGGCTGTGCGTATTCGTCTTTCCTATCAAGGATCCAAATAGCATCCGTCCAGGCACTTTCAAGATTGCTAGTTCCATGGCCAATGGTCGTTCGTTTGGCCTTGCTACCCTAGTTTTGGCTAGCATTTATCGCGGACTTAACACCATTTCTTCTTCTCCTACTCCGAGCAAGTCTGGAGCTAGTTTTGCCATTCACTATGTTTATGCCTGGGTGGGTCATTTTTTCAGGAGCAATCGCATCACCAATGACAAACTATCTAATCCTTTGATGACAAAATATTCTGGTGTAGGCTATGCTTCTCCGTTCAGTGAATTCTCCGCACGAAAGCATATACGAACCGCCACCGACTTCCTTTGGCACGGGACTGCTTTCAAGAAAAGCTATGACCAGACATTCATTGACAATGATCATTTACCCATTTAGAAGTTTGACTACTTTATGAGCCTTCGTTCAGGGTACTTGTCACTTCGATGTGAAGACCAACACGCTATAGAAGCATATAGTCCTCATAGATTTAGCCGGCGCTTTGGGTTTCACCAAGATATTCCAAGTGATTTGAAGGAAGAAATTCGTACAGGCTCTTTAAAAGATCTACACCAATTCTACCAATCTTTCACTCGTTGCAACACAGACTCAAAGGTACTCATTCCGGCATTTGCCACAGACTTTGGAAGCCGGGTCAGACATAGCTATAAGCGATGGTGGGAAGGAGTTTGCAGAAATGATTTTACCAAAGGAACAAATTTTTTGGCTGACATTGCCTCTTTCCATGTTAAATCACTAACACCCAACAAATCTCAAAAAAGAAAGAGGGAGCTACAAGACCCATACATTCCACAGCCCTTGTTAGAGTTTGCACAACATCCTCTTGAAGATGGTCGTCATTCAAAAGACTCATCTCGACATACTGGAGTTGCTCGAAGCCAAGGTACCAGAGGTTCGCTTGTCGTACCAGCTAGGGACGCCATTAAAATTTCTGAAGAGAAGGTGTGTAATGACTTGGACTACAATCGGAAACATTTGAAGAGTCCAATGAAGGGCGTTGATGCAGAGACTTCTATTGATCATGCGCATCTTCTTGCAAATAGTGAGTCTTCCATCTCGAAGCCATCTACGAAGAGCTCGGATCTTAAGAGGCGCAAGTTTGCCGATGTTGGTACATCATCCAAACTTTTGACTGAGACAGGAAGGACATTTCTCTCATCACTGCAACCGACCAACCCTCCGGAAGTCTCTATGTTCCAGGCCATGGCGCATGTTTCTTCTGTGCGTAGGAAAGGGGCTTCTATGTTGGGAGATGTCCTTTTAAACAAGCTTTCGACTCTTTCTGTGGACAACATCCTCCCACGAGTTGAAATAAATGAAATCTATAGTGGGATTGAAAGTCTTGGAGTGGATCCTCGACACTTGCGCGAACATGTTGACAAACATTGTGAAGGGGTTGCAGACTTTTTGAGGATGAAAGAATCTTTGAACAAACGACCTAGTCCTGTCAACTTGATTCAACATGAGGCTGAAATTGAACTCCTCCTTTCTGAAGCACCGCACAAGAAAGCATCTTTGAAGATTGAGCTTGATACCATCAGGTTAAAGATGGCTGACCTGCGAACCAAGCTTGTCCAATTAGAGCAATCAGTTTCTCAAGTTGAATCTCATCAAGTTGAACAAGACGATGTTGTGCAAGCCTTAGAAGAACAACTTGAAGAAGTCAAATCCACTCCCGTACTTGAAGACCAGGATATGGAGGCTTTAGAAAAGATACGAGCCCTTTTAGAAGATAATTGTTCTAGCTTGAAAGACTTGAAATGGATGTTGTAAGCTTTTTGTTTTAATTCCCTTCATATGTGACATCAAGCTTTCTCCTGTACTATTTTCCTTTTGTCAATCAATAAAGAAAACTTCATTCTCTGCTCCTTCATTTTTTTTTTTTTGATAATTTGGTAATAAAATTTTTTTTTTAGTGCGTGACTGAACTTAGCAAAAGATACTAAGTTGCCTACGTACCCCGAAGAGGGATCAAGTCATCACGTAGTTCAAATGATTTTTTTTTTTTTTTTTAATTTGATAACCTTTTTTTTTTAGTGCGTGACTGAACTTAGCAAAAGATACTAAGTTGCCTACGTACCCCGAAAAGGGATCAAGTCATCACGTAGTTCAAATGATTTTTTTTTTTTTTTAATTTGATAACCTTTTT
The DNA here is from genome assembly GCA_032727855.1 of Quercus ilex subsp. ballota. NCBI lineage: Eukaryota > Viridiplantae > Streptophyta > Magnoliopsida > Fagales > Fagaceae > Quercus > Quercus ilex. The sequence goes on along the minus strand of CM064909.1, from coordinate 42,002,800 downwards.
TTTTTTAGTGCGTGACTGAACTTAGCAAAAGATACTAAGTTGCCTACGTACCCCGAAGAGGGATCAAGTCATCACGTAGTTCAAAATAAATTTTTTTTTTTTTTTTGTTATTGTTGTTTTTTTTTTTTTATTTTACAAAAAGGGGGGCTCAGTGTGTAATAGTGGGTATCACCACTGATCGAACCCGAGACCCCTCAAGGGCAACATGGGCATCCAACCACTACGCCACACTAGCAATTGGTGACATAGAATGGGATTAATTTCTTCTTATTGATACACTTTCAGAGGTAATGGGAAGACATCATATACTCTTGCAGCGCTACAGTGGGCAGTTTAAACTCTTGCCAAGGAGCATTTCCTCAACTTTCAGGCATAGAAGCGCTTGAGGAACTTCCCATTGATGGGGCCGATCCTTACACCATCATTATCAATCAACTTGTAAGCTTCATTGGTGTAGACTTCTTGCACAACATAAGGTCCATCCCATTTTGAAGTGAACTTATTGCCTGTACGATGAGTTGTGATGATAGGTCTTCGAACGGCAAGGACTAAGTCACCAACTTGGAATTATCGTGGTTTAACTCTTTTATTAAAGGCGCTTGAAAGACGAGCTTGATAGCACTCAAGGCGTTGTTGGGCCTCGAGCCTTTTCTCATCAAGTGCCTCTAATTCTTGCAATCTGAGCTTGGCATTTTCTTCTCCAGTCAATCCTTCTTGAATGGCAATCCGTAATGACGGGATTTGACGTTCCAAAGGAAGGACGGCTTCCACTCCATAGACAAGAGAATATGGTGTCGCTTGAGTAGACGTTCGAAATGTTGTTCGATATGCCCATAATGCTTCTCCGATTCTTTCATGCCAGTCCCTCTTTGTTTTGGATACCACCTTCTTTAACAAACTGCCAAGCGTTTTGTTGAATGCTTCAGCTAGTCCATTTGCCGGGGCATTATACATGGAGGAGTTGTATTGTTTAAACTCAAACTTCTCGCATAATTCCGTCATCAACCTATTGTAGAACGGCTTTCCATTATCAGTTATGATATACCGCGGGACACCATACCGATAGATCAAATGAGTTCGAATGAAATTGACCACCGTCTCTTTTTTTACTTCCCTAAGGGGCACAGCTTCCGCCCATTTTGAAAAGTAATCAGTTGCAGCCAAGATGTACAAATGGCCACCGGATGACTTTGGTAATGGTCCTATTGCATCAAGCCCCCACGCATCAAAAGGCCAAGAAGCTACAGTTGGGTGTAGAGGTTCTGGCGGCTGGTGGATGAAGTTCGCATGATAATGACAAGCTTCACATTTCTTAGCGCACTCCATGGAATCTTGCACCATTGTAGGCCAATAGTAACCCATTCGTTTAATCCTATAATGTAACTTAGGACCTGACTGATGTGCGCCGCATATTCCTGAGTGAGCCTCCTCTAAGGCTTGTTTAGCCTCCTCCTCTCCTAAGCAACGAAGAAACAATCCATCAAATGAACGGCGGTAGAGAGTGTCTTTATAGTAAATGAATCGAGCAGCCCTTCGCCGAACTTCACTCCTGTGGCGTTTATCATCCGGGAGTCTTCCATGTTGAAGGTATTCAATGATCGCTTGTCGCCAATCTTCTTTTTCAACAAGGCATACCGAAATGATGTTGGCTTGCTCTTCTTCTTCTTCTTCGATCACGAGAGGTACCACCCACCTTTGGGAAATAGCAACTTTGGTGGTCTCTTCTTGGGATAATGCTAAGGCGGTAGCCAAATTAGCTAAAGCATCGGCCTGTCTATTCTCCTTCCTTGGTATATGCTCCAATGTGATGGCCTCAAAATTTGTTAGCAATTTCTTCGCATATTTGCAATAGGGGATGAGGTCTTCCTTCTTGACGTCATATTGCTCCAAGACTTGGTTGATAATTAATTTGGAATCCCCAAAGATCTCAAGTTGCGATATGCTCATCTCAATGGCCATTTGTAAACCAATAATCAATGCTTGATATTCGGCTATGTTGTTAGAGCAAAGTTCGCTTAATGAGAACGAGTACAGAAGTATTTGCCATTGTGGAGAAACAAACACTACACCTGCCCCCGCTTCTTCTCGACGTGCAGCCCCATCGAAAAACATCATCCATGGTGGCATTACTTCAATGTAAAACACGTCTTCATCCGGGAAATCATCGGAGAACTCCCAATCAGATGGCACTGGGTGATCAGCTAAGAAATCTACCAATGCTTGTCCCTTGATAGCTTTTTGTGGGACATATGCGAGGTCATATTGTTGTAGCAAGACCGCCCATCGAGCTATACGACCCGCAACCACTGGCCTAGAAAGGACATATTTAATTGGGTCCGCTTTTGCTATCAAGCGAACCGTGTATGCTTGCATGTAGTGTTCTAGTTTATCTATAGCAAAGAAAAGAGCGAGACACATCTTTTCAATAGGAGAATAATTTAATTCAGCCCCATTGAGAGTTCGACTTAGGTAATAAAGGGCTCTTTCTTTCCCCTCTTCATTTTCCTGCGCCATAAGAGCACCCAGAGATTTTTCTTGTGCCGCAATGTACAACACTAGAGACTTTCCTGGAATAGGAGCACCCAAAACTGGAGGATTAAGTAAGTATCTTTTGATGCGCACAAAAGCATTGCTACAAGCCTCATCCCATTCAAAGTGCACATCCTTCTTCATCAATCTATTGAAAGGTTGACATCGACCAGCCAAGTTCGAGATAAATCGTCGTATGTAGGCTAGTTTTCCTTGCAAGCCTCTAAGTTCTCGCAGATTCTTGGGCTCTGGCATTTTCTGGATGGCTTCAATTTTGGACTGGTCAATTTCAATACCACGGTGTCTCACAATGAAATCAAGAAATTTCCCAGATGTTACGCCAAAAGCACATTTGTGGGGGTTCATCTTGAGCTGATACTTTCTTAGGCGGTTGAACATAGATCGCAGATCTACCAGATGGTCTTCCCTCCTTTTTGTTTTAACCACCAGATCATCGACATAACACTCCACATATTTGTGAAGTACATTATCAAAGATCTTTTGCATGGCCCGTTGATAAGTAGCACCAGCATTCTTTAGTCCAAAAGGCATCACTTTGTAACAGTAAATGCCCTTAGGGGTACGAAAAGCTGTGAGCTCTTCATCCTTAGGATTCATTCGAATTTGGTTGTAGCCTGAAGAACCATCCATGAAAGATAAAGCTTCATGACCAGTAGTGGCGTCAACCATGACCTCAGTGATGGGTAATGGAAAATCATCCTTGGGACATGCATTGTTTAAATCACGGAAGTCAACGCACACCCGGATTTGTCCATTCTTCTTTTTGACAGGGACGATGTTAGCGATCCATTCCGGGTACTGTACTTCACGAATGAAACCTGCCTCAATTAGCTTATTGACCTCAGTTTCTATTTGAGGGATAAGCTCCGGCCGAAAGCGTCTTTGGGCTTGTTTAACTGGGCGCACGCCTTTCTTTACTGCCAAATGGTGTAGAGCAATACTTGGATTAAGCCCGGGCATTTCCTTGTAAGTCCAAGCAAACACATCTTTGTATTCTACTAGGAGCTTGAGGTACCCTTCTTCTTCTTCAGGGGTGAGAAGCGCACTGATGAAAGTTGGCCGGGGTTCTTCAGTAGTTCCTAAATTGACCTCTTTAAGTTCATCAACTGTAGCTTGCCCTCCATCTTCCAAGGCTGGAGGAGCTTTATCAACCTCTTCAGCTTCAGCATCTGAAAGTGTATCCTCTTCTATTCTAATATGAAACGAGGATGATACCTCTTCAATTTGCTCGTTGTGGGCGAGTGATTGACTTGTGTGTACAATCGTTCGTCTTTTGACTTTGAGCGATCCTTCAGTGCTGATATCTAAGGTAAAGTTACGTTTCATGCGTGAAGGAATGCTACTGCGGATATCATCATTAGCTTTCTTCTCCCTTTGAACCTCAAAGCTTATTGAATTTTGAGAATGACTATCAACAGGCCTTTTTGTTGCCCCCAATCGATCAAAGACTGATTTACAAGCATCAGTGTCACGATTTTGTGTTAAGCAAGTTGTATTTAACCTGTCAAACACTGTAATTCGTGACGATGAGGCCTCGATGCGATCAAACACCGAGACACGCGATGAAGAGTGATCTTTTCTTTGATTCAAACTTCCGCCGACCTTTACTGTTATGTATTGGGAACTTGAAGCATCGCTTCTCCTCTTGATCCATATCTGAGCAGGTTGTTCTGGAGTATAACCTAATCCGGTCTTTGGGATAGGAATTTTATGCCCTTCAAGGCGCATTTTCCTTTGTGTCTTGCTAAGGCCATGCATCTTTTCTCCGGTGGCTTCTGGAATTAGTTTCCCTAAGTCTCCTTGTTTTGAGAAATCATAGCCTGCTCTAGCTAACAACCTGTATGCCTTTGGGTCGAACCATTCTTTCGTCTGCTCACTTGGTAGAATACCATGCTCCGTCAGACTTTGTGAAGACCTCACGAATCCATTTAGTGGTTTCGAAGGCAAAGGATTTGTGGATGAAGTTAAAGGCATTACATGATTTTCTTTCAATATGGCTACATCCTCCATTGTAAGCTTTGTAGGAAGCTTTCCCATGTCTTTTGTAGGTTGAAGGCATTCCGCAAATGGAGATTGTCCATTCTTACGGCGTGACAATGGTACATAACGGAGGAATGGAGGGTTATTGGAAGATGTTGAAATTTCCGCTCTCATTGAATTACTGGTAGATTCAATAGGATGATCATTCCCGCATTCTGGACCTTTCTTTGAGGAAGAATTATCCTTTTCAGTGATGAATCTAACATGCTTCTTCTCACTCTGCTTGCTTTCCATAGCCGGGATCTCAACTGGGAGAACTTCACTAGCAATGTTATCTTCTATATAAAATTTTGCGTCAGCAAAGTGAGCTTCAGTCTCAGTAAAAGGTTTTAAGTCGGCATTGACCTTCTTTATTCCACCTTGAAGATACTTGAAACATTGATGCAAAGTTGATGGCACTATTCCATTTCCATGGATCCATGGACGCCCTAACAACATGTTGTAGGTTGTCTTGGCATCGATGACATGGAACAAAACGTTACTTATCAATTCTCCAATGATTAATTCCAAGTGTATCATGCCGATTGCGCGTTGTCCTCCTTGGTTAAAACCTTGAATGACCAAACGACTGTGCGATAATTCCTCCATAGTAAGACCAAGTCGTCTCATCGTCATTTTTGGTAGTATATTAACAGCTGAACCTCCGTCAATGAGAATACGATCGATCTTTTGTTCACGAGCATAACCAGAGACATAAAGTGGACGATTGTGGGACTTAGAGCCTAACAATAGATCCTCATCAGTGAAAATTAAGTCTGGAGAGCACGCGTATCATTCCTGGGTTTGTTGAAGCGTGTCGGTAGAAGGAGTGTACACCTCTAGCTTTTCAAGAGCTTGAGTGAGTGCTTCTTTTGGTGAGATGGAGGATTGCAAGGGTTCAACTTCATCAACTCGAGATTGGAGTTCTTCCAAAGATGACAAAGTCTTGTTTGGACCACCATGGTCAACATCCTCCTTTTCATCCTGAATCTCGCAACGAGAAACCGTGTGAACGGCCTCGGCTGAGTCACTTTGAAAGAATTTTCTGGGGAAGAATTCTTCCAATGTGATGAGATTTCGAAATTTTTGGGTTTGTGCTGAATCGTCAGACATTTTTGGTCCCAGTCTTTCTTGCCTTTTATCACTCCTTCTTGACCAAGGCTGAATCTGGTTTTGTGCTTTTCTAGACTCTTGGGTGATCAAATGAAGAGGGAATGTACGTCTCTTCTTCCATCTCCTGCGAGTAACCACCGTCCAGCCTTCTTCCTCATCCATTGTCGACCTTTTATCATCATTTGAATTATAATCAGATGCCTTTTGTGAGAGCTGAACTTGAACAGGTTCTAGAGAACCAAACTGAACAAGAGTGGTATTTGCCCCCTGCTTAGTAGTTGGAGACATGCAACTAGATAACCCACAAGCAAAGGTTGCAAGGTTTGATTGAGCAACATCATTAAAATCCAAGTCGATTTTCCTTTCCTTGGCTAGCTTCATGATGAGTTCTTTAAGAACAAAGCATTTTTGGATTTGATGGCTTATGATGCGATGATACTTACAATAGTTTGGGTTATCAATTTTTCCCATCTCTTCCGGTCGTTTGCATTCTGGCAATTCAATTAATTTCAACTTGAGCAGTTGTTCTAGCATTTCTGGCATATCGGCATCTAGGAAAGGATACACCTTTTGTTCCCATTCCTTAAGTGATGAGCGTCGCGTCTCACGCTGTTGGCCTACCTCAGGCCTCTTCTCATTGGCCTTTACATTTCTTGTTGAAATTTTGATTGGGGCAGAGTTGACATTCATTGAGTCTTTGACATTACTTTTCGGATTCCTGTCATTTTTCCTTATTTCCCGTCTTTCTTTCCTTTCCTCAGGTATGGGAGACTTTGTATTTCCATGGCTAGAGATACTCAATTCCATGTCATGCGCACGAGTTGCTAACTCCTCAAATGTTCGGGGCTTTATCCCTTGAAAGATGTAAAGAAGTCCCCAATGCATGCCTTGGATGCACATCTCTACAGCAGATATTTCAGAAAGTCTATCCTTGCAATCTAGACTCAAAGAACGCCACCGATTGATATAATCAACGATGGGCTCATCTTTCCACTGTTTGGTATTGGTAAGCTCCATCATGCTTACCGTGCGCCGTGTGCTATAGAATCGGTTGAGAAACTCTCTTTCAAGTTGTTCCCAGCTATCGATTGACTCGGGTTCTAAGTCTGTATACCAATCAAAGGCATTTCCTTTCAGTGAACGAACAAACTGCTTTACAAAGAGGCCTCCTTGAGTCCCTGCATTCTCACACGTTTCTACAAAGTGAGCAACGTGTTGCTTAGGGTTTCCTTTGCCATCAAATTGTAAGAACTTGGGGGTTTGATACCCATTTGGCATTCTCATATTATCGATGCGCTTTGTATAGGGCTTTGAATATATGAGAGAACTTGTAGAAGAACCTCCATATTGTGCTCGAATGGTGTTCGTTATCATATCCTGCAATTGTTGGACAGATATCGAAGCCATTGAGGTGGAATGTCCGTGTTGAGAAGTGCCTTCACCTCTTTTTCCCTTATCACCCTTAGCATTTTCTCCTTTCAAGGTAAAGCCCGGTGGGCGCTCAGGGCCATGACTTGATTCACCCGAATCTTCTACCTCCAGCTTGTTCATTAGGGTTGCAATTTTGACGTCCTTTTCTTCAAGTGATTTTGTGAGGAGGATGATCCTTTGTTCCATTTCAGCCATCTTTTCTTCCATGGTAGAGGTGTTAGTCATCATTACTGGCATGACTTCTAGATATGATGGAGAAAATGATGAAATAGGATGAGTCAAAGGTACTGTATTCCTTAAGTTTCTCATCACAGGTGAAGAGTTGATAGAAAAGGTCTTTGTTGGGGATGATTCATTACTGCTCTCCAAATCTTTCGAGAGATATGAATCCTTAGTGGTAGCTTTCCTATTTGCAAGAAAGTCTAGAGAGATGACAGTAGGAGGTTGGCTTTCTTTGGTTGGTTGGGGTTGAAGTTGATCAAGAGCTTTGGATCGACTGCGAGTGATTGGGCCAACGTAATCCTCAGCACTGGAAGCATCAACTACTGATTTTCGGGCATTCTTGCTAGAGGCCATTGAAGCTGGTAGCAAAATGATGTCGAATTTCTTTTCCTTTGAAGGAGAAAGAGATGAGAGGCAGAGAGGTCCCACTGGGCGTGCCAGAATATGTAGACGACTAAATTTCTAGTTTGAAATAAATCAAACAAGTAAAATAGTTTCACAAATGCGAATTTGTATTGATGAAGATGTTGTACAATTCTCTGAAATTACAAAAGAGTGATCCTCTGATTCGATCTCCTTGAAAGATTTGTTGATGGGGATTGTGGTAATGTGATTTTGATTTAAACACCAAATATACTTCAATTTGGTTGAAGAATGGATCGAAGACTTTTGAAACAGAATTACAATGAATCTCTAGCTATGAGCTTGTTAAAAATTCTTTGTTCTTCGTGTTCTTCGTATGTTCTTCGTATTCTTGGTTTGTGGTGGAAGTTCTTCGGGGCCTTAGGGGCTTGAATCCGTAGAGTTTCACTGATTTGTGATTTGCTGATGTTTCTGAAGGCTTTTGAGCTTGATTCCAGCAAACTTTAGGATCTAGGCAGATGACTTGGATGATTTCTCTTTGAATGTTCTTCGTATTCAAAGTTGAAGTTCTTGAAGTTCTTGGAGGCTTTGGGGCTTGGTTCTGACAGAGCTTCTGGACTTCTGAGTGTTTCAAATGGCTTCCTGTCCTCCCAAATGTCTTAGGAAGGCTTCTATTTATAAGAGTTTAGGGGTGGATGAGTGACACGTGGTGGAGTCTGATTGGTGACACATGTCACAGCCTGATTGGTCCGTTTATGTCATCGCTTACACGTGCGGGGTTGATTATGTCATCGCTTACACGTGCGAGGCTGATTATGTCATCGCTTACACGTGCGCTGATGTGTGATTGGTTTTTGCATGACACTTGGCAAATTTCTGTTGGTTTCTGAGTAGTGATAGCAAAACCTAGCAGCAATACGTGGAGTTTTGTAATTGGTTGTATTTTGTAGACTTGGTAGTGTGATGTGTTAGCTTGTGATAGGTCGGGAATTTTCCCTCTCTACAACAAGGTAATACCTATCTCTTCTTTGGCTCATTGCTGGTGTAATTGAAATATAATGATGTTCCAGCAAGGATGGAAGAACACTTTCAATGTAATCAAATTGGCCTTTGCGTTTGTTACAATCTACTCGAAAAGGTTCTTTTGATGCAATTTCTAGTGGCAACTCTTTGACAACCTTAATAAACCCATTCATCTGTTGAATAAAGTAGTCAACGTCAAATACATCTGCAAAACCACTTAGGTGAAACCAAATGGTTATAAAAGGATACTACATTAGTAAAAGGAAGATAAATTTTAAAAGATGCTGAAAAATGAAAGAAGAATGATTTTTACTTATCAAAAAAAATAATTGAAAGAAGAAGAACAGCATTACTCTTGTTGACGAGGAAACCTTTTAGCCATTGACACATAATATCATACAATTAGAACCATTTTATAAGATCAAATCGTAGATAAAAGAAGGCTTATTCTATACAATTCATCAGGCTAAACTGCTGAAATGAGAGAATGATCAGAATATAGGATGAGGAAAACACCTATCAAACCATCTTGTTAGCCTTTGAGAGTTAATTAAAAATTATAATTGAGGCCCAATTGATATGATTACAAAGGTCAGAGTAGAAGGAAAGTAAAATAAATTAAGAACCCAAAAAAAAAGAAAGTAAAAATAAGTTGTATTCAAAAGGATCCTAATAATATAATATTGGATAAATTATTACTTTTGGTCCTTGAAAATTGAGGTAAGTTTGATTTTACTTCCTTAAATTTAAAAAGCTTGATTTCATCTCTCAGATATTCAAAAGGTAATAATTTTAGTCTCTTTCATTTATTTTCCATCCAGTATTTGCATACGAGGCTAATAGTATGCTGAGATGGCTTTCATTTATCTGATATGTCCATAGTTGTCAAGATCGTACGATATGCGATACGTATCGTACGATATGTATCGTATCGTGTGTAAAAAGTTTCATATCGTATTAGTGTATCGTAAGTGTTCATGAATCGTACGATATAATGTGCGTATCGTATGAATCGTATCGTATTGTAAAATCGTACGTATCATACGATACATAGACAAATGCTTTAAAATGAGATTTTTTTTCAAAATTTGTACTCTAATTTGAATCTAACAAGTTGTTAGAGTTGTTTCGAATACAAAATTATTATTAGTTTACTTAATGTAGCCTACTAAAATAACATATTCATAAGTTTTTTTTCCTCATCTCTTCTACAATTAGACTACACAGTACACACTTACCTTTCACTTTAATATTTAATTTTTTTTTTTTTTTGTTATTATTATAAGTCCAAGAAACTAGAATGCCAAAAAAAAAATTTATAAAAAATTATTAAAATAAAAAGAACAAGAAGAGATAGTAAATGTTAATGACGAATGACAATGAAGAAAATTTTAACGAAGAAATAAATTTGCAAAATTATAAACATGATCATAGCGTTGACTTAGATGGGGTTGATTAGGCATTTTTAGTGAATATGATGAAAATAAATTATTATTTTTGGGTCATTTGTAATATATTGCCACTTTTGAATTTAAGTAATTTCAATGTGTATGTTATGAACACATGCTAGTTTAATTTATTTAGTTAGCTTGTTAAATATTATTACATAAGTGATAAATAAATTAATCATTAGTTGAATATATTCAAAATTTATAATGAATATACCATTTATATATGTATATTTATAATTTTTTATAAATTTTATTAAGTGTTTGTATATCTTACAATACACGATACGATACATGATACGAAAAAATTAAGAATCGATTCATGTTTTGATATCACCATTAACATGCTTTCCATCGCGTCCCTTCAAAGCTCCTTCATGCAAACCAAATATCCCAACCACCAAACCCAAATTTCTCGTTGGCAAGCCCAAGCTGCCAACCCTTACCAGTTACCACGACCACTTCTCTCACTATGCCACCTTCACCATCATCATCTTCTTCAACACCCACTTAGATTTATCATGCCTCATCAATAATGGGACCACAATCAAACTAGCAAGATACAAGAGTTTGAAACCACCATTTTCAAGGGCTGTTGGTTTGGTGGATGTGCTTCAAATATTACCAATCTAAGATTGGGAAAGTTGGGATTGGAGCTCGAAAGGTCATGAGGGTATTAGATAGTTTGTTATACTTGTTAAGTTACCCTGTGCTTGTTTATGATAGTCTTGGTAGCTCAAAGTTGGAGAAATTTTGGGAGGAAAGAAATCCTTGTGAATGACAGGAGGTGTAAAGGAGTGGATTGGGTGAAAAACTGAAAATCCCACTAGGTGGTTTTGGGTCTCAGCTTGTGGATGTGATGATGGTGTGTTCGGTTGTGGGTGGGTGGAGGCAAAGGCCAAGACGGGTGGGGTCTGAGTCACCAGTGGTATGGGGTGTGCAACAGTGTTTTAGAGTTTGGAGGCATTCTAAGGTGGTTGTGGCTGGTGGTTGAGACGAGATTTGGAGACACCATTAAAGGAAAACATAGACAAAAGTTAGATGCAGATATTAAATTATTACATTTTAATTGTATTTTTTTATTTAAGTAATGCTATTCTTACTGATATCAAAGAATAGAGTTACCCAATTATACAAAGAGTAACAGCTGGGGGCCAAAGAATGTGTGATTTTAGATTGGTGTATATGCAATGGGAAATCAGTTGACCATTTCTTTCTTCACTGTCCCATTACGTTTTAAAATTTTGAGTGACCAAAATCCAACTTACACCAAATTTCAAGAACCAAAAGTATAATTTACTCTAAATTAATTCTATCAACCGTACAAAACAAAACAAAAGGAAAACTATAAATTATCTATGATATAATTATATAAAACAAGACCTTTTATTCATATACAGTCAATTCACTGTGAACAAATTCTTGAAACTTAACTAACAATTCTATCAGAGTTCATAGCTATCCCATCAGCCTTGATAATTATAACCATAAATTACCTTGATTCATTCCAATATGCAGCCACTTCAAACTTTGGCAAAACCAAGGTTGCATTTAACAAACGGGCAATACCAACACCATCACATAACTGCAGTCATCATAAATAATAAACTTTCTTTTATCAAAGAAATAAAATTGAGAATTTTCAAAATAGATCTCAAAGTTGCAAATACGAAATTCTCTTAAGCACTCACATCTCTTCTCATCTGATTGAGCCCATCATTGCAATCAACTCGGATATATCCATTACTCTCAAATGGCAAAGCTGCAGTATTTCAACAAAAAACCAATGCAATTGTTTGCAATGAACGTCAATTAAGATTGACTTAGAATATCACAAACCAAATGGAAACCCTATACCAACCATAATTTTTCTCTCCTTCCCAAACATAATTACAGATTCCAAATTCTTTGATTTTGCAAATCATTCCTCAGTGACTTTCCAAACTCAAAGATACACAAAGTCCAAGAACCCTTATCAAGTTCTCCATGTAAATTGCTTTCCTTCCTCTTCAATTTTAAATGACTATACTCCATATTTGGCAAAATTTATTATATACCAAAAAATTCATTCGTAGGCAATCTCCTAAATCCTAAATGTATCCTATAGATCCACAAATTTTTGTCAAAGACAGAGAAATTCAAACTTGAAGTTCCACTTACCACTTAGGTGTCCTTGTAGCCACCACTTGCAAGGCCTCCACTTGACCATCCTCTGGACACTCCATATGTCAGATTTCCCTCTGCATCCACAAATTCATATATCAAATGAAAAAAAAATGAAAAAAAAAAAAACAATACCAGCAAAACTGTGGAAATATTTAAATAAAATAATTATAATTTATTAAATAAAATTGTTCAAATCATATTATCATATTACAAGATCTGACAACAGAGGATTCGAATACTTATCCACGTAGACCTGAATTTCCTTGCTGATTTAATATAAAAACTAGGGGGAATGGGTAGACTAGCAGTGTGAGGGACAAGTATGTAGTAAGTTAGGCAAGGTTTGTAAGAATAATGAAAAGTAGCATCTCGAGTTTTAGAAACTCGAGATCTATATTAAAAATCGAGTCTCAAAGACTCGCTTTTTGCCTGCTTTGTGCTGCTGAGTTGGACAAAATGACACACCTGGATCTCGAGTCTTAAAGACTAGTTTTGCACAAAATAAAAATCGAGTCTTAAAGACTCGATTTTCTTACAGAAAAAACGTGTTCCAACTAAAGAAATATTTGATGAAACATTTCAAGGAACTCGAGTCTATAAGACTCGAGATCCACTGGGCAAACTAATAAAAACATCACACGCTTAACACTCAGTCTGTATAACACAAGTGCTCACAGATAGCTCCTCTACACAGCCTTCTCACCCAAAAACAAAGCATCCTCACTAAATCTCTCACCCTCACTAACTCTCACTCACCCATAACTCTCACACCACATTGCCTCTCACTCTCACTCACCACACTGCCTCTCTCACTGCTCTTCCTTCTGAACAAATTCATATCTTAAGTAAGGGTTTGCATAATTTGATTGTCATTGTAGTTGGGTATTAGTTGTCTATGGGTGTGGGTTAAAGAGTTTGACTATTTTTTTTGTAGATAGTTGACATAACTTAGTTAATTTTCCAATATTGTGAATTATAGAACTTTGTTTTGTTAGTGTTAATTTTTTGAGAATTTATTTGCCCATTTTGTTATCAAAATTTTATTCATCATTTCTAGGCTTTTATTTTTATCATGATCTTACAATTTTTTTTGACTTTATTCATCATTATTTTGGGTATGAAATGGGTAGTGAATGAATGTAATGAATGGGTATCATAATCAAACTCCTGAAAGTAATTCTTAAAATGCACTGACCTACAATACATGACTGTATAAGGAATTGATCATTATAAAAATAAAAATAAAAAGTATAAGAATTGGTCATTTTGGAAACAATTTGGTATCTGGTATTGACATTTAAGCCTTAAGGATATGGAATACTCTGGTTTTGTTAATTTAATATGTTTTGTTAATGCTACATCATCTTTGTAAAGTCTCTCCTCTTTTTCTATGTATTCTTTAAATATATATATTTCCCTTACCTTTTATTTTTTGGGGTTGCTCCACTAGATATGTTTCAAATTTTGTTCTAAAGCCAAACTTAGAACCATGGGTACCACAAGTTACATAATGGCTATAAAACTAGTAATTACCTATGAAAATTCTGGCTTGAATATGTTCAGCCTTAAGATCACATTACTTTTTTTCCCCCACTTTACAACTATGTGATTTAACTAACATAGTAACTTGACTTGAACAGGTTCACAATGCCGGAAATTGATATAACCCTATACCATGGTGGTTCGCTTAAGAATGCCAATGCGAACAAGGGATTGCCATTTGAAGGGCCGTGTATAAAGACCTATTATATCCAAATTGATCATAGGTTGAAGACCCTTGACGAATTGAAGAAGACTGTCATGGAAGAGTTGTGTGAGAATCCTGCTGTGCACAACATACAAATTACTTATCGTATGCCAAATGAAATCCTGAAGCATCGGATTAATTACAAGTATATGGCGAAAGAAACAGACAAACATGTAAAGATCATGTTTGACAAGTTGGAGAAAATAGCTGAAGTAACTAACATTGAGTTGTACATACAGTTGGAGCCGCATGCAGTCTGGCAAGAGGATATCCAACAAACAACCGTAAGCTTACAGGTTACGGTTCCGGATGCTCAATATGAGTATTCTACACATGTAGAGGATGATGATGTTCTTGCCGATAGTAATGATGATGATGATGATGATGGCGAGGACTATGTTGATGAGACTACTGCCATTAACAATGATGATGATGACGATGATGATGATGACTATGTTGATGAGAATATTGCCATTAACGATGAAGATTTTGCCGAAATAGATGAGTATGAAGACATGATTGGCAAAGGTGATTTTAGGGATTTTGAGAGGGACATTGATGATGATGAGACATTGGATGGTAGTGAACCTTATGCAGACAATGTTATTAGTGTCCAAAACATTACGAACACAATCCCTGCCTACGCACCTCCTGCATTGTCATTCTCTACAAATACTTGGGAAAATATGGTTGATCCTTCACATATTGAGATGCCATTTGTGTCTACTTGGAGAGAGGGGATGAATTTATGCAAAGGGGTGACTTTTGCCAATAAAGAGGAGGTGAAGCACGTATTAACAAATTGTGCCCTCAAGGAAAACAAACATTTTATGATCACTAGATTGACGACGAAAAAACTTTGTGTGAAATGCGTACATGAGTCATGCAAGTGGTATGTCTACGCAGTTATGAAGCCCAATCTCCACCAACTATGGATGGTCACTGTGTATGTGGGTTCTCACACGTGTATACCGATTGGGGTGCGAAATGATGGTAGAATGATGAGTTGTAATTTTATTGCATCAGACATCCATCAGAAATTATGTGAGGATCACACCACCCCAGTTACGCATCTTAGATCTATGATAGAGACGAAATATAATTGTCATAAGCCTTCTTACTACAAGGTATGGGATGCGAAACAAAAGACAATTGCGAAGATGTTTGGGAATTGGGAAGAGTCTTACCAAAGGTTGCAAAAGTTGCTAATGGAATATATTGATCAGGACCCGACTACCCAAGTGTTCTATCGTATCACACCCACTGACGAAGATGACGTCGTATTGTTGCATTATGTGTTTTGGTCTTTCGGTCCATGCATATCAAGATTCAAATAATGCAAGCCGGTTATCAGTATTGATGGGACCTATCTGTATGGTAAATATCAGGGAAAGTTGTTGATCGCAATGGCAACCGACGCTAACAACAAGGTATTCCCTCTCGCCTTTGCTGTTATGGATTGTGAGTCAGGGTCCAGTTAGAGGTGGTTTTTATAGTGCCTCAGAGAAACGATTAGCCACGTGATACCTGACGAAGGCATTTGCATAATTTCTAACCGACATCTTGGTATCAAAAACGCCATTGCAAACTGGCCTAAAAGGGATGATGGAAGAACACGGGTATTTCATAGATATTGCTTTCGACATGTTGCTAGCAACTTTAATACCCATTTTCAGAACTCAACTCTAAAGTCAACAGTGTTGAAAGCGAGATATGCTAGTCAGGTAGTTAAATTTGATACCATAATGGAGTCCATTAAGCAGGTGGAAATTGAGGCCATTAGGAATAAGAAGAAAATGACAGGGAAGGATGGCAAGGAAAAAAATCAAGATTATCTTCCATACACATACCTAATGAGCGAGTCTGTGGATATGTGGACCCAGTCACATGATGGTGGGAGACGTTTTGGGGCAATGACAACCAATATATTAGAGTGCTTTAATGGTGTATTGAAAGGTGCACGAGGCCTTCCTATTGCCGCATTGGTTAAGTTCACTTGGAACAAACTTGTTCAATATTTCCACGACCGGCACAAAGGATACCATTTTGAGTTCTCAGAGGGTAAGAAATGGAGTGAATATGCCTTATCCACGTGGGGTGGAAATAAGCATAAATCTGAGAAACACTATCTCAAGCCATTTAGCAATGAAGAGCTGATATTTCAAGTAGTTACCTAACTCAACACGTTTAGCGCAGGAGGGGGAAACCACAGTTATGAAGTTCGGTTACAGGAAAGAACATGCAGTTGTGGGAAATGGCAAAACATAGGGATCCCGTGTTCACATGCAATTAGAGTATGTGACTATTTACATATTGATTTGACCACATATATTCACCCATGTTATGGTTTGAACAATGCCCTTAACACTTATGAGCATGCATTTGTGGTTCCTAAGTCACAGTTATTGTGGAGGGATCCCATTGGGCCAAAGTGGTTGCCTAATCCAGCATTATTGCGGGCCAAAGGTCGACCAGTGAAGTCAAGAATAAGGAATGAGATGGGTGGAGTGAGGAATAAGGATCGAGAAGCGGGATGGCGGAGGGAGACGCAAATTTGATAGAGAGTCAACCCAAGAAGACATGTGGACCGTGTCATGCTTCCGGGCATAATCGCAGAAAATGTCCGCAGTCCTGTGGCGCTTCCACAAGCGGTCATGTTCCACACTAGGTAGGTAGATGGCAAAAAGTTATGCATCGGTTAAATAATTGTTGTTCATTCGATGTTTACCTAATGTTTACTATCTTGTCTTCTAATGTAATTACTCTATGTTTTTCAGGCATGCTTCCATGGATGACGTTTTTGTCATGCGGACGCCAATCTTAGGAAAAGTGACTACGTTGTATTGGCTCTATGTGAACTTTTTGGTTTTTGTTGAATGTAGTTGTTAATTCTCTATCCAATGTACCTCTATGAAGATTGTGATTTGAGTGGTATGGTTAGAACTGCAAATTAAGCGTGGTTGGACATGTTTAGAATGTTGATATATTGAGCAGCAGCTTTTGCTACGATGTAAGTGCATTTGCATTGTAAAACTATGTTTATGCAGAGAGCGTAACAGTTTTTATAGTTTGGTGCCTATTAAGAACGCATTTTGATGTAATTTAATTTAAGTGCATTTACAGTTTCTGGTTTGCCTGCATGTCTAGGAAAAAAATAAAAATAAAAAAATTTCCTAGTTTCTCGTTTGCCTATTGAGCAGTTTTGCACGTCCAGAGGGGGGCAAAAAATTTCAAGGGAACTCGAGTCTATGAAACTCGAGTTCCACTGGGAAAAACAGAGCAAAACAGAGCACCCCTCTCAGCCTAAACAGAGCATTCAGAACATTCAGGGGAAAAAATAAATTTCGTAATGGAACTCGAGTCTATGAAACTCGAGTTCCATTGGGGAAAAACAGAGCAAAACAGAGCACCCCTCTCGGCCTAAACAGAGCATTCAGAACATTCAGGGAAAAAAAAATTTCTAGTGGAACTCGAGTCTATGAAACTCGAGTTCCACTCGGAAAAACAGAGCAAAACAGAGCACCCCTCTCGGCCTAAACTGAGTTCTTCAGTGGAACTCGAGTTTTATAGACTCGAGTTCCACTCTCAAGTTTCAAACACTCGAGTTCTTTTCTTTTCTTTTGAGATTTTTTATTTTTTAAAAATCTCAGATTTTTTGTTCTTTTGTACAAATGAGATCTTGGTAAGTATTGTGAACATCAAGGATTAAATCACATCTGGTTGAAGTTATTGATCTTGTTATTTGTAAAAAACTACTAAAATTGTTCAAGAAGAAGCTTATTTTTCTCTCAAAAAAAAAAGAAAAGAAAAGAAAATAAGAAGCTTATCTAGCCTTTAAAATTTAGGCGCGTACAAAAAGTTAATCTGATTTTGATTTAATTATAATTATAGTATATGTATGCGCTATAGAGTATAGAGAGAAAAAGACATAACATAATTATATAATATTTTTTTAAAATTAGAAAAAGCTTTTTCTTTTTTCATGAAAAAGCTTATTTTTATAATTCTATAGATCCATTTATTTTAAATTATTTGTTATTCTTCTATTGATCCAATTTTACTATCAATTTTCATATTCTAATATTATATTCTTTCTCCATTTATTGTAAGGCAAAAGAAATATGGTTCAAAAAAAAAATCGATTTTGGGAGTATAAAAAAAATATGTAAAAAATTAATTTTCAAAATAATTATAAAAAAGCAAAAATGCAAAACTGACTTTCTAACTTTCAATCTTTTTCATTTCATTCCTTTAACTTTCAGTTTTGTCATTTCAATCCTCTAACTTTTAATTTTTGTCAATGCAAGATTCTGTTAGAACTCAATTAGGGTCTGCCGTTAAGTGAGCCAAAACGACGTCGTTTTGGTCTTCTTCTTTTTTCTTTTCTTTTTTCTTTGTTATAATAAATTTCGGAATTTAAAGAAAAAAAAAATCTGTTAAAAAAAAAAAAAAAACCGATTCAGAACTCCATCACCGAACTCCAAGATTACGTCCTCCAGCATCACGAACGCGAAGCACGAAATCAACACTTTCTGTAACGATATCGTCATTAGGATCCGTTTGCTTACTCTTGCTCAGAAAAACGTACGTATTAAACTAGAATTATATGCAATTCATTGTTTGTTTTTTCAAGTCTGAGATTTTGGCTGAGTTTGTTGAGCTGAAACTTTTATTTTCTTCCCATTTTCTCTACAACCAAATAGATGCTAAGAACTTCATTGATTATTCTGTGCCATATAGACAGAAACGTAAAAAAAAAAATGTACATATGATAGAATAAGTCTTAATTGAGCTCTTGAAAGTACCAAAAAAAAATATTAAAATAAAATAATATACAATTTGTTGTTAGTTCTTAGTTGATTCCAGTGTGAGATTTTCGCAGAGTTTGTTGAGCTTTCAACTTTTTCTGGAAACGAAAATATCACGTCAAGTCCATAGTATTCGATCAACTCTTTTTTTTTTCTTTCATTTTCTCTGGAACCAAACAGAGGCTAAGAAATTCATTGATGATTCAGAGCAGTATAGACAGAAACGTAAAACAACACTCCTATTCTTTGCTTTGTTCTCTCAGCAGCCAAACAGTGGTGTTAATTAAGGCATTTCCTAATATCATTTGATTTACAATTGATTCGGTGATGGAGTTCTGATGGGGAGTTCGGTGATGGAGTTCTGATGGGGAGTTCGGTGATGGAGTTCTGAATCGGTTTCTTTTTATTTTTCTTTTCTTTTCCTTTTTTTTTTTTCTTTAAATTTCGAAATTTATTTAAGTAAATAAATAAATAAATAAAATAAAAAATAAAAATAAAACAAAACGATGTCATTTTGGCTCACTTAACAGCAACCCCTAACTGAGTTTTAATGGAATCCTACATTGACAAAAATTAAAAATTAAAGAACTAAAATGACAAAACTGAAAGTTAAAATACTTAAATGAAAAAGATTGAAAGTTAGATGTTCAGTTTTGCATTTTTGTCTTATAAAAAAATAGCCGTTGGGCTCTCCATCAAAATTTTCATTCTCACTCTCTCTCTCTCTAAACCCGCTCTCTCTGAATTCACTCGCTCGCTCTCTGTCTCTCTCTCTCACAGATACCCAAGCATACTTGAAGATGAGTTTTCTCCGGCGGAGGCTACCTCTGCCTCTGCCGTTGGGGGCGAGGTTTGAGCCCTCGGATGCAGTGCTTATTTCGAGTTACCTTTCTCCGAAGATTCGAAAGGAGGTTTTGGCTTGGGACGTCATCGGCTTTTCTGATGAAGTATACGATAAACCCCCCTGGGATTTCTGTACGGACTCGACGGTGGTGTTGGATGATGAGAAGCATTACTTCTTCACTCTGTTAAAGAGGGGGAAGAATCGCGTGCTTCGTTCTGTTGGTTCCTATGGGACTTGGCATGAGAGTTCCACCAAGAAAATCTATGATTCTGGGTCTGGGTCTGGGAAGACGATTATTGGGTTCAACAAATTGTTGAATTTCAGGGTGAAGGGTGAGGGTAGGAGATGAAGACCACTGATTGGTTGATGCATGAGTTTAGTGTTGCGGAAAAGGGCTTGGTTCTCTGTGTAATTTACAAAAAGAATAAGAAGAAGGAGGAGAGGGTTTTGGCTTTGGCAAGACCACCCTCTGTTGTTGTTGATTCTGGTATTTTGGGTTGTTTTTGATCAGGTGGATTTCTTTGACGGAATTGATGACACGGACATGGGGGGTCAAGACCCATATGATGATCAAGACCCAGTTGTTGATTCTGGTATTTTGGGTTCTCCAAAGAGTGTTTTTGATCGGGTGGATTTCTTTGATGACACGGGCATGGGGGGTCAAGACCCGTATGATGATCAAGACCCATTTGATGAAAGTCCCAGATTTGCTGCCATTGATGGTCATTCGCAATTCCAAGTATTGGATTCAAAAGAAGATGGGTTAACCAAGAAGATGGGTTCTGAAGTTGAAGGATTTGATGGATTTGATGAAGCTGAGGTGGAGGGTCTTTTACTCGAACTTGCTGATGATGCAGAGCCCGATTTTGACCCCCTGAGTTTTCTGGATCTTCAGGATTTAGAAGAGGGTGCCCGGCCGAGAAAGAAGATGCGCTGTGACTTTTCTGATAGTGTATTTTTTTGATTTACTTACTTGTACTGGAGAGCAGAACTCCTGCCAACTCCAAGTCCAAGCATTAGAATAGGATAGTATCTTGTACTTACATTGTTTGTTCATTTTAATGTAATTCTCTTTATTTCTTTTATTTTGAAACAAAGTTACTGTTTACTGTTACTCTGATTGTGTATGTTATGATTTGAGTTTCAACAGAAAAACAAATACATCGTGTGACTACTTTGTTTCTAAGTTTGTAACACTACACTGTTGACTGTACTGTGGCCATCTTTTATGTTATGATTGTGTATGTTATGATTTGAGCTCCCTTCTTCTTCTTCTTCTTCAGTTTGAGTTTCAACTGAAAAACAAATACATCTTGCGACTACTTTGATTCTAAGTTTGTAACACTACACTGTTGACTGTACTGTGGCCATCTGTTAAGTGAAAGCACAAGCTTACGAGAGATAGAGGGGAAAATCTTTGGCCACTGTCTGACTGCTTGGCAAGAACAGAATTTCATTATGTGGTGCCTTGGGCAAGAACAGAATTTCAGAAGTTTTCAGTGATGTAAACGGACCATCCTTGAAATTAAAGCCTTCTTCCTTCCTACATTGCTGGATTGGAGTGCTGCTTTTCTTTCTCCGCCTTGTTTCTTGCACTTGGAATTGTTTGAGCATTGTATTTTGAATTGATAGTACTTCTCCTTTAGTACACCGCCAGTGTACTGGGTTTGTTTTTCATTCTAATAAAATTTTGCATTATAAAAAAAAAGTTATCAATTCAAACTTTGGGGACTAACAATTGCTCATGAGTGAAACTTAAATTGTGATAGTTTACTGATTAATTACAAACCTTGTTGTACTTCCTCTAATGCAACCAGTTATCACTTTTGCCTCTTCCTTTCAATCCTTAAATTCATAGTGGTACTCTATAGGCTCAAAAGAGAAAGTTGGGGTTACTAGAGGATGATGATAGCTCTAAATTGGCTACATCCGCTTCCCCTGGAGAGCTGAATGTTAAAGATATTTCCACTGGAATTGGGAAAAACCGGGGTATGTTAATTCTTTTTTTTAATATGTGTTCTTGGTGGAAGTTTTTTTTCATTGGATCTACTGTCTATGTCTACTTATCTTTGTGCTAATTTTAACATCTCTTATTTTCATACAGATAACTCAGATAGGGCTTTTTACAAGGAGTTGGTGAAGGTCATTGAAGCATCAGATGTCATTTTGGAAGTTCTTGATGCTCGTGATCCCCTAGGTACTCGTTGTGTTGATATGAAGAATTTGGTGATGAGAGCAGGCCCTAATAAGCATCTAGTATTGCTTCTGATTAAAATTGGTAATCTTTTGCTCTCTCTCATGCATGTTTAAGGTGTTTATTTTTGTGTAATGACTCTTATGTTCATATAAATTTGGATAAGTTAGAAAATGAAAACAGTTAAGAAGCACATTATGATTAGATTTGTAATGGAATGGCATGACCAAAATATCAGAGGACCATCATTCTAATAATAGACAGATATAACTCTGAGTCTGCTCTGTATGTTCACAATCAAACAGCAATTAATCATATATAATGGCTGCCATTTAAGTTCATAGACTATGTTACATGCAATGACTGAGAGATGTCTCGCCTATTTTCCTTGTCCATATGCTTTCATCTTGTTTTATTTACCTTTGTCACTCGTGTCTCAGATCTTGTTCCTCGAGAAGCTGTTGAGAAGTGGCTTAAGTATCTTAGGGAAGAATTACCAGTTGTTGCATTTAAGTGCAGTACACAAGAGCAAAGATCAAACTTAGGGTGGAAATCAAGCTCAAAGGCAGCAAAACCAAGAAATCTTCTACAAACTAGTGATTGTCTAGGAGCTGAAACGCTTATTAAATTGTTGAAGAATTACTCAAGAAGCCATGATGTAAGTCTACCAAGCAATGACCATATTTTTAATTCACAATGACTTACATGTGTCCCATTGGTGATATAGCATTATGCTTTTTATTGTACATGTGCTTGTGTTGTCTTGATCTGCATGCATGCAACATTGAATTTTTGTGAACAAATTAGTTTATATGATAGCATGTGGAGTTTGCTTGACTTGCTATATCTCACTCTACTTGGTTGGATGTTAGTTATTGTTACAAAGAGTCTTTGTGCAGTTTTTTGGAAAGTAAATATTATGGATGAGGTGAAATAGGTTTGAAAAGTTGATGATTATTTAGTTGATATGAGTCAGTTAGATCATCGTTTATGCAATACTTATTTCTTTTGTTCTAGTGGACATCAGGCAAATATATGCTTAGTTGACCAAAACCTAATGTTCTCTTTAGGGAAGTTTTGTTTTCAAAGTGGGTCTCAAAGTATGGCCTTCAAAACCTATGTTAATGGTGTTTTTATTCCACATATTAAAGCTTCTCAATTAGGAACCATGGTGAAGATTATTTTACCATTTTTTTTTTCTACTGAATGGTACTTGTTATGCTGTATTTTTGAATTTGGGTTTTAGAGTTTGAATAATAGTGCCAGCCATATTAACAATTGTGCTCTGTTATTTATGGCAGATCAAGAAATCAATTACAGTTGGTGTTATTGGCCTGCCTAATGTTGGTAAGAGTAGTCTCATTAATAGCTTAAAGAGATCCCATGTTGTCACTTGTCAATGTTGGTTCTACTCCTGGCTTAACAAGATCTATGCAAGAGGTTCAGTTAGACAAGAATGTAAAATTGTTAGACTGCCATGGTGTTGTGATGATTAGATCTGGAGCAAATGATGCATCTATAACTCTTCGTAATTGCAAAAGAATCGAGAAGTTGGATTACCCAATTGGTCCAGGTGAGTGAACTCATCCTTTGTCCTTGTGCTGGTTTATTTTCTATTCTGCTTGAGTACCTTTTCATGTGGCAAAGGAAATACAGCATTCTATTCCTTTATTAATTCACATTCTCCCTCCAACTGCCTTTGTATGTAAGGAGATTGCATATATAGAATCAAGGACAATAAATGTTCATCAAATCCCCCCACCCCCAACTATTGAATTATCAAACAAAATTATTTACAAATTAAAAAAAGAAAAATTATCTGTTTAGAAATTCTGGTGCATATTTCTTTAGGAAGAAGTACTTCGAATAGTAAATTTTTTGTGAATTTTGTGTTATTATATTAAGTCATTGATAAGGGGAATTTTTAATTGGAAAAATAAAAGTTATTGATCTCCAAAGACCCGTCAGCTCTATTATGCATACTGAAGACATCACGCAAGATGAAGCCGTCAGTCTCTAAACTGAAGGCAGTAAGTTGAAAATAGTAAGCTGAAGACGGTAAGCTGAAGACAGTAAGCATAAGAGGAAGCTGATAAGAACAAGCTGAAGAGGGTAAGCAAACCTCCGTCGGGATCCATTAGTAAGTGACAATGTTAGGGAGTCCACGAAGCTCACCGCATAGCCGACGAGTTGACCTTAGGCAATGAAGATGGGTAGC
Source organism: Quercus ilex subsp. ballota (assembly GCA_032727855.1). NCBI lineage: Eukaryota > Viridiplantae > Streptophyta > Magnoliopsida > Fagales > Fagaceae > Quercus > Quercus ilex. The sequence continues at coordinate 41,978,654 of CM064909.1, read as the reverse complement.
CGACGCTAATAAAGCTGAAGAGTGCAGGCGAAGTTGACGACCCTAACAAGGTCGTAGGAAAAGCTGACGACCCTAACGAGGTCGTAGGCAAAGCTAACGACCCTGACGAGGCAATAGGCGAAGCTGACGACCCTAACGAGGTCGTAGGCAAAGCTGACGACCTCGACTAAGCTGAAGGGGGTAGTCGAAGCTGACGACCCTAACGAGGTAGTAGGCGAAGCTGACCACCCCGACGAGGGAGTAGGAGAAACTGACGACCCCGACTAAGCTGAAGGGAGTAGGTGAAGCTGACGACCCTGACGAAGGAGTGGGCGAAGCTGACGACCCCGACTAAGCTGAAGGGAGTAGTCGAAACTGACGACCCTAACGAGGGAGTAGGCAAAGCTGACGACCCTAAAGCTGACGGCTCCAATGTACCCTTGACTTGGCCACCACGCATAAGTATATAAGGAAATGTCTTGTATCCCACGCTTAGTGTTAGTCTCCTACAAGGAAAGGATTCCGCAATATACGCTCATGAGGATTCCTATAAGAAAAAGACTTCTAGCCCAAGGAAGAGAGGTCAACCCTCTACTACTATAAAAGCCTCAATACCCTCATAAACCAAAGGACGCATAATTCACCATAGCTCTGGTACTCTAGAGTTGTGAACAAGAGAATTCTCTAACTTGACCGTCGGAGGGTATTTGGCCGGTACCACACCGGTACTTCTCTTAAGGTCTTCAGCTTTTGTGTTGTGCAGGTGCTGTTTCGAGTGTGCGAGAACCGTGTGACTCACTGGTGATATTTTCGGCATCATCAGTCATATCAGCAGACTTTGATATTATACTGTCCCTGCCCCATCTGTGCAGTGAAGGAGATTCTAAGGCGTTGTCCACCTAGCATGTTGGGTACAAGCTCCCTAGCTTTGACTCGATCGATGACTTCCTTCAAAAAGTGGCTACTGTTAGGGGTAAGCTGAAAAAGGGTGGTGTTATGGATGTGGAAGCTACTGCAAGAATTGGTCTGCATGACTGGAATCAGGGTATGTGTTAGGCGTTTATGGTTTATGTGCCCTGGGAATATGCAAAAAAAAAAAAACAAAGGGATAACAAGAAAAGCAAATTGTAATATAAAGATGCAAAGTGATGTTAATAATTTGGGTGTTAGAGGTGTTGAGTTTGATTCTTAGAATGCCCCTAATTATCTTCTTTTTTTCTTTATATATATATATATATATATATATAAAAGTAAGTTAATAATTTGATTTTATGTAGGTAAGATTCCATATTACACTACGCCCCCAATTAGGAATCAAGGAGAGCCTTCAGAGGCCAAGATTGTTTCTGAGCTTGAGAAAGAATTTAACATTGATAAGGTTTATGACACTGAATCTTCGTTCATTGGAAGCCTCAGGTTTGTTGATGATCTCAACCCTGTGGAAGTTCCTCTGAGTTGCCCCCTTAATTTTGATGAGGATTTACTAGAGGTTTGTGATCTCTCTTAGTTTTAAGCATCTATTTATGGTCTTAGGCTGTGAGGTGACTTTCGGTGCTCCAAATCTCCATCCTCGAGAGGAGCACACCTCCTCATTGTTTTCATTATACGTTGTTTTTTAAATGTATGAAACTAATACGTTAATGTATAGCTCTTTTTTGCATTTTCATGCATTAGAATGATGAACCAAAACATTCAATCCAAAGTGGTGAAGGCCCCAAAGACATGCATGATGATGGTGACGATGTGTCCATGGCATTTGAAGAAGATGAAGAAGGCAGGAACAAAGGAAAAACTGCTACTAGCAGACAGAATGAGAAGTTATATGCGGTTGAAGGTATGCTTAATACAAAGATGAAGAAAGCAGAGAAGAAGAGAAGGAAAAAAGCTAAAAAATCAATTCCAAAAGATGCCATTGACGATGACTATGACTTCAAAGTCAATTATGTTAAGAAAAGATCTGCCATGGATGTTGGTGATGAGGATGATGGTAATCAAATAATTGGTAAGGTGCCTATATGTCTGGTATTGAATTCACTGATGAGTGATGGAAGACTAAAAATGGCGAATTTATTTTGGTTGAGTCAGCAAATTTTGGACAAGACAAAGCGAGTTAATTGAGTATTGTGATTTGGCTACTTATTGTTTAATCTCATGCTTTTCTGTACCCACTCTCTCTCTCTCTCTCTCTCTCTCTCTCTCAAAAATGCATTGGTGCGTACACATAAACATGAGTGGCAAATTTCACATCACCCTAATTTTTTTTAAGGAAATTTTAGACTTCTTTTCCCAAAATTACCAAATGTAGAGTTCCCCTACCTCGTGATCAAAACATCGGATTAACCAAAAAATGTTCGTCTAAATCCAAAATCCTAAATTTTGGAACCTCTAATCCACAATCTTTGGTGAACTGAAGCTTTTTGTTGATCCATTAAGCTTGAAATCAAAGTCATATCTTCCATGATCCAAGTAACTCTTTAGGGGCTAAATGAAAACAAATTATGAAATTAATTGTCAAAGACCAAGCCATAAATGAAAACAAAAATTAAATCTCAAAATTTATGACAAGAGTTTCAAGTATCTTATGACTAATTAGCTTTGATGGAATTAGCTAAGGGCCTCATAGCTGAATTGGCACCTTTCCATGTACAAAGTGCTTGAGAGTTTAGAAGGGAAAGGGTTTAAGTTGCGGGGTTAGCAAAAAAAAAAGATACATATTTTTTTTGGTAAAATAGGAATATGCATAGAAATTAAATAGTCACAAGTCTAGAAATCAAATAGTCATAAGTACTAATTACAGAAATTCCAAGTTTAGCAAGAGCATCTGCACAGTAGTTTGCTTTGCATAATGTTTGCTTAATTTTGCTGTTAGGGAAGGTCTTCGAAAGGGTAGTGAATGATTGGCCATAAATTTTTTCATGAAATGAACCACAATCAATGAATCAAAGCATCCAGTCTATATCCAAGTTAAAAATTCCAAGGTCTTTGGCTAACAAAAGGCTATCTCGAAGAGTCCAAAATTCAGCCATAACCCTAGTTAGTGATCGGAATATCTGGCAATGCCTTTGATCCAATCACCATTGTTACTTCTTAGCAAACGACCTCCACCCGATTTGCTTGGGTTTCCAAGAGATGAACCATCAATATCGAGTTTAACTAACCCATCTTGAGGTTTACTCCATGAACCTAGTATACAAGTCTTGGTAGATATTGGCTTTGGACTCATACTAATTGCAAAGAATTCTGCCCCTCTTTTAATGCAAACTTCATGGGATTTTGCGTCTATGACACCAACACATACATTCAAAAGGGATTCCAAAAACGCTAGTAGGCAATTTGATCAACTTGTTTCTATTGAATGCAGCTGGTGAACATCACTCATCAAGATGTGTGATAGTGTGAGAATTGGTGTACGACTAGTCGCAGGCTTACGCAATGCCTGAGACAGTTACAATTTTTTGTGTCAATATTTTTTTAAAAATTTTTGTCAATAAAATGTTTGGTACTTTGTTCAACCACACAATATAGTCATCAACATAAGGAGTTTATTTCATGTGGCTTTGTTTTGTCATATCAACTATTTTGAGTGTTTATATGAAAATATATATAATCATTCATGTTAAAGAATGGAGAGGACAATAAATTTATTTATAAATAAATTTTTGCCATGGTATGTTGAATAACTTATACATTGCAAGATGAACTTCACATATCAATAGAAAAACTTATCTTGCAATGTATAAGTTATAAATACAACATGAAGCCTTCTTTTGAAAACTTTAATTTGTTTAGTGTTAATTTAATTTATTTGTAAATTGATTAAGACAATAACAATTTCAAAAAAAATTATTGAAATCTTCTTTTGAAAACTTTTGTAGTCATATTTCAGTACATAATGTAATGTTGCCTAATGTAATGCTATTAAGTTGATGTAACATCAGGATGCTTTAATTAATTTGCATAGTGGAGGTTTTTCTCTACAAATGTAGTTTAAGTCATTCCAAAATCAAGTTGAATAAGAACATGTCATCATAGATAGTAATCATATTTGAACTTTTAAGGATGATTTCTTACCCTTGATTATACTCATTTTATGATATGACTGCATAATTATTTATTTACATTAGCAACTAAAGATTCAAATGTATCTGAAGTGGCATTTTATTTTAATTACTGCCTAATTGAGACAGCTTCAGAATTTCAAAGGTGATGGTCATCCATTCACTCAAAGTAAACCGAATTGGACCAAAGTGGACCGAAGTAGATCAAAATAAGCCAAATTAGACCGAAATAGACTGAATGAACTGAATGGACAAAAATGGACCTTAAGGACAGAATTGGACCTAAATGGACTGAAGTGGATAGGATTAAACCGAAATGGACCAAATGATACCTAATTGAACTGAAATGGACTTAACTAGACCTAGGAGTACCAAATTAGACCGAAGTGTACCAAATGGACCTAACTAGACCGAAATGGACAGAGTGGACCCAATTGGATAGAAATGAAAGAAATATGAATATTTATTTTTAAAATTCAAGAAGTAAAGTGACCCTTTGTGCATGCTATTTTTATTAGAACATGGATGAAGAAAACTGGTGGTGACCTCTAGTGTTTGTCAAACAACCCTCCATTGACAACACATGAAAGTGGGGGAAAAAAAGTAGACATAGCACTAGTTATCTGAACCTCATCCATATTACATAAAACAAAAAAGTTTATAAAAAGTTGTGTTAATTTTATGAAAATTCGTAGACACTAGTTAAGTTTTCTCTTCATGTAAATTACATCATTATTTATTGTCTTCTCCATATTTAATTGCTCACCATGAAATAAAAATAAGAAAACAAATGAAGAAAGAAGATTATGTACATATGGGTAGGGTACTTGGGTTTAGGTCTGTAAATGAGCCAAGCTTTGTCGAGTATTGTATGTTCAACTTTGGCTTGTTAGTAAAAGTCAAAAGCTCAAGCTTGGCTTGAGCTTGAGAAAAGCCTAAAATATTATTTGAGCTTGAGCTTGTGGGAAAGCCAAAAAGCTTGAGCTTGACTTGGCTTGGCTTGATTCATTAGTCAAGCCAAGGTCGAGCTTAATATCAAGCTTAAACTCGAGCTAAAATCAAGCTTTTAAGCTTGAGATCCAACAAAATTATATTATCAAATGCTTAAATCTCCCAAAATCAAATAAGCAAAAATAAGAAAATAGCATACTCATTTTATCATGCTTCTAGTACCACCTATGATTAGCTATTGTTCAAATTACAACTTTACAAAATTAAATCCATCCACTCATTTTTCATTGTCTATAGCTTCATCGATTGTTTACAATATAATTTTTGTATCCACGTTAGATGATAAAGATCTAGAAAAAAAAAACTTGTTTGTGACTATTGTGAATGTGAAAGGATTAATATGTTTCATGACTTTACATTAGATGATGGATAAGGAAGGACCATATGTGGCCCACTTATAAATTTAAAAAAAGAAAAAAAGAAAAAGGAAACTAAAGTCTAAAGGTGCTTGATTAGTTTAGAAGGAAGTGAAAAATTAAGGTAAAGAGTAGGGGTCCAATATGAGACACGTTATTATTAAGATATGTGTAATGAGTTTATATAGGAAGCACATATCAAGCCTATAAACAAGTCTATACTCGGCTTGTATTGTATCGAGTCTTATAGCTCTCGAGCTTATTCATGAACAAATATTTTTGTTTGGGCTCGGCTTGTTTACTAAACAAACCTAAAACTAAGGTTCAAGCTTGGCCTATTTATAAACAAACAAACATGAATGAGTTTTTTATCGTGTCAAACCCGAGTTGTTTATGAACAGCTTTGTTCATTGACAACCCTACTTGGGTTTATTTAAATAAAACTTGTTGTAACTTATGTAAATGGTACGTCACTTTATAGTAACTTTTTATTTGATGGATTTTTTTTTTTTTTTTTTTTTTTTGAGGACTTCTCAATTGGATTACATTGCATCCTTATATTCTACATGTTTATGAAATATCAAGATAATAAAAGATCCATAATTAACCAATCAATAAAATATCTAGATTTCAAGATCAATGAAATTTAAAATTATAAATATAACATGAATTACTTATCAAAAAATGAACAAAATTGGATTGACACAAAACTTGGTGTATGTGTTAGGAACAAAAATAATGTGTAATTGACAAGTAGCATTTAAAAAATATTAAGCAATTAACCCAATAAAAATTATTAAGTGATGTAACATTAACTAAGAGTTAAATTAAATATATAGAAGGATTAGCCTTCCTTAAATTGGGAAAAAGGGGGACTGAATTATACCAAAATGGACAAAATGAACCAAAGCAACCGGGTTGGACTAAACTAGACCAAATAGACCGAATTCAACCAAAATAGACTAAATTGGACCAAAATAGACCGAACTGGATCAAATGAACCAAAACATTGACCACATCACCCTTTTTTTATTGATTTATTCATCTAATTTTTTTTATAATATTAAATATATTATTTGAAAATTTTACACATTCACCTTGGACGATTTTTTTTTTTTTTTCCTTCTAATAATATCTTAAACAGTTTTAACTTTACATATATTTTGTAAACTATACTTTACATCTAAAGTTGCACCAACAGCTATTTTTGAATTAATTTGAAATTAATATTATTTTAATAAACTAATACTATTTTTTGAATTTATTTGTAATTTTGTATATCAAGTATTATTCTTCAAACTGTGTTTTAAAACACAATTTTATTTTAAATGTCACAATTTCAAGTGAAATCATGCTTTAAAAATACCAACACTTAGAGTTGTGTTAAAAAGAATGATTAAAAATACAAGACCTCTAAATTTTTTTAAAAATAATATAATTTTACAAATTATCTCTAAATCAAATGGCTTAAATTTCACCCCCAATGGTAGAGGTAGAGGTAGCCTTCGCCTTAGAATAATGATCTTCAAGTCTTCTTCTTCTATATATATATATATATATATATAGAGAGAGAGAGAGAGAGAGAGAGAGAGAGAGAGAGAGAGAGAGAGAGACCGTCTCTCTGATTGAAAGTCAGAAAGAACAAAACAAAGAATTCAACCGCCTACAATCCCATCCATGAATCAAGTGTAAAATCTGAACTAGACAATGGCTGATGACCGATATCAAAAAGGCCAAAGAATGTGTCATCAACAAGGTTGAGTCCATCGTTTTGAATCCAAGACTTGAAATTTAGAGTGATCATCTTGAGCAGGGTGTGGATTTTCATCACTTGTGGAAGTAGAATCAAGCATAAGATCTAGAAAACACAATGGGTCAAAATAGAATCATTGACCACATCACCCTTTTTTTATTGATTTATTCATCTAATTTTTTACAATATTAAATATATTAATTGAATAGTTTTACACATTCATCTTGGACGGTTTTTTTTTCTTCTGATAATATCTTAGACAGTTATAACTTTACATATACTTTGTAAACTATACTTTACATATACTTTACATCTACAGTTGCACCGACGGCTATTTTTGAAATAATTTGAAAACTAATATTATTTTAATAAACTAATACTATTTTTTGAATTTATTTGTAATTTTGTATATCTAGTATTTTTCTACAAACTGTGTTTTAAAACACAATTTTATTTTAATTGTCACAATTTCAAGTGAAATCATGCTTTAAAAATACCAACGCTTAGAATTGTGTTAAAAAGAATGATTAAAAATAGAAGACCTCTAAATTTTTTTTAAAAATAATATAATTTTACAAATTATCTCTGAATCAAATGGCTTAAATTTCGCCCCCAGTGGCAGAGGCAGAGGTAGCCTTTGCCTTAGAATAATGATCTACAAGTCTTCTTCTTCTAGATATCTATCTATATATATATAGAGAGAGAGAGGGAGAGAGCCAGTCTCTCTGATTGAAAGTCGGAAAGAACAAAAAAGAGAAGTCAGCCATGTACAATCTCATCCATGAATCAAGTGTAAAATCTAAACTAGACAGTGGCTGATGATCGATATCAGAAAGGCTAGAGAATGTGTCATCAACAAGGTTGAGTCCATCATTTTGAATCCAAGACTTGAAATTTAGAGTGATCATCTTGGGCAGGGCATGGATTTTCATCACCTGTGGAAGTAGAATCAAGCAGAAGATCTAGAAAACACAATGGGTCAAAATAGAATCATTGACCACATCACCCTTTTTTTTATTAATTTATTCATCTAATTTTTTATAATATTAAATATATTAATCGAATAATTTTACACATTCATCTTGGACGGGTTTTTTTTTCTTCTAATAATATCTTAGACAGTTTTAACTTTACATATATTTTGTAAACTATACTTTACATATATTAGATTCACAAGAAGATGGGTTCTGAAGTTGAAGGACTTGATCAAGAGAAGAAGGGCATGGAGTGTCTACCACTACCACTGTCTTTAGTAGATTTCGTTGATGCTCATCACCTGTTTGATGAAAATCCTAGCCTTGCTGCCCCTGGTGATCAAGAAAAGATAGCTGAGAAGATGGCCTATGAAGTTGTTGATGGATTTGATGAAGCTGAGGTGGGGGGTCTTTTACTTGACCTTGCTGATGATATAGAGCCTGATTTTGATCCACTTATATTGTTTATTTTAATGTAATTCTCTATATTTCTTTTATTTTGAAACAAAGTTACTGTTTTAAAATAGCATGCAGGGTCACTTTACTTCTTGAATTTGAAAAATAAATATTTACATTTCTTTCATTTTTGTCCAATTGGGTCCACTCTGTCCATTTCAGTTCAGTTAGGTCCATTTGGTACACTTCGGTCTAATTTGGTACACTTCGGTCTAATTTGGTACATGTTAGTTCAATTAGGTATCATTTGGTCCGTTTCGATCTAATCTTGTCCACTTCAGTCCATTTAGGTCCAATTTTGTCCTTAAGGTCCATTTTAATCCATTCAGTCCATTTCAGTCTACTTTGGTCTATTTCAGTCCACTTTGATCCAATTCGATCTACTTTGAGTGAATGGATGACCATCACCTTTGAAATTCTGAAACTGTCTCAATTGTGTAGTAGTGAAAATAAAGTGCCACCAAAGGCTTTGTAACTGAATTGGCACCTCTCCATGCACAAAGTGCTTGGGGGTCTAGGGGGGAAAGAGTTCGAGTTGAGTGGTTAGCAGCATGTTATAATTATTTATCAAAAAATAAAAAATAAAGTGCCACTTGACTAGAAGATACATTTGGATCTTCAGTTGCTAATGTAAATAAATAACTATGCAATTATATCATAATATGAGTATAACCAAGAGTAAGAAATCATTCTCAAAAGTTTAAATATGATTACTTTCTGTGATGACATGTTCTTATTTAACTTGATGTCGGAATGACTTAAGCTGCATTTGTAAAGAAAAACCTCCACTAGGCATATTAATTAAAGCATCCTAATGTCACATCAATTTAATAGCATTATGTTAGGCAACATATCATTATGTACTAAAATATGACTACAAAAGTTTTCAAAAGAAGATTTCAATAATTTTTTGGAAATTGTTATTGTCTTAATCAATTTACCACACAAATAAAAGTACTAAGGGTCGTCAATGGGCCGGGTTGGGCCAGCCCGACCCATTTTTACTTGGCCCATGGGCACAATGGGCTGGGCATAATTGTCTATTAACTAGTTAACGGGCCGGGTCGGGTTGGGCCGAAAAAGAAAACCTTAGCCCATGACCCTGCCCATGGGCAATGCCCATTTTGTCTTTAGCGAGCTGGGCTATTGGGTTGGGCCTAATGGGTTACCCATGAGCTTGTGTTAGCCTATTATTTTATTATTTTTATAAGGAAAGAATCAAATTTTTATAAGGGAATAATCAATCTATCTTTTTAAATGAAAGAATTAAAGAATTTAATACTTAATTACAAATTTTTTTATAGTCAAATCTATTTAATTTTTTGTTTTGTTGATGGAAACCTATTTAATTTTTTATTTATTAAGGCTTTAAATAGTTTTTTATTTTTATCTTTAATAAAAAAAAAAATGTCAAATGGCTAATTCAAATTTGATAGACTATTAGAAAAATATATATTTAGTAAACTAAGTTTAGCACAATTACTTTAGGTATCTTAATGGTTGAGGGAGTTCTCTTAAGAAATTTCTCTATAATATCTCAAGATCAATCTTTCATACACTTCCTATATATTTTTGTTATGAATTATGAGTTATTAGGCTGGGCCAGTGGGTTAGGCCAACGGGCTGGGCAACGGGTTGGGCTACTGGGCTAGCCCACCGGGTACCCATGGGCATAAAAACTAGCCCACGGCCTAACCCATTGGGCTAGTGGGCTACCCATGGGCCTCAATAACAACGGGCCGGGCCGCCCATTAGCCCGATGGGCTGACGGGTTTCTGGGTCAGGCTGTGGGCCGTGGGCTATTTGATGACCCTTAAAAAGTACACAATTAAAATTCAAAACAATCAGCCCAGTAAGCCTTTTCTAGCTAAAAACCTTAAGCCCAGCCACAAAAATAAATAAACAAAGCCCAATCTGAAAATAATGCCTTCAGCACAACAACCAAATTTTTCAAAAATCAAACTTTGGTCCCCAAATATTTCAAATTTACACTTTAGGCTCCAAAACCTCATAAATTTTATTTTAACCCTCAAACTTTCATAAATTGCACAAAAACTCTTAAGTTCACCAAAATCCCTTTTCCACTCGGATAATTGAAGTGTCTATTTTGTTAATAAATTCACATACTTGGTTGATTGAGTTTACATGATGTTCTTTTTTGAATTCACGTGCTTAACTTGTCCATATTATCTCATGTTTCCTATTTTGATTTAATGGTTGTGCTTATGTCAATTTTCCTTGGACTTATGTGATTTTGCATGCTATGTACATAGATTATTAATGTGAATTCTCAATCCAAAAATAAAAAGTTGAGAATTTTTCTAAAACCATTGGAAGGTATTTTCCAATAAAAACTCATGAGATTTTCAATAAAAACCCTTAAGAGTGTATTTTTCAACAAATAATGATATTTTCACCCAAAAAAAATTTGGAGGGTATTTTCCAACAAAAACTCATGACATTTTAACTGATATTTTCCAACAAAATCTTATGAGATTTTCACTCAAAATGCTTGGAGGATATTTTATGACAAAAACTCGTGAGATTTTTCACATTGTTTTGAGATTTGATCATAAAAAAAAAATGTGAAGACCAATTTTGCACATTGTTTTGGGTATCCATATCATGATCATTCCCAAACAATGATGCAGACGAGGATTAGTCTCTTGCATACGAATTACCTCTCACAAATATCAAGTATGGGTCCCACAAAAATGTCGAAATATTTGAGTTATGTGAAGTGAAAATAGTGTCCAAACGGTGGATAGTGAAAATTGGGATATTTTGAGTGATGAGTGACGAAAACTGAGTGATAAAAAAAAACTAACCAAACAAGCCCTAAATGACCTAAATACAACAACACCTCCTAGGGTTTGGGTTAATTGCAAAAACAACCCATGTTTTTCAATTATATCATTGAGTTTTTCATATATTCCAAATTGTCTTGGACTAACTTCTTATAACTCTTATAAAATAAAAAGAAAAATGCACCTAATCATCGTTTTTGCATTTTTTTTTTTTTTTTTCCATTAGGAACCAAAATTCACGTATGCTTGCTTTGCAATGAAAAAATAATTGGCTGGCTGGCTGGCTGCAACACATTTCCACGACCTCTCACTCTCTCTCTCTCTCTCTCTCACAAATGCCAAATCAAGAAAACTGAAAAAGCAACAACGAAAAAAAAAAAAGAAAAAAAAAACTCGTAAACTCACAACGCTTTTTGTTTATCTAAAAAAGTCTAAACTGACTGCTTGCTTTCACAATTCACAATTCACAATTCACAAACAAACGCATCATCATCGTCAATATCAATATCAAATCCAACCTTTTACCTCCTCAGGCTGGTACTTGTATTCTACCACTACCACTTTTCTTTATTTACGTGTAGCTCTCACTCTCTCAGCCTCACCCCTCATTGCTGCTTCTTCTTCTTCTTCTTCGCGGTACGTGTTTTATGTTCTCTCATTTTTCCATGGATCTTACGCTTTCTCTATTCCCGAAATTCTAGATCTGATTCCTAATTCTTTGAGATTTTTTGGGTGAGATTGTCTAATTTTTGCGTCATTCTTATAGATCTGTTTGCATCTATTAAGGAAATCTGCCTTTTTTTTTTATGATTACATTTCCATTGATCCTTAGAGGGAGAGAGAGAGAGAGAGAGAGAGAGCTTAAATAGAAAAAATTGGCTGCCTAAAATGGAAAGATGAGTAGTACGGTTCTGTAATATTTGGAGTGTGATCTCTTTTGCTTAAGCTTAAGCAGTTAAACTTTAAAAAGAAGGTTTTTTCTGAATTGTGCTTTAAATTGGTGACGAGGAAGCTGAATTTTTATTTTATTTTTGCTAATACCAAATCCTACCTACATTCAAGTGTATATCTTATAACTTAGCTGATGATATATAAAATTAAAGGCCAAAGTTTGGTTCCCAATTAAATAAAACAATTTAATTGGGGAATCTAACTTACCTTGTAAATTAAAATTAATTCTCGTTGTGCACTTACTAAGCATGGTTATGGTTATGTTATATCCTCGCATGAATTGGTTCTATCCCACAGAATAATAATGATCATCATAATTTATTTATAATAATAATAACTGAGAAATCAAATGTTAATCCTCCATACTTTTCCACACATATATTTTGCCCGCAGGTAACATTAGACCTCTATCTTTAACTTTAGTTGTTGCCTTTTTACTATTGGATTTTGATGACAGAATACAATGTGATAATGATCATGATGTTCTACATTGACTGTTTAACATGATCATACATTAAAATTTTGATTGTGCACAGAAAAGCATACAATGGTGATATGGATAAATTCTGGCATTACAATGGAAATTTCAAATTTTAATAATTTTCATTTGTTTTTCTGACTCTTTCCAATTTTTTCTTTGTAGAATAATTTGTTGCTAAGTGAGTTGAACAACTCTTGGACTTTCGCTCAGATGTGGATAGATTTCTTTATGTAATCTGAGGGTTAAGGACTCTATACACTTGCCAATTACTATAAGAAACGCATAATAATAATAATAATAATAATGGCTCCCGCTAGCAAGGCTGATAAGAAGGCTTCTGTAGATGCAGCTGCTTGGATGTTTAATGTTGTTACCTCTGTTGGGATTATCATTGTCAATAAAGCCTTGATGGCTACTTACGGCTTCAGTTTCGGTAAAGTATTTCTAAATTATTTCTTTTTTTATTTTTCTCTCTCTTGATCTATGTTGCCTTTTCCGGTAACTTTATCACAATTATCTCTTTAGCTTCAAAAGTATCTGTTTATCCATTTAACAACCTTTGTGCACTTAATGTTCTAATTCTTTCTCTCTTCTTAGTGCATTCTTTTTCTCCTTTAAATAGCTTGCTGCAAGTAATTGCATTGGGGTTGGGAGGGATTATTTGCTTGGTTACTAGGCTTTCAGATAATGGATATTGTGCAACTCCTACTGGATTAGAATAGGGCTTTCCTTCTTCATCTTCTTCCTAATGTTTTGTATTTTGTTCATTCTTAATATCAACAGTTTTCTCTGATCATGTTAGTCTATGGTCTTCTTCATGTTTCTATTGCCTTTAAGCCTGTATGGTACGAGTTCCGTCTTCTGTTTTTCCAGCATTCCTCTGATTATCTCTTTTTGGTTTTGTTCTCCATTATGTTTCTAATCTCAAAGGTTTGGACCGTCTCCATCTTGTTTCTCCTTGGAGCCTGCATGTTGGGACCTTCAAATGACCCTTTTCTTCTCAATAAAAAGATATCTTCCTTGATTTTATTGTCCATGTTTCCAGAAGTTGTGCCTTTTATCCTTAATTTTATTAGAGAGAACCTAAATAGCAAGGGTGTGTTTTTGGTGAGTTATTCAGACAATTTAAATATTATCCTTCTTACACAGGGTTGGAGGGAATACAGTTTAAATATTATTAGGTAATCAGGGATGGCATTCACTGATTTAATATATTTTTTTAATAAGTCATTCAATGATCTAATGCTACTGGACTCTCAAGTTTTATTACCTATTCATGTGGAAATCAATGCAAGGAAGCTTTGCACATCTCCCCCCCCCCCCCCCCCCCCCCCCCCCCCCCCCCAACTCTCTTTTCTCTCTTCTCTATGGTTGAATTAGATTCTTACCATAGTGAAAGCTCTGATTCAAAAGTTGGAATTATTCGTTTGCTAATCTATCAAGCTGTGATCCTCTTTTGGTTGTATCTGGCTATCTGCTGTTCCTCTTAGATCAGAGTGTCTAGTTTGTTCATAGAAGTTATTTGTCTTACAACATCTTCATTCTTCTGTTTCCTTTTGTCCCTCTAATTATGACAATTATGGCCCAAAAGAAATGTGGATTTTATCTTTCATGTTAGTTCTAACTGACAAAGCATTGATGGATAGTCTTCAATAAGGGACTGACAATTAGATGTGTTGTACTGAGATGCTGTCACCCTAGTGTCTAAAAATTAGTCAGAGCATGATGGAAAGGTATTCAATGCTGCATCATATATGCCTACAAAATGATAGTTAAACTTGTGAGCTGGAATTCCCTAAAAACTATCTTGATGAAAAAAACTGAATTGGAGCGTGGGCCAAAGAATAAATAGTTTCGGAGTGCCATGTGAACAATGTATTCCAATCAAACTAAAATGAGATAACAATGTGATTATTCATGAGTAAGGAGCATGATTTAGGTCAATGAGTTTAAGTTTAAATGGTGCTTCCTTCCCCCTTGAGAATGCGGTAGAGTGGTTGTTTATGTAACAAACCAATTAAAACCAAGAAAAGTAGAAAGCAGGATTTAGGAGCAAGTAGCGGGTGTGGTGCTTCAAGCATACTGGTTGAGTGGTATAAGTAGACATGACTGCAGGGGACTTGTGCACAAGAAGAATCCTTAATAGTCCCCGCTAATTGATGATCCAAGCAAGACTTGGGTACAGTGACATTAATAACTTAGTAAGGGCAGCTTTGTTTTAGATTTGGGATGGCTAACAATTCAGGAAGGAAATTTAAGGAAATGAATTGAGCCATAGAGAAATGATTAAGTGATTTCATGTAATTTTCAACATAGCCAGTTGATCAATAGGAGTGCAGTTGTACGTTCAATAGTTTGGATGAGGCATGGTGGTGCTAGCAATGATGTCCTGTTTAATGACCTTTGAGTCCATAAATCAGTGATTTTGATAAGCAATTTGAAGAAAAATGTAATCAATAGGAGTGCAATTTGGTAAGCAATTTGAAAAATATGTTATAGTATAAGGATATTGCGCATCATTTGTTTGTTCACAGTTCTAAGTAGTTGCTATCTTTTGCAGCTACAACATTAACTGGTTTGCATTTTGCAACAACAACTCTGATGACAGTTGTCCTACGGTGGTTGGGATATATCCAATCCTCTCATCTACCATTCTCGGAGCTTCTAAAATTTGTTATCTTTGCTAACTTCTCTATTGTTGGAATGAACGTTAGTCTAATGTGGAACTCTGTTGGATTCTATCAGGTAAGTTTCTGTATGATCTAGTTTACAATTTCATTCTGGTAATCTATTGGATGATTTTTGAATGTTATTCTCTGTTTTATTTACAGATTGCTAAGTTGAGTATGATCCCTGTATCCTGCCTTTTGGAAGTTGTGCTGGACAAAATTCAATACTCTAGAGACACGAAGCTGAGCATAGCAGTTGTTCTATTGGGTGTTGGTGTTTGCACTGTCACCGATGTGAGTGTTAATACCAGAGGCTTTATTGCAGCCTTTATAGCTGTCTGGAGCACTGCTCTGCAACAATATGTAAGTTGTCAATACCTCTACGCATGTGCACATAACTATCAAGATTTCTGCATGTGCAGTTACATATGTTGGAGTCTGCTAGATTGAGACACGTATTAATATTATGTTCAATTGAGTGCACACACACCGTACAAAATATAGTGTTAATTATATTCTAAATTGTCATTATCTACAAACTCTCTTTTGACAAACTCATAAACAGATTCTCTCTTTTAAATTATTTTTTTATTGTTCAAAAGACTCACCTTATTTTTGTGTCAAATCTCTGCATGCAGTATGTTCATTTTCTTCAACGGAAGTATTCACTTGGCTCTTTCAACCTTTTGGGACATACTGCTCCAGCACAGGCTGCTTCATTGCTGTTAATAGGCCCCTTTCTAGATTACTGGTTGACAACCAAAAGAGTTGACGCGTATGACTATAATATGTGGTCTTTGGTAAGTACAGCAGCAATTTATGATCTGTCTTCCATGATTCTTATATGAAGTGATTGTTTTCTACTTATTAAAAAAAAAAAAAAATTGTTTTTTTATCATCATCATATGCAAATTAAAATTTCATGTTTTAAACTATCCTGATATAGGCATAACAAACATCAGTGACATGTACTTTCATTTGCTTTTTATGCAATCAATTAAAAAGTTCCTCAACTGGTTTCCCCAGTTATGAGAAGAACTTTAAAAAGTTACAGTTCATGGCATCCAAATGGAACATTAAAATTCATTTTCTCAACATTCTAAACCAAACTCCCTCTTTCTCTCTCTCTCTCTCTCTTGATTTTTTCAAGCAAGAATGACCCAAAAAGAACTTTCTTATATTTTTCTGTCTAGCAATCAAACTTTTTTGTATATTTGTTTTTTGTGGCTCTTATTTAAAAAGACCACGATAGCTCCTATAGTGTCTTTTTACTACATCTCAATGTGACGGTGTTGGTATACATGACATTTGTGCACCCGGTTGATTTACATGCATAACGGATTTTAATAGTACTATAACTCACAATTCCGCTGTAACTTGCTCTTACCAGATGTTTATAATTCTTTCATGCACTATTGCTGTGGGGACCAACCTCAGCCAATTCATTTGCATAGGAAGATTTACGGCTGTGTCTTTTCAAGTACTTGGACATATGAAGACAATCCTTGTTTTGATTATGGGATTCTTCTTTTTTGGGAAGGAGGGTCTTAATTTGCATGTGGTTTTGGGAATGATAATAGCGGTAGTTGGAATGATATGGTACGGAAATGCCTCATCTAAGCCTGGTGGAAAGGAGCGTAGGAGCCACTCACTCCCTACTTACAGACAACAAAAACACAGTGGTTTATCAGAATCTACTGAACTTGATGGGAAAGTGTAAGGTTCCTTAGGAAAAATTGAGCATACAAAGATAGCTGATTCCAGGAAGATATTGGTTGAGATTAAAAACCACCCATATGATTCTAATTATTTTTGAACTTTCCTTAGTTTCATTTCTTTATTTTTAAATTTCCCCATCGAAGGAATGGATATTCCTGGATGGGCTTAGATTCCCTACAAATTTTTCTGTTTCACGAGTATAATTTATAGTAATCAATTTTTTTTGTGCTATTTATTTCCAAACTATGTGTACCTACGATATTCTTTCTTCTGACTCACCATTAAACTCATTGAATGGTCACATCTTAAGTTGAAAGTTAAAAGCCAATTTTGATAGTTTGGTAATTTTGGATGAAGCTTGTCTGCTTATTGAATGAATTTTAAGTAAGTTGATAAGCTGCTCATGTTGGCATATGTGAGAAGAAAGCCATGCATGCCAAACTCTGCAAATATGGAGAAAGCAATCGGCTCCGTTTATTCCCTTTTTTTTTTTTTTTGAGAAAACAACTTGCTACTCTATTGAAATTGGTTTACCATATTGGCTACACTTGTTGAACAACTATAAATAATGGAGTAGGGACTTCCTCCATCCAAACTACATAGTTAGAGACATTAATAGCTTATCTTGCTAAACTATATGCTAATCTATTGCCTTCTTTTCTACAATGAGATTATAGCAATTTTGAATAACAATTTGAAAAAACAATGGCGTCTTGCAGTAGTGGCTCCACTGAAGCTATAGATTGACCCCCTGCTTTGAGTGAGTTAATTATAAGGTCAAAATCGCCTTCAAGTACTGCTTCTGTGATGCCTATTTCCTGTCCAAACTCCAGAGCCCGTGCAGCTGCTATTGCTTCTATCTCAATTGGTTAAAATGCTGATGCAGTGAGTTAAGCTAAAGATGCAATAACAGCTCCTGAGTGATCTCGGATTACCACCCCTATCCTGCTCTTGTTTTCTTGTCTGAAGATCACACCGCCAAAATTTATTTTGAAACCACTTTCATCAAGAGGCTTCCACTTCGTCCTTGGTCGTGGCAACGCTAGGGGTTGAGGAGGAATTATGGCAATAAACTCATCAAGCCTCTCCTTCACCTAGGCTGCGATCAAATCCGATGGGCAGAACAGTTTGTGAAGCCAAGCCTGGTTTCTTTGGTGCCATATGCCCCACGTCGTCATCGCAAAAAGCTTCGGACTACCATGGTTGTTGAGTATCCAAGATAAAAGCTCCTTGAAGTTTATGGGTCTTATATTCTGGCAAGGGCTCCACTCCGAAGCTGTCCATGCTGAACTGAGCTTGCTGCATGACCATAGTGCCTGTAACGTGGTCTCCTCTTCCATCATGCACCGTTCGCACAGTGCATTTTCAGTAATATGCCGCCGACTCAGGTTTGCTTTTGCAGGGATAGCTTCACGGCAAGCTCGCCACACAAAATTTTTATCTTATTTGGAACTCTCAAAACCCAGATTCTATCCCAAAAACTCCTTTCCTCCACCTGTGTTTCCAACACCCATGATTCTTCAACCTCGCTCTTCAAAAAACGGTACCCGGATTTACAGGTGTATATCCCAGATTGTGTCCACGGCCAAAACAATTTATCTTCGATTGGATATCTTGACAGCGGAATTGATTTTATGAAGGCAGGTTCCTCAAGTACAAATATGCCAACGATAACATCTTCATCCCAAGTCCTTGTGTCTTCTTTAATGAGTTTGTCAACCGTGGCTTCCTCCCACCCCTCCAAAACAAGTGATAGTATTATGTTAGTGGGCTTAGTTGGTAGCCATGCATGATGCCACACCTTGACTTTCTGCCCATTCTCCAACATGCTCCCCGTTTAATCACATCACGGCCTTGGAGTATGCTTTTCCAAGCATATGAACCTCGACTTGATTCCACCGCCTCCATAATTGTGCAATTTGGAAAGAAGCATGGTTTGAAAACCTTATAGAATAGTGAATTTTTATCCTCAATCAATCTCCAAGCTTGTTTGGCCAAGAGGGAATCATTGTGCAAGGCTAAATCACGGAAACCCATACCCCCCTCCGTTTTGGCTTTTGTAATCTCACCCCATTTTAGCCAATGAATCTTCCGCTTCTCCCCCTTTGTCCCCACCAAAACTTTCTTACCATCACCTCAATTTCATTGCACAACCCCAATGGTAATTTGAAGCATCCCATTGCATACGTTGGGATTGCTTGAATGACCGCCTTAATGAGCACCTCTCTACCATCTTGGGAAAGGAGTTTACCTTCCCATCCTTGCAACTTCCTCCACACTCTTTCTTTAAGATAATTGAAACTTGCTTTTTTACCCCTTCCGGTCAACGATGGTAACCCCAAGTATTTTTCATAGTGGTGGATTTCACGAACCCCCAACATCCCTTTGATGATTTGGCGGTTTGCCTCAGTAACTACTTTATTGAAAAATAAGGCTGTCTTCTCTCTATTTATTTTTTGACCCGAGGCTTCTTCATACAATGATAGAAGTTCCAACACCTTGTTGCATTCTTCGGAATTGGCCATACAAAAAAGAAGGCTATCATCTGCAAAAAAAACAAATGGGTTAGTTTGGGTCCTCTTTTGCATAAACTGAAACCATGGATATCACCATTACTTGCTGCCTTATTGATTAAGCCATGAAGGCCCTCAGTGCATAGGAGGAAGAGAAAAGGGGAGAGAGGATCTCCTTGTCTCAGGCCTCTTGAGGGATGAATCAGACCCTTTGGTTCTCCATTCACTAGTATAGAGTAGGTGATTGTTTTCACACACAAGCCCAATCCACTTTTCAAAAAAACTCATCTTCCTCATCACATTTTCTAAAAACACCCATTCAACCCTATCATAGGCTTTACTCATGTCAAGCTTCAGTGCCATAAAACCAATTGCACCTGAATTATAATTTTTCATGCAATGTAGAGTTTCAAAGGCAATAAGGATATTATCCAAAATGAGGCGGCCTTTAGCGAAAGCTGATTGGTTTTCAATTATGACAGAATTGAGGAATTTTTTCAGCCTATTAGTGAGGACTTTTGCAAAGATTTTGTAAAGTACATTGCATAAACTAATAGGGCGATATTCTGACACTAAGGTTGGGTTTTTCTTTTTTGGGATTAGAGTAATAAATGTATGATTTAGCGGGTTTGGGAGAGTACCTGAATTTAACCAAGATAGCACCAAGTGAGTAACATCACCTTCAATCATTGGCCAGAAATGCTGAAAAAACAAAGGGGGCATTCCATCTAGTCCAGGAGCCTTCATTGGTGCCATTTGTTTCAAAGCTTGGCTTATTTCCCATTCCTCAAATCTGCTTGTCAATTCCTTGTTCATGTCTTCGATGATCACTTGAGGGATATGGTGTAGAGCTTCTTAGTGAGTGGTCAGACTTGAGGTAGTGAAGAGTTCACTATAGTATTTGATAAGGACATCCGCTATATCATTTGGCCCTTCCTTCCATACTCCTTGGATGTCATTTATACCCATAATCACATTTTTCCTATACCGGTGGGATGCATGACTATGGAAAAATTTTGAATTTCCATCTCCATTTTTCAGCCAAAGAATATGGGAGCGTTGATTCCACATCCTTGTTTCTCGGTCCAGCAGCTCATTTATCTCTCTTTACAATTCTTTGATTCGTACATTGCGACCAGTTCTCAATGCCAAGGCTTCCTCTTCAGCTAGCATGTCCCTCTTCTTTTTTAACTCCCTCCTTACATTGTCAAAGACATTGTAATTCCACCATGATAAATCTTTGCCACACTTTTCTATTTTTCCAAGGATTTCCTTTTTTGGATCTAGTGATACACATGATCTCCATGCTACTTCAACCAGCTCTCCACACCTACTATCAGACAGCCACATCTCCTGAAATCTGAAGTGTTTTTTATAGGAGGGAATTTCTATTCCTGTTGGGTTTATAAGCAACGGGCAATGATCCGAAGAAAGAGAAGGTAGGTGGTGAACTTGAGTGCCAGGGAACCTCAAGAACCACGGGTTGGTTGCTAATTCGTGGTCTAGTCTCTCCCAAATCGAGTGTCCATCGTTATAATGTCTTATCAATATGAATTTTAGGCTAACAAAACCCAAATCCATAAAACCGCACTCATCTATAACATCCCAAAAGGCTTGCATTTGACTATTTTCACCGTGTGCTCCTCCCATCTTTTCTTCCTATCTTGTGATTTCGTTAAAATCTCTAGCACACAGCCAAGGAATGTGTGGCTTATCATTTAGGGTTCAAAGCTTTGTCCACACCCCATGCCTTCTATTTGTCATTGGTTCACCATAGAAACCTGTGAAACGCCATTCTTGAGGTGTATTCTTCTCAATAAGTGCATCAATACAATACTTTGATGAATCTTCCACTATGACTTCGATATCTTCCTTCCACAACAAAACTAAACCACCGCCGCTATGGCCACTAGGTACTGACCATTTATTTCTGAAATCAAAATTGCATAACACTTCATCTAGCCTTGCATCGTCTGTCCATGTCTTGGCTAAAAACACAACAGCAAGATCTTTTGCCTGAATATAATCTCCAAGCTCCCTCACTGTACGTGGGTTCCCAAGCCCACGACAGTTCCAAACTAAGAAACTCATTGCATTGGGCGGGGCTGAACATCAGCCTCCGCCAAAGTAGAAGAATTAATCTCAATAGAATTCCGTTTTTTGCTTGGTAAACCATTGGGATGAGAGAGTTCCTCATAAACTCTTTTGGTTGATAGCACATACTCAACTGTGCTTGTGATTCTGTCTGTCTTATTAGGTGCATCTGCCTTGTTCAAACGTTTCCATGATCCTTGTTGCCGTGGAGGTAGTGTTTTCTGACTTTCAGTTGTGGTTGCACGTGTGCTTACATGGGTTACGGCCCCTTGGACATGAGAAACCCTAGCCGCCTCCTTTACTTCTTCAGTGATCACGTGCACCTTAATTGAGATATCAGCATTCAATGAGTCCTTTATTGTGCCTGGCCCGGCCTTTAAGTTTGACAAACCCACATCAATTTCAGCGAGCTTAGAAGGGAAAGTATTATTGGCCAATGGTTCTTTTAAGTCAATAATAGACTTTGCTACATTTTTAGGAGAGTTTAAAACCAGATTTATTGCTGGTGGGTTGGCAGATCGTGTCTCTTCAGGTGGCAATTCAATATTCTTTAATTCACAAACCACGTTCTCTAATTTATTCACCAATAACTCCACCTCATCATTATTTTGCGCCAAAACCGTGGGAGAATTATTCTGTGAAGTTGTAACCAACCCCATTAATTGATCCATTGACTGCTCCCCTCTATTATGTTCCACGTCAGCAAGTGCCGTTGGAGATGGAGGGGCCATCGTGGGGTTTGCCTGAGCTCTCATTGGAGGAGACGGAGCCCTTTTGGTGGCTATGCTTCCATTCTTTTTGTGAAAGAAACCTAGAACTGAAAAGAAATTTTTTTGTATACGACTCATAGGTGGTGCGCGGAGCCAAGGTCCATATTGCTATTCTTCAACTTTGAGTGAGCCTTCACTGTCCAACCACACCTCACAGTCCCTATTGTCATGGTTAAGACAGCCACACCAGTAGCAAATATTGGGTAGACACTCATATTTGAAAGAGACCCACTTTTCTTTGCCTTGTCTAACTGACACCATCCTTCCTCGACTTAGTAGACGAGTAACATCCACACTGACTCTTACCCTCATGAAACTCCCCCCATTCATCTCTATTTCAGTCTTCAGAATGATGGTGCCAACAGTACTACAAATCCCTTCTGCCACCTTTGGATTCATGAATCTCACTGGGATGTCATGTACCCCAAATGATGTATTACTGAATTTCAAATCCTCAATTTGCGTATCCTTATCATACCGTTGCAACACCAGAAGGTGTTTGTCGAAGCTCCAAGGTTCGTTTGAGAGAATGGAGTCCACTTACTGTTCATTATCAAACGTAAAAAGGACTATGTGATTTTTCCATATTTTTGACTTTGAAACCATTCTTTGATCTCCACAATGGCATGAAAGTCGAAGCAATAGCTTCCATATTCAGAGCCCTTCTTGTGTAGAATTTGCTAACAATGATAAATTCTAGCGTAGCCATTTCCTCCTCAAGATTGAAGGTTGGCCCTTCTCTGTCAGAAATCGACAAACCTTTACAATGGTTTGTGAGCTCATCCATGATTATATTGTTTCCCAAACCCCCGAAAGAAAAAACCACTAGCCTTAAGGATAAACTTGTTATCCTAAGGGACAAAAGCTCCTACAAGTAGGGACACAATATTCTATAGCCTAGTGGAAGTTCATAGAGAAACCACTAGTGACAGAGATTTTATTTGATTTTGGATGTTAAGATTTTATTTGATTTTTTCCTCAAAAATTCAGATTTTTTTTTTTTTTTTTTTTTTGGGTATTCTGAGCTTTATGTCCATGGGAAGAGCAAGACTAGAAATTCAATTTTTTTTACTACTTTTATCATAACTTATTGAGTTAGCAAAGTAAGTTACCAAGTTGTGATTGGTGAAACATTACTTTTACATGAACTTATCACTAATACAAATTTTATTCTATATACCAATCACTAAAAAAGTTGGGTGAATTTTTTTGTATCCTTATACTTACTATAATAGGAATTGTTAGAATTTTGAGTTTTTTTACCATTTATCTTTTTGGTTCTTTGTTGAATTTTATAATTGAGGTAAATGGGGGGGGGGGGGGGGGGGGGGGGGGGTGTTGTTATCGGGGTTTAAAAAAAAAAAAAATTTCTTATGGTAATGTTTTGTGGTATTGGGTTTTTTGGGATTTTCAAAATTTTAAAGCTTTTTGTTATTTTGATGTTTACACCTAAAGCACTATGCTTCCTAAAACTATTCATTAGAAATTGTCACATGTTTTAGAAATTATTCAAAAGAACTTTAGCCCTAGTATCAGATATGTTAAATGCTAATTTTTAGCATTAAACACACTAAATATAAAAATAAAAAAATAAATAAAAAAAATACTTACATTAGATGTGTCAAATGCCAAAAAAATTTAGCGTTTGTGACCACGCTTCTGTTAATAGTAACTGTAGGGTCAAGATTTGTAGCCTAAGCCCAAAAGATAAGGGATGTGAGCCCAATAAACTCAATACAATGAATTTGTAGAGAGTGGATGAAAGAACTGGGCTGTTTGTGAACTAAACAACAGTTAATCAAGATTTTAAAAGATGAACCAGTACAAAAACACACTTGAAACTTGAATAAACTGATGTCCGAGGAGATAAATTAGTGTTTGAAAGGCTAGTACAGTTCTTAGAGCTACAGTAAAATTTTCTTCTTCTTCTTTTTCTCTTTTTTCCGATCCCCCTCTCATGAGAGGTCTCTTACATTTATATAGTCTTCTTTCAGACCATCTTCAGCGTACACTTGTTCTTCATCTAAGCATTCACTTGAGTACATGTCCCATCAGGTATCTTCTTTGGTTGTCCATGAGTGGTGGCAGCTAAGATTGCACTGTTCAGGGGTCTTTTCCACATAAATGCGGCCAGAAAAGTTGCTACAATGCATTAAATGCGGTGGTAGCAGCTTTTCCTTTAGATATTTTTCTATTCTTATCATCTTTATACGAGCATACAGTTCATCCTTATCGTTGAAACTTTCAGAAAGTTCACCCAAATTGCCAAGGTATTTGCTTGACTGATATTCTTCAAATCCGAGGAGGATACACTCTTCAGACTATATTCCTTTATCCTTTCCTTACTTGATTCTTCACTTTGGAACCTTTCCTAATCCTTTACTCCTCCTCGGACGTGCCCACATCTTCAAATAGAGCCCAAGGCCCAATATACGAATTTGGGCTTTTATCCCCATAGTAACACTTATACTAATAGAAACGTACAGTCACAAATGCAAAAATTAAAACTTTTTTTTATACATCTCTCTCTCTCTCTCTCTCTCTCTCTCTCTCTCTCTCTCTCTCAGAAAGCTTTATTCTATCTCTTGGCAAATCAAGTATGGTGGAGTGGTTTGTGGATTTTAGTGGCATGGGTCGTTTGCTAGTTTGTTGGTGGAGATCAATGTTAGTTTGCTATTGAAGTTTAGTGTGGTGGAGATGAATCCAATCCTAGAGATGGTGGGTTGTTTTGGTTGTGGGATAGGTTGTGGATCATGGGTTTTTTTTTTGTTGTTGTTGTAGATTGTTGATTTTGTTTGGTTTTAGAATGGATTTTAAGAGTTGTGATTGTGAATGGTGGATTTGTTTTGGTTTTGGGATGAATTTGTTGTCCTTGTTTGTGGGTTTTGATGGTGGTGGTGATGGTGGGTTGTGGGTTTGAGGTGGTGATGGGTTGTGGGGATGGTGGTTAGAGTTGATCATTGAAAATTTTTTTTTCCTGGTAATGGCGAGCTTTCATAGATAGAGATATAATCAAATGAAGAGGAAGAGAGACAAGAGAGAATTTCAGAGAAGAAAGAGACAAAAAGGAAGAAAAAGAAAGAGATAAATGAATAGCATGTGAAAATAAAATTTGGTATTGCTACTTTTTTTCCATAAAAAAAGAGCAAAATTTTGTTTTTGTGGTTTAAGATAGCATTCAAATTGATATAATATAGCAAAAATATGTTTTTGTGGTTTACAATATTGTGGTGGGGCTTTTGTGATTTTTGGGCTGGACTGCCTCCTACTGCACTGGGCCCGAGTGTTCTAGATAAGAGAGTTGGAACCGATCCAATTGCAACTCACTTTGGTCCGGCTTGCGCACAAACTATGCCCCGTTTGCCAAAATTTTGATCACATGCCCATGGCAAGTGAAGCTGCTATAGAAAAGTTATGGCAGATAAATGCAATAAAACAATGATAAAATAAATATATTACTATTAGGCAAAGCAAGTAAGAGATCCTTAGGAAAAAGATTGATATGGCAACAAGAAGTACATTATAGGTGAAATTGCAAAGACAAGAGACGAAACAATAGCAATAAGTGATAAAATAAAAGAAGGAAAAGATCAGTTTGCCGTATTCAGTTGTGTTACGGGACTAAGGCCAAAGAGGGAACAACTTCCTCAACGTGGGTAACCTCACAGGAGGATTCTGCTGTAGAAATTATCCACTTTGAGGGAACGGGCCTAAATGGCTTGTGTCCAAACAAATTCTTTATCCTCAACAGAGGGTAGGTTTTTAAAGGGAGAATAGGGATTAGCCTATTGGTGCATGCCTACCGTTCTACACTCTTTATTTCTCTTCTTTCACTTTTCTCTTTGTTTTGTTATTTTGATTCTTTCCCCACTCCTACTCTTTCTTTCTTAGCGCTTGCTCTTGTAGTGTTATGGGGAAGGTAATGCTATGATTCTCTCCTGGCGATTGCTACTATTGCGATGATGTTGCTGTGCACGGCAAGGACCCTTTATATACTGCCTGTCGTGACTGGTTTTTACCATTTTAGCCTTTAACCACTTTTGTCTGGATTAGGGTGTTCTTTCCAACCACCCACTGGTTTGTCAGCTGCCCAACCACCACCACTTACCTATGCTGGCTATTTCACTCCCCATTACCAAACAAAAAAGACAGTTTTGTTTGCTTATTTACCGTGGCATTCTTATCCACCACAGTGTGGGTATTCTCTCTTGCTATCTTTCATAGCATGCACCTAGTGGTTCCAACTCATTCTACATTCTTTTGGGTGGTATGTCATCTTAGCAGGACATCACTCCCAAAAGAATCTGAGCAGGAACCCAGAATAGGCTTTCCTCTTCTCCCCACTGCTAGACCATAACCTCTCTTACCTCTGACCCATGACACACCACTCCTGTATTGGCTGGGTACAGGTTGGTAGTGCTTGGGCCTTGCGCGTACTCCACTTCCTGTGTACGTCAAAAGTTTGTCCACTGCTCATGTGTTTGCCATGGTCTGGAAGCTCATCTGTGCATTCTGCCTTTTTTTGATTTTCCATTCTTTACTGGCTTGCTCCTTTTTTATTATAGGTCCTAACTAGGAGTATTGGAATTTCTAGATTTTTTTTATAAAAAAAATTGAAAAGTTAAATGTACTTGATTTTAATAGTTTTAGTCTTAATTAATTAAAACTAAATGTACTTGATTTTTTTTTTTCCTAAAAAAAAGCATCACAAAATCTTTGTACTTGGTTGAAATAATCTTGAAAGGTATCAAATTGAAATTCATGATATATACCAAAACGAACTATAATTTTGCTTTTTTTTACACTTATCTATATAGACTACTAGAGAGAACCATTTAATATTAAATTAAATTAAAAGAAAAAAATAGTTTTAGGAAAGAAAAACTCACCACCGCCTCCATTCTCCTTCTAATTGAAGGAAAGAAAAATGCCGCTGCTTTCCAACGGCAATATATCTCAAAATCACAGAGCAGACAGTATTGTTTCTTTTATCAATTCTCTCTCTCTCAAAGAGATTTGATTCTGTTAATATACAGTTTAATCATCATGGAGTTGGAGTTCAAAAGCTTTCTCATTCAAGAAGATGAGTACTGGGAAACATTAATTGTTCGTATCTCCTCTTAATTCTATATATGACTTATTATTCCATCTCTGAAGCAAATTTGTCGCTCAAAGATTTGTCCACTGATGATGATCACTCCTCGCTTGCACTTGAACATGTACAGACATACAATCTACCATCTGCTGAGAGCTTCTTTAACGCACTCGTGGATCAAACTTTGGACGTGGAAACTACTTTTGGTCACGACGATATCTCTCTTCTTCATACCCTTTCGGAGCAACGTTCTTATTGTGACAAGAATCAACAAGTACCATATGGGTCTTCTTGTTGCATTGACAAGTTTGAGATTGACGTCTTATTGGCCTGCTGGTGCTGATTTCTCCCTACAACTTCTTTCTCTTCAACATTTTCTGAGGGTTCTAGCTACATTCTAAAGCATCTTAAATGATGGCGGCTCACAACTCTAGTAAAGAATTAATTCAATGCGAGACAGACCCATATGATTTTAATTGCTTAATTTGCTAATTGTTTGGATGGTTCTAGCAAAATATTATATAAGATCTTTAGTTTTTATTAATTGGCTTCTGTTAGAGCTGGAGTGATATATATGATTATTATTCTGGTGCTTATATAATAATATTGATTGTTCATACGCACAAGTTAGTGAACTTCATAGTTGTATTTGTCTTTTCTTTTCTTTTTTAAATGATAAATAATATTTTCCTACTTTGTATCACTCTTTTCTGAATATATTTGTCTATTTAGTCCTAATAAGGATGGACTGTGCTTCATCAAATTGGTAGGTATTGCTGATTTCTCCCTTCCAACTTCTTTCTCTCCAAGATTTTCTTAGAGTTCTTCTGCATTAATTTGAAAGCATCTAAGATTAAGTACGGCTCACAACTGATCTGATAAAAGAATTAAGGTAACTGACTCAATGCGTTTCTCAGATTGATAATGTATATACAGATTCATGATGGTTCTTGACTAGCAATATTTGTGAAGGCAAAATACTAATTTATTAGGTTTTTATTTTTATTTTTATGTCTCGATCCTCTCATTGTATGGAAATTTTTTTTAGTGGTATGGCAATTACTATTTAGGTTCAGGTGGTTTTTTCATGAAGTTTAGGCTGGTTTGCTATATTGATATTGAAACCTTGTTAGTTTTCTTCTCTTTAATACAGTCATTGGTTTTTTTTTTTTTAGAACAATAGTCTTTTTTATTTTTTTGGAAATAATACTCACTGTTAATTTTCATCAAATAATAATACTTTGTTTATTTAATGAAATAAAACGACAATGAGCTTGCTCTACTACTTTCTACTGAACTTGATTAAGATTTCATTTATGCATGGCATCCATTTCTCATAATTAATAATTAAGAACATCTAACCGAGAATATTAAGCTGGGACACTCCATAGTGATTTCTCTAGTTCAACTTCAATATAGTCAACCACCAAATGTTTGATCAAAATTCTCTTAAGAGGTAGTGTAATTCTGACTTTGGTGACTTCATAAGTCAGTTGTTTCTTAGAAACCAAAAGATTTTTTTTTTTTTTTTTTTTGTTGAAAAATTTGTAGTTTATATTGTATTATTATACACTTTTGATAAATGTATACAACATTATAAACATTTGTTTAGTCTACAATTTTTTTTTTTTTTTTTTTTTTGATACTATAAGAAAACATACAAGCATATTCCATAGGGTGCCGTAAGTACAAAAACAAAAGATTTAGAGGCTACATCCTCTCTGCATTCAACTCCCATATATATATATATATATATATATATTTCCACACCATTGCATCCCTCCAACTTAATTGGTTTCTTCTTATGATCTTATCACATCCCAACATACAAACTTCTTTTGTCAGCTCAGCACAACAACACCCTTCAGTTGCCAAGCTTGTACTCTTGATATTATCAAAATTTTGGGTTTTTCACTTTTTTGTTCTAGGTCTTGATTTTATTTTGTTAATTGGTTCCATTTGGGTTAACTTTTGAGGTTTTTTATTGGGTTTTTGGGATTTTCAGAATTTTGAGGCTCTTTATTGTTTTAATGTTTGCTCTAAGTTTAAAGCACTACTTCTTTTACTTTTTCATTTTTTCTTTCTTTTTTTTTTTTTTTTTTTTTTTTTTTGAAACAAACACACACAGGCACATATACAAGGAGGGGAAAAAAGATGCTAACACAAAAACACCGTAAACTCAACTCAAAAGCTGCAATTACTTTAAAGCACTAAAAAAGAGCTTTACAGCTATTAAAACTGTTTAGAAAATATTGTCACATGTCTAGCAATTTTTGCATAAACAATTTATGTGAATCCAATAAATGAAAATTTAAATTATTTTAAAGCTTTTTAGTACAATTTTATAGCTTGTAATAAAAATAATGAATTGATATAAATATTTATACTTAATTTTAAAAATGACGCTCAATGAGCTTCTAATTTTCAATTTAGTTACAAACAAGGGATAAAATTTCAAAACGCTTTATTATTGTAGTTTACAAAATAATGTAAATCTAAAAGTACTGCTTTTAGTCAAATCTCTTTATCACAAATACTCCACTACTAAAGCTTTGACTTTCTGCAAAAATACCAAATGTCCCCCCACTTAATTTTGATTATTATTGAACTTAACTAGGAGTATTGGAATATAGAGATTTAATTGCTGGTAAACTTAAACCAACTTGATTAAAATTGAAATTTTAATTAATTGAAATCACGTTATCATAACTCAAAATCATCACAATTAATTTAAAAATAATCTCGAAGGGTATAAAAATGGAAATTCAAACAAATGAAAATTTAATGACTATTTTCCTTTCAAAAAAATGAAAAGTTTACCTTTTTTTTTTCCTACTTTCTTACAGAGAAAGAACTCTTTTTTAATAAAAAATTAAATAGTTGTATGAAACTCACTACCGCCTCTCCATATCCTTTTGGTTGAAGGAAAGAAAAGTATAGCGCCTGGCTTATTTAAAAGCTTGAACCCCAAGTTTCCAACGGCATTATTTACAAAATCACAAAGCCAGTTTTGTTTCTTTATTATCAACCCCTAACCCACGTTCTCTCTCTCTCTCTCTCTCTCTTAAAAATTTGATTCTGTTTACAGTTTGATCATGGAGTTCAACAGCTTTTCCATTCAAGAAGACGAGTACTGGGGAACATTATTGATATCTCCTCTTAATTCTACTACTACTACTTCCATCTCTGAAGCAGAATATTTGTCAATCAAAGAGTTTTCCTCTATTGATGATGATCAGTACTCCTCGCTTGTGCTTGAACATGTACAGACATACAATCTACCATCTGATGAGAGCTTCTTTAACGCACTCGTGGATCAAACTTCGGACGTGGAAGCTACTTTTGGTCACGATATCTCTCTTCTTCATCCCTTTTGAAGCAACATTCTTGTGACAAGAATCAAGAAGTACTATATGGTTCTTCTTGTTGCATTGACAAGTTTGAGATTGACGTCTTATTGGGTGGTACTGATTTCTCCCTACAACTTCTTTCTCTCCAAGATTTTCTGAGGGTTCTACATTCTAAAGCATCTTATCTTAATTAAAGGACAGCAACTCTGATAATGAATTAAGGGGCACATGATTTTTGTTTAATTTGTTAATTTGGATCATTGGATAGTTATAGCAATTTATATTCTACAAGATCTTTAGTTTTCATTCGCTTCTGTTTAGAGTGATATGGCAATCATTATTTTGTTTTATGGTTAGTTTTAACTTCCCTTTTGTGTCTGGAGATAGATTACACAGACCTGGTGACTACTGGCTTGCTATATTGACTTCGAAATCTTGTTAATTTTCTTCTCTTTAATACAATGTCATTATTACTCATGGACATGGTATATATGATTATTATTCTGGTACTTAATATTGATTGAAGCACTCTACCTCAACCTCATTGCTTCTTTGAAACCCAATACACACCCCCAGTGAACTTCCTACTTGTTATCCAGTCTTTTCTTTAAAAATTAAAATTAAAAATCTATTTTTTAATCAAATTTTTTCCTTTTCCGGCTAGATTTAGTTCCATCAACGTCTGCATGTATTCTGAATATACTTGTTTATTTAGTCTTAAAGGATGGACTATGCTTCATGAAATTGGAGGGCCTCATTTAGTCTTAGAATATTCTCCAAAGAACCAAAAATTCTGCATTAATAGAGCGATGCTAAATACACAATTTTTTTTTTGTGCTATTTATTTCCAAATTGTGTACCCACAATATTCATTCTTCTAACTCGCCATTAAATTTATTGAATGATCACATCTTAAGTTGAAGAATAAAAGACAATTTTAATTTTTAATTAGTATAGATGTAGCTAACGCTTTTCTTATATAATTATCAACAATATGTATCAAAACCTATCTAGTAGCCCAATGTGGGTTTAGAGAGATTGTCTCTGAACATAGGCCCAAACAAGAATATCAGAGATTTAATTATGGAAGATTGTGATACCCCAGACTTATATTGAATTAGTTAAGTAGGTATTGTGTGTGCTATGACCCACAACATCCTGAATTGATCTAGGCAATATATAAACAATTACAAAGAACTTTAATTACATACTAAACTAATAAATTTGAGGTATAGTATAGATGTGGTTGGTGTTTTTTATTTTTTTTAGTAATTAAAAATAAAATTACACAATAACTATGATTTTGTGAGTAGCACAACCCTTAATTTCTATCTAAAATTATTTTATGAATTTTGAAATTTCTTTTTATGATTCATCCAAACATGAAATTTGATTTGACAGAATTTTAAATTATGTGACATGGCTAGCTTTTGTATATAACCGGATCTACCAATTGCGTTTTCAAGTAATGAGAATATGTCCCATACATCGAACTCTCGTTCTCCTTGCAATCTCATCTAGATTTGGTCAACTAGTTAGATTCCAAAATATATGCAAGCTTCTTTTTCAAAATCATACAAACAATTAAAAAATTATTATGTTTCAAATAATAGGATTTAACATCACATTATGTTTGCTAAGAGACTTGTAGTTCAATTGGTTAGTATTTGTAGATATTTCCAAAGAAAACATCAAGAGTTCAAATTCTTGTAATTTAACTAGCAAATCTTGATATTTCTAATGGACTAAACGTATAGTGTTTAAATCCGATCCCTCCTCTCTCTTTGTAACTATTGAATTTATTAAAAAATCTACACCCTTATACTAGACAATTAGGTCAATAATTACTTGACAAAACATTGGAAATCACCCATTCTCGACCTCTTTTCATAAGCTGTAACATTCTTACGTACAAACCATGAACTAATTAGTTCAAGAATTTCTGCCCAATGATTCATCAAACTTATTAGGAGCATCTTGATGTTGAGCTTGAAGGTGCAATATCGCTTGCATTTTTGTGAAATTGGTGATAAGGCATGCTATATATTCATACTAGATTTCATGCCCTAACAATAGAATCTCCATTATACAGCTTACAATATATAAAAAAGAAGCAGTAGGATTCCTAAATCTAGATCATGGTAAATACTCCATAATCCATATGCATATATAGTATATGCATGTCATAAACCAAAGGAATGAGGCTCCAACTTTCCAAGTATGGAGGAGACAGTTCTAAAAACTCATTCGAAAGAAGTGGACATGGTGTTATTGCTACGGCTCGTCTTTTACCTTCACATCGATCCAAAGCTTTGAGATCAGCCGAACCAATATCACTCTTGTATGCTTCTTTGCATAGCTAGCTTCGTCTTCTTCTTCTTTGGTTTTATTGTAGAGTTAAAGCCGCCATCAGCGGCTTACAATACCTTTGGATTCCCTGCTGCAAAGCAGATTTGTGTAATTCATTTTTGTCTCCATTGGGATTTCGGAATTCTATAAAGTTTTTTGCTGCGGCAATGTTGCTTTTGTTTGATTTTTTTTTTTTTTTTTTTTTAATCTAGATTTTATTTGATTTTTGGTATTGGGTTAATAGGTATTGCCAAAGTTTTGAGATTTGTTGTTTTTTAGTTCTAGCTATATTTGATTTTAATAATTAGATTTAAGCGGGTTTATTGGAATTTTGAGGATTTTTTTCTGCTTGATTTTATATTGGATCAATATAGGGACCGTTAGCATTTTGGGTTTTTGCTTCTTTTGTGCTTTAGCTCTACTTTTTTTTTTTTTTTTTTTTTTTTGGGAGAATCAATGTACTGCCTTTTATTCAATGAATACTATCAAAGTTTGCTAACAACACAAGAATGAAACTGTGGTAGAACATCCTTCATCCACACACTATAATCTGAAACATTTAAAGGAAAATGAGCTAAAACATGAGCAATCATATTACCCTCTCTCTTAACATGAGAATAGTGTAACTTACTAAAACATCTAGTCAAAACAAATCCAATCCCTAATTTTTGCTCCCTACTGAATAGTGCACCATCAAAATTTGTCTTTACCATGTCCAAGATAAGAGCTCTCCAACGAACTCGAATCAGTGTGGACTGTGGTAGAGAAGGTTGTTGCACCGCCTGGAATTCCGTTAGGAGTTCTTTGGCCATGTTTGCAAGCTGATTTAGATTGCAACAATGATGGTTAGTTCTGACTCGATTCCGGTGTGTCCATATTGTCCAAACCGTGACTATAATTTCAACAGAAAAGGGCAAAGAAATACTATCTGCCATGGATGCAATCCACCCCGTGTGTTGATGAGCAAGGCTGCCATGGTCTGGAGGTTTTGGAGGAATTGAACGTACATAAGATGCTTGTGCAGACCGAGCATCTTGTAGAACCCGTAGGATTGGGAATGGTTTGTCACTAATCCGAAGAGCGTTCCTGCGATGCCAGATCGCCCACGTTCTGACATTGGTTGGCTGCTTTTCAATCTCAACCATTGAAATTACTCTACATTGAAAGGTGGCTGGCTTAACGGATGACTCCTTGATTCCAGGAAGCCCGGTATTTGGTCCCGCATTAAATTCCTCCAAACTCCCCTTATCACTACCAGACCTTATCACCTCGGGCTCTTTAATGTCGTGTTTCATGCTCTCCAAATTTGGCACCAATAATTCAGAATTAATACCCTCCAGCTGTGCCAATGATTCCATATCATTGTTTTATTTCAACGCTTGCGTATTGGACATATTAGTTGTATCTTCACCATGAGTAACGTTTGTAACGTATGCAGTATTGTCTTCCCCACCAAAATCGATTTCCATATTCGGAATGACCCCTGTCTGAGATTCACTGTCGCCGCCGTCCTTCGTCTCCTTAGGGTGGCAAAAAATAACAACATCGTACATAGTGTGAAGGGCCAAGGGAAAGAAGGGGAGAAGAGAAAAAATCCCTAGTGTAAGACCTATTAGAAACTGTTTCCCCATTCCCCACAAAGGAAAGACCATTAGCTCTATGGATAACAGTGTTACCCTAAGAGAAAAGGAGAAGAAAAAGAGAAGTAGAAAACCTAACGCACTCTTAAGACAGAAACAACAAAACAAACTCTCCTTTAGAAAGAAGGGACAAACACTTCTACTGTCAAATGGAAGACCCGGCTACCAGAGAGATAGAGAGACAGGGGCCATAGCTCTGTCTCTCTGGAAGACCCGGCTTCCAGAGAGAGGCATTGTTGAGCTTAACTTAAACTCAATTTTGCTTTAGCTCTACTTGATTTTGATAATTGGGTATTATTTGGGTTATTGAAATTGTGATATTTTTTTGTTGAGGTAATGCTGATTGTTCTTGAATTTTGGTATTATATTTTAGGGATTGTCAAACTTTTGAATTTTTCGTTGTTGTTGTTGTTTTTTTTTTTTTTTTTTTTTTTTTTTTTTTTTTTTTTTTGAGATAGAGAAAATATTGTTAGCTCTTTGATTATTGGGCTTAACTCGGATTGCTGGAATTTTTAGATTTTTAATTTTGGCAAGAATTTTGGTTTTTTTTTTTTTTTGAAAGGTTGGTAAAGTTAAATCTACTTGATTTGAAAATTTTAGTCTTAATTAATTGAAATCACCTAATTCAAAAGCCGCACTTAATTTTTATTCTTATTATTGCACCCAAATTAAATATTTTGCTCTTAATTTATTACTTTATAATTTTTAATAAACTGTTCCTTATTATATAAAGCGAGCCATTAAAAAAATTATTTAAATTTTTAGATTTTTAATTTTAGTAATTTTTTTTTATTTCTTGCCTCCATAGCTAGGTTAGAATTTCATTGTATTGTACTTATATTTTTTTTTTTAAATGGCCATATTTTTAAGAGATAATTTCAACATTCGACCTATAACTCTATTTTAATATTAATTAGTTTTTGTGTAGGCAGGGTTCAAATCTCTCAATGATAAAAGATTTTAACAATTGAATTCAATTAATTCAAGCAGCACATAATTTTTGTTTTTATTTTTTAAGTGCTCCCAAAACGAATATTTTGCTCTTCATTACCTTATAATTTTTTATAATAAATAATTTCTATGTTCCTTAATTATAGGGGTGAAGGTGGGAAAATAATCATAAAGTGGGCCATTAAAAAAAAAAACAGTGAGGCGTAATTAATCCCAAAATATAGTAGCTGAGTTACCACCGCCTTCCCATAATCCTTGTAAATGAAGGAAAAGGTTTTACACTGAACACCGCCTCAATTTTATTAATTTTATATATTTAAAAGCCCAACCCCAAGTTTCCAACAGCTATATTATCCCATTATTTGCAAAATCACAAAGCCCCAGTTTCTTTGATCAACCCTAACCCACCAACACAAAACTCTCTCTTGCATTCAAAGATTTTGATTCTGTTTACAGTTTGATCATGGAGTTCAATAGCTTTCCCATTCAAGAAGATGAGTACTTTGGAACATTATTCATATCTCCTCTTAATTCTATGACTTCCATCTCTGAAGCAGATTTGTCACTCAAGGATTTTTCCTCTGATGATGATCACTCCTCGCTTGCGCTTGCACTTGCACATATACAGACATACAATCTACCATCTGATGAGAGTTTCTTTAGTGCACTCGTAGATCAAACTTCAAACGTGGAAACTTTTGGTCATGATAATGATATCTCTCTTCATACCCATTTGGAGCAACTTTCTTATTGTGACAAGAATCAAGAACTATGTGGTTCTTCTTGCATTGACAAGGTTGAGATTGACATGCTATTGGGTGGTGCTGATTTCTCCCTGCAACTTCTTTCTCTTCAAGATTTCCTCAGGGTTCTAGTTCTACAATAATATTTCAAAGCATCCCAGATGAAGCCGGCTGATCACAAGTCACAACAACTCCGCTAAAGAATCAATCAATGGTGCCAACTTAATGCGATTCTGAGATTCATAATGTATAGGCAGGCCCAAGGAATTTTTTTTTATTTGTTCGGATACTTCTCTTAGGGTTGTATGGCCATTTTTTTTTCCCTCGGATAAGTAGTGGTATATAATGGCAATTGATTAGTATTTAGATTTATGGTGGTTTTTTCAGCTTTTGATTTTTGGTGAAGAAGATTAGACTTTGAAACCTTGTTAGTTTGAAACCTTGTTAGTTTTCTTCTCTTTTAATAAATTCATTGCCTTTTTTTCATATAAAGAATAATAGTCATTGTTAATTTTCATCAAATAATAATTTTGTGTATTTGATGAAATGATAATGTTTTTACTTTTTATTGGTGAAAATTTAAAGGATGGTTTGAGGCGTAGTGGCCAAGAATTGGTATTGATTGTACATTAGCGCATTGATTCAAGTTATTTGATTTTAAAAAAAAAGAGTCTGGTTAATATGTGCCCTAAGGGCACACATTAAACTATCCATTTTTGGAAACATTTTCTCGAAAATTGAAAAAACTGTTAATACTTTTTCAATTCTCGAGAAATTTTTTTTCAAAAATGATTAATTATTGTATGCCCTTAAGGCACACAATATTAGCAAAATTCTTAAAGAAAATGTGTGCGCCTAACGAGGACACATACATGTAGTTGCATGTGCTGCCACTGCCAGTCCCAGAGAGGACATATACATGTAGTTCGGCATTGAGACAATACATGTAAATCGCTCTACTTCTCTACTGAACTTGATTTCATTTATGCATGCCTCCATTATTTCTCATTAGAACATCTAGCCAAGATTATTGGGTCGGACACTCCTGCGTGATTTCTGTGCTCCACTGAGTCTGAGGTCTGAGATGTAGTTAGGCATGTTCCCAATTCAACCTCAATATGGTCACCCAGCAGGTGTTTGACCAAAAGTCTCTTAAGCTACTGTGTAATCCTGACTTTGAAGACTGCAGAGGAGGTCCATCGCAGCATCATATATGAATTTGATTTCAGTGCATTTGTAAGCCCAGACATAGTCCTAAGGGTGTGCATATATACTTTTGAATACCTCTTAGTCCTAAGGATGGACTGCTTCAATGAAATTGATGGACCTCATTTAGTAATAGAACATTACATTGAAAGCGGAGGAAAAGCTTTGTCGGCTAAAAACCCCACAAGAGGCAAAAATGCAAGTTTATACACGTGTTTTTGCTGAAAAATGCAAGTTTTATATGGACATATATTCAACTACTTTTAGAAATCTGAACCAGGAACACGAACTAGCGGGAATTAAAGTAGCGAAAGGGTAAGAGTCGTTACTGAATTCTCCTTCATTCACACCTGAACACATATGGGAGAAACCGGTTCCACACATCCATCTCATTGCGTAATTGACACCTACGAATATTAGAAACTCTTTTTTTTTTATTAAACGAAAAGCTTCTGCGAAACTAGTGTGTGCAGTATTATTCAGCTTAACTCTACTTTCAACTTATTTTTACTACTATTCATGAGTTTCATTATACTTTTTGATACTATTCACGAATCTCACTGCATTATTCATCTAACTTTTACTTTTATCTACAGTAAAAAAAAAAATTAATTCCAACTAAATAAGTTGTTTTCAAACACACACGAAAAATAAATAAAAAATCCAATTAACTGTGGACACTTTAATGGAAAATTAAAGAGCTGTTTAAAAAGTTGTTCACTTTTTCATTTCCAGTAGCTTCTCTCTTTCCTCTGTCTCATCTCACTCTCTGCGAGTCCAAGCTTGAACAATTCACTGAAATCAATGCAAACCCATCTAAATCAAAGCAATATTGTTATTTTTTTTAGTTGAGACAAAAATTGTATTAATGAATCCAAAGAATAAGTATACAACTGAGATTTAGCAAGCCCGTTCTCCAGACAAGAAAGAAGCGAAAGAAAAAATTAGGAGGAGAACTAGTAGAGAGAGGCCGAGAGAAAATACAAAGAAAGAAGCCATATTGCATCACTGGTCATCCAAACCCAGAAAAAAGAAAAACAAGAAAAGACCGAAACAAAAACCCACCAACCCAAAAGAAAGATCCACCACAATCCAACCTCCAAGAGAGAGAGAGAGAGAGCATAAGCTCGTGACAGAAAGAGCATGAGATCTGAAACCATTAGGGCCAGGTCGAGAGAGAAAGAGAGCGAAGAGTTTACTCGTAAAAGAGATAGAAAGAGAGCCGACTGTTTGTGTTGTCAATCAGTGAGTGCTACAGTTTTCTAGCTAATTACAATAATGTCACTGGACAATGTAAATCAAAAATTGAAAACTAATCTTAAGGAGTTATCTGAATACCACCTTAAATTGAGAATCATGACTCAAAACACTCCTAAAAATACACTCCTACCAAACAGGCCCTAAAGCTCCAAACAATAAGAATGTCCCCATAGCTTGCTGGCCTGGCCTTGCCCTGATATTTGTGATGTCCAACTATAATCAGTAGAAATCATCATCGTGTTAAGAAAACAATCAACCTTCTCTGTAATTTATTAACGAATTTACAAACCAGAACTTCCAACCATGATACATCTAGCTAGCCTACTTGGCCCCATACCTCCTTCGCTTTCACATCTCATTAGGTCTCGAACATCCAATAACTTGAGATCAAGCAAGGTATGAACATTCGTTTAAGCGTAAATTTCTTCTTAATATGGTACCAATCAAGGATTGGAAAGCATATATAGAGATGGATGCATTTATCAATTGCTTGATATATAATGCAACTCTGCACTAGATAGAACCATAGAAAAACCAAAATTGACCAAATATGATAATAGGGTTACAGGCTTAAAAACACAACCACAGTAAAACACCCAACCACAGCCCACAGTAACAAAAATCTAAAAATGTCCAATCAAACATACTAAATAGCCAAAAATCTGGAATGCCCAACCATATATATTTAGTTTGGAACAAAGAAAAAAAATCTCAGCGCTTTTTAGAGACACCAACAGTCTTTCCCCTGCGGCCTGTAGTCTTGGTGTGTTGGCCACGAACACGAAGGCCCCAGTAGTGCCTCAAACCACGATGGTTCCTGCATACAGCTCTCAAGAGTCAGCTCTATCTTATGTTTCACAAGCCAAAACTTAAAATGCAACCTTTTATGGTATTAAGAAAATGATATTCTGGCACCAGACATGTTTCTTTCACCAGAAGAGAGAAGAAAGTATCACACGAGACATATGTTATATTGGGGACTATGAACACAGAAACCGCACTAACAGCTAGCAAGAGTGATTAAACAAGTTTGAGAACATTCTGGAACACTCTACTGAATTGTTTGAGAAAGCAACTGCTACAGATTTAACGTCACAGGGTTATAGATAAAATATTTTTCACCAATATACCAAATGTTTGAAGAACAATTGTCAACAACTCCTCTTATCATTCCAAGGATGGTAAGTATTATCCAACAAGGGCAAAACTTGAATAAAATTCGGTTATGTAGTTCATTCGTTAATGCAACCAACATGGTTAAATATAATTGGGAAACCTAAGGTACAGGTCCTTGTACCCGTCCAAAAATTTACAAAACATCCATCAAATATTTTATTTCATTTCATATAACTCCTGGGGAAAGAATCTCAAATCAATTCCATGAGTTCTAAGGGTTGTGTTGACTGCCTAGAAACAAATCTTAAAACA
This sequence comes from Quercus ilex subsp. ballota, assembly GCA_032727855.1. NCBI lineage: Eukaryota > Viridiplantae > Streptophyta > Magnoliopsida > Fagales > Fagaceae > Quercus > Quercus ilex. Next base: position 41,938,041 of record CM064909.1, on the reverse strand, counting down.
AAAGTAAGACACCATTCCTAGGTCTCAAGAACCTATAACTTATATAGTACACAAACTGCAGTTAATAACTCTTTTTTTTTTTTTCCTTTTCAGTTAAACCATGAGCATCAAAACAGGATGCAAACATATAATAGACAAAGTAAAGAGTGTCCATGTAAAAGGTGATTGTTCACCACTCACAATCGACCATATTAGCAAATTGTGAAATTGGGTGTCCCTATATTATAAGTGATTGTCGTCCACCAATCACAATCGAGCAAGTAGTGAAACTGGGTGTGTCCCTAGACATACAAAGAGAGATGAATTATAAAAAAAAAAAAGAGAGAGAGAGTAGTGGACCTGATCTTCTTCAAGCGTTCCAAATCATCTCTCAACTTCATATCAAGAGCATTGGAAACGACCTGAGAGTACTTTCCATCCTTGTAATCCTTCTTCCTATTCAAAAACCAGTCTGGGATTTTGAACTGACGAGGGTTGGCAACAATAGTCATCAGATTGTCCAGCTCAGCTGCACTCAATTCCCCAGCTCTAACAACAACAACAAAAAACAAATTCAAAACCAATACGAGCAAATATTATATAAGATTTGAAACAACAAAAATAAAATAAAATCTAAGACCTCTTGTTCATGTCGACATCGGCCTTCTTGCAGACGAGGTTGGCGAAGCGGCGACCGATACCTTTGATGGAGGTGAGAGCGAACATGATTTTCTGCTTTCCATCCACATTTGTGTTCAGCACACGAAGGATGTGCTGAAAATCCTCGTTTGCCACCAGAGACTGCGCGCATTTTCACACTCTCAAAAATCAACATTCTAAACCTAAATCTAAATCTAAATCTGAGTTATAGAGCTATGATGACAGAGAGAGAATGTATAATTTACCATTTTGCAGAAGAGACGACCGCGAGGCTGTTTGCGACGGACGCCGTGAATGAGAGAAACCGCTTTCTTGCTTTTCTTTCTTTACTTTTTCTCATCTCTGCCTTCTTATTCTCTTATATACAGTACTCATTAGGGTTTTCCGTTTTCTACCTTTTTACCATTTTGCCCTCTCTCCCTCAATATGAAGGGTTTTCCATTTTCTTTTTTCTTTTTTTAAATTAAATATTTCCGATATAATAAACCACACATAATATATATATATATATATATATTTTTTTTTTACCACTTTTTCAACCCTAGTTACACCAGCACTTGCAAGACATGCGAAAAAAGAGTTGATCTTAAGGCATGTTTGGTAGACTGTAATGATAATTACATTGAAATAGGAATAGGTTTTACAAGGAATGCAAGATGTTGTAATGTAATAATTATTCATATTCAGTTGTTTGATAACCCTATAGTAATAGAACCCCGAATCTGTATTCCACATGTTTGGTACAACATCTTAAAACGATGTAATGAAAGCTTTTTAAATCAAATTGCCTAAAATGCCCTTATTATAATAAATACATTTTTTATAAGGATTACTTTAATAAACTCAATCTTAAATGAAGACCTCTAATGAAATTTTTTTTTTTTTGTTTAATAAACCCAAATTTTTTTTTTTTTTTGGATTACTTTCATTTCATTGCATTAAAATTAACTTGTCTTTTTTTTGCTTCTCAATGTTGTCTCACACCTGTAAAATTTGCCCAACAAATAGTATCACTATTTCATTATTCGTTCAAATGTAAATACTACCAACAACTAAATATCTCAGTTTGAAATCTCATTCATTCATTTTTATTGATGTACGTTCTTTGTTATATAAAATTTCAATAACATAAAATCTCATTCATTCAAACTAAAGGTTGAATAACCATTGAAAAGTCTTAAAATGCCCAAATTATATAAAATTTCAATAACATAACATCCCATTTACCTAAAAAAAACACCACAATCATCCAAAATTCTTAGGAGCCCCGTGTTCAAGTGGCATAAAAAAGAAGCATAAATGCAAATTGAATTTTCCAACATTTGTAAGCCACTCAAAAGTCCCCATTAATAAGGCCTTTCACCCATTCTTCCTTCTCAACATCCAGCATGCTCAAGAAAACATCTATTAGTTCATGTTGACAAGCAATCAATTTAGTTGCCTTGTGACACTCCTTAGTTGTAAGGCCAGGTAGTTTTAGTAATTCATCATTGATTTTGGACCTACTTTCAGCTGCTACTACTCCAATGACTGCCTTGCTAAGGTTATCTGATGCATCCTTTAACTGAGCAGCAAGAATGATTGTAACTTCTTTCATCGCTTCTACCATATTATCTTCACCACTTTGAATTCTTCTTTTCTTTTTTCGAGCATTCTGTTCTTCCCCATTACTGCCAGGGGTGGGAATTTGCATGCAGTCCACGTCTTCAGGAATATCATCTAATTTGTCATCATAGAAATTTACATTAATAAAAAAGACATTAATTTTAAGAATTTTGATAATTATGTCATAAAAAGTCATTTGAGTTTTTAAAGTACATAGAGATATACATTAATTAAAAGAGATTAATTTTAAAATTTTTGATAATTATTTCATAAAAATTTAATCTCATTTGAATGAGAATTTTGATCAACCACAAAATTAGGATAGCTATTTAAGATATAAATATCTATTTTATTATAATAGTTTTTTAGTACCTATTTGCTATATGCAATACATCAACTCACTAAAACTTCTAAGAATGATAATGAATATCATCATCTTCCAATAATAAACAACTGAGTTTTGCTAAGAAAATAACAAAAAAATAAAAATAAAAAGATAACAGAAGACATGTGTCATCAAATTTTCCATTAGATAAATTATAAGTTTCGAAAATTTAAACCTAGAAAATCAATGTTCTTTAGATAACAAATAAAACACCTTATATCATTATTCCAACTTTCCAAGAATTACTACCATCTAAAACTCAAAATATGTGAAGAAAATTTTTGGGATGTTAAAATTTAATGGGAGTATTTTAAACATTACACAATAAAATATTTTAATAATCATAAGCTTTCATTAGGATTTAATTGACATATTTGCTATTTCCCAAGGAAAAATTGCTTGATTTTAAAGTTTAAGGAGAAATTGTAAACTACCCCAAACGTAAATGATGAAAAGTGTTGTTATCCTAAGTTTTTGTTTTTGTTTTTGTGTGTAAACTATGTATTTTTACTTAAAATGGTGCGCAAAGAAAAAAAATATAAAAAGTCAACCTAAAAAAATTGTATGTGAAACAGTGACCAACAAAAAATTTCTAAAAACACAACATTTCATAATACTTTTATAATTTTGTTATATTTTATTTTGACTTGTAAAGAATTGACAACTCAGCAATTTTGAAAAATATTATGAAGACAACAAAATGTCTTAACATTTTCACACAAAAAATGTTTATGTCCACGACATTTTCACAACAAATTATAAGTAATAGGTTATTACAGGTTGTTATTGGTGGGCAAAAAAGTAGTTTCATTAGTATATTACTAATAACAATTTACCACCTATAATTTGTTATAAAAGTGTTGTGAAAAATATTGTGGATGTAACACTTCTTTTTTCACAATACCTTTATTTTTAGTTGTGGTTGGTTCCAGTATGATATTTTATTATTTTATTTTGACCTATAAGGAATTAACACCTCAATAATTGTGAAAATATTATGTTAAATTATTGTGTTAATATTTTATTATAATGTGAAATAGTGCAAATTGGACAAACCAAAAATAATGTAGCAAATCTACTACAGCTTTACGCATTCACCAAAAAAAAAAAAAGTGGCTAGCGAAACAATGAAAATTGAACAAATCAAAACTACTGCAGAAAAGCTACTATAACTTTTCTCATTCACTCTTTTTATATATAGATGGTCAAGGTACTGATAAAAGTGATTTATCTACTTCTTCTCTAAAATTTCTTAGATGCTTCCTCTCTCTACAACTCTGCCTTCAGCTCCAGGACTTGCTATTTTGTTGTGGCCAGCTCTATCTCAGTATGATAGAGCTTTTTGCGTTGATCCTCAACCTGGTCCTGGGCATTCTGCAGACCAGCCTCAGCACTCTTCCACGCCCTCTCCTTCGCGATCAGCTTTGTGGTGAGCTCTTTGTTCTTATGCTCAGCGGCTCCCAAGGCCTTGTCGGTCTCAGCAAGAAGATTGGCCTCAACCCTAGCCCCATTTCTAGCATCCTTGATCCACTCCTCGGCCATAAAAACCTCCTGGATAGCTTGCACATAAACAACAAAGGAGTGTGTTATAAAAAAAAAATTTTTTTAAAAAAAGGAGGAAAGGAAAACGCCCTTAATGAGGCCTGCCAAGGAACTTACTAGGGCTAGATCCTTCTTTAGGGACAAAAAGAGTTCTGGCTACCTCATGTGTTTTAAGGCAGTCATGTCCTTCAGTAAGAGGAGGGGCTGCTCCAGGGCCTCAGCTAAATAGGGCATGCCTTTTCTAGAACTCCCTGATGGAGGAGTTCCATGGAATGCTCGCCCCATCCAACTCCAGTCGAGGGCCCCATGCAGGGTTTTGGTGGCACACCTCGGCCATGTGCTGGTCTTCCCTACTCTCCACTAAAGAGGCCCGCTCTTGGCCCTTGGCCGTTTTCTACTACTTAGGCTCCTTCTAGGGACCACCTCCCTTTCCTAGGCTATCTCTTTCCCCTTCCTTTTCTTCTTCGAGTTGGGTATGGGGAGTAGGCCAACTACAGGAGGAGGAGGGGGAGGGGGAAAAACAGGAAGGGGCTAAGACCCGGAGGTGCCCTTAGATGCCAACCCCTTATTCCTCCCCGTAAGGCGCTCCTTCGGGCCTCTCCTCTGGTTCAGGGCCATCTCTTCTTCCTTCTCGGAACTATCATCCACCTGGGTAATTATAAGTTTAAGGGATCAAGCAATGGAGGACCTGTCAAGCTCACCCTTCGAGTCTAATATCTGAACCACAGGCTCTTCTTACTTCTCTACCTCTTCTTCGAGGCGGAATTGGTCTATCTCGGCCTCAAGTGACAAGCGTAATGAGACTGTTTCTTCCCTTGGAGCCGCTACCTCACGAAGGGAACGATGGAAGGGTAGCTCAACTGGCGGGAGATCTTCTCGAGCTAGAAAACCGGGCACTGAGATGTCTATCTAGGCCAGCCGAGGATCAATTGCTCTTATCGCATGGCCCACGTCCTAAAAGTTATCCGACAAGGGCTCGAAGTCGAGGATGAGGTGGATAGCTCGTAAGTGCCTATCTTCGCTCACAAAAACTTCAGATTTCAACACCTTGTTAAGACCCGCGATGTTGACGAGGCTGAGTTTGGAAACTACGTGTCTTTTATCTGTAAAAATATCCAAAAAACCAAACCACGGTCAGGATAACAAGGCCATCCATTAGAAGTAAACAGAATACTAAAAGAAAGAAGAAAGCGATGAAATCGCAAAGCTAATGCCCATGTTTAAAAAAAATAAAAAATAAAAATAAAAAACATAAACCAAAGTTACCCCACCTAGCTCTCCCTTCCGGACTGGGTAGTAAAGACCGTTGTGCCATTCTCCCGAGACTATCAAAAAGTCATCCTTCATGCCCTTGTTGGATTTGGGGAGGCATGAGACAAGCCTAACGACAAAGGATCTGGACTTAAGGTAATAACCTTAGTCCGCGAGCAAGTGGCATTCATACATCCAAACAACGTCGTGCCAGGTGAGGTTTAGCCCCATTTACTCATTAAGAGCATCTACATTACCCAGGATTCTAAAGAGGTTAGGCGCACACTGATGGGGGCACAGCCTATAGGCTATTAAATAATCTCTGGTTACCCTACCCATGGGAAGCGTCATCCCCCCTTCTATGAAGGCGATCATGGGAATGACCACCTCCCCCTCATTCTTATGGGTAAGCACCTAATCAGGAGCACAGTACCGCAAGGATACTCCTTGGGAAATGTGGTACTTAGCCCTAAATCCCTCCATACCGGCGGGGGAGTCTACGAGGTGAGCGAATCTACCCATCTAAGCAGGCTAAGGTGAAGTAAAAGAAACTTTCAAGGAAAGGAAATAGAGAACAGAAGGCCGAGGAGACTGGCCGAGGAGAAAAGAACCTAAAGAGAAAGAACTTAGAGAATGAGCACGAGGGTAACTTCCTGAACTCCTTAAAGGTTTAAAAACTTTTTTTTTTTTAAAGATCTGGAAGACTTAGAATTTTGGAAAGCCTTGAAGGTTTGAGAGTTTGGAAAGTCTAGAAAGCTCAAAGATTTGCAAAGTGAGGAAAATGACTCCCCCAGGCACCTTATATAAGGGGTGAAACTGGGTGGGAGTTATCCTGCCCAAAATTTGAGGAGAAACGCCAGCCATAGGATCTCCATCTTACCGTAGGATGTGGGGAACAAAGCACCGCCTGGAGTATTTAATGAGACGTTGCAAACTCCAAAGCGCCAAAACGGTTGCTGGACATGCAAAGTGGCGCTTTCACATGTGGAAGTCGAAGAAACGTGCGGAGTTAGTAGGCCAAAGTCAAAACCCTCTTTTTCTCCTCGGATAAGAGAAAAAAAAAACTGGCGTTTTGAGGGGCTGTTGTGGGGCACAAGAATTCAGATAAGGTGCCTGTGCCACATGTCGTATCCATGGCCAAGGAGCCCATTATCGTGCTGAGGAGGCCACACACTCGTATAGTAAGGCCACGTCAATGGCACAATGCCAAAGGAGGTCCTACTGTTGAAAAAAATATTCAGAGAGGGAGTTAGCCTTGACATGACTGGAGGGATGGTGGCTGCCCCCACATTCAATGCATCTCACCAAACCTCCTGACTACATTTATGTGAAGAAGACCCCTGAACAGTGCTACCTTGGCCATTGCAACTCACAAAGGGTTTGGGAAGGTGTTTGATGGGACAAGCATTTAAGTGGTGGGCTGGACGATTAACAAATGGAGGGCTAAGATTGCTTGAAGGGAGTTATATAATGTAAGAGACCCTCCAAAGGGGGGGGGGGGGACGAAATTTGTAGAAAAAAACACTGTAGTATTGAAAAAAGTAACTGTAATCCAATCTAAGAGAAATATACTCAAGAACTACTCTCCTCGGACATTGATGAGGAAGAATTTCTACACACCATGTTTGTCCATTCATTGTTTCCACTCGCTCTCTTACTATCTTTAGCCCATTGAGGGCGTTGTTCACTTCGTTCACTTCATTGAAGCCTAGTTTTTTAGCCCATTCTCTACAAATTCATTGTATTTGGCTCTTTGGGCCTTAGTCCATTCGTCTTTTGGACTTTAAAACCAAACCTCGCCCCTACAGTAATTATATGGTTGAATTCAATTGGAGAATCTAAAAAAGTAAAAATTTAACCCAAAGTGATAGTAATACGTTTGTATGAAAGTAATATTATTTTAATCATAACTTGTCACTTTAATAAATTGTGAGTGAAAATTGTTACAATATATACACAAAATAATTTACTTTGTGATCTATAAATATGAAACAACAACAAAATGAATGTCATTTGAGATGGTGGGGTCAATTTAGTGAAGCTCAATGAAGGGTTTTTTTTTAGGGGTATGACTGTATGAAGCATATGTGAACTAAGAGTCTTTCATTCTAGCTAGGAGTGCTAGTGTGTTTTGGTTGTTGTTTAATTAATGCCCCCCTTACACAAAGTTTTGGGAGTGAAAAGATGAAAGATAATAGAGGTAGTGAAGGTATGATCCAATAGGCAAGGAGTTTTGACCATTCTTCCTAGTTCTTAGCTGAGAATGGAAAGTTTGTTTTCCTTAATTCACTTGGTCACATCTCCTAATTGGTACAAGACATTCAAACGGCTTGATAATGAATGCCTTGTCACCATTTGGGTCATTTTATTCTTGCTCATGTATTAAGCTTAGAGTAAGGAAAGCCTCATCAACTAAAGCAATGCCAATGGTGAAGAATGTATAATGGAGCTTACTTACTTCATACAAATTCGTCAGAGATCCAAGAGGTAGGAGAAGACATGCGAAGCTCCTTGCTTCTCAGTTAACTTGAAGTTGTTGGAACTTTGCTAGACATATTCTTTCTTATGCTCTCCAAACTACAATTTTTCAAATTTCTCTTATTGTGATTTGTGTGATTAGTTCATGAATCAAATTATTTCATTTTCATGATGAATTTTGGTGAAGGGAAGAAGAAATATAGAGGATTCTTCATCTTTTATGGAGTTTCGATCATCACTTCTCAAAGCTTGGCCGAAGCTTCGTGAGGAAGGAACAAATTCCTTTTTCTTTTTCTTTTTTTTCCCTTTTCGATGCTTAATAGTCAATGGGTCTTGTCTCATTTCTAGTATCAACAACAATAGGCTACAAAGTGAAACTTATGAATTATTAGCCACATGTCAAGCCCTTATTCTACATGGTATTTTGGTCCAACTATCAGTCGATGTAATTTGAACAAGAGAATAAGGCTATGCTTGGTTTTAGCATCACATAAAAACTTAGTTTCATAACTCAAAACTCTAACCCATATCTCATATTCTATCCTCCATTTTTCTCTTAACTCACTCAACGATGTGTTTGGCTCAAATATTGGGTCTAATTTTCAGCTTAAAAACCCAACTTTAACTAAAAAATGTGGAGCCTACATATCTATTTTTAATAGAATGGTAATAGTATCCTTGTCACAACAACTTGCTTGATATTTTCTCTCTCACCACTCCTTTTTTATTTTTTTCTCTAAAACACTCCTACTTCCTCTTTCATTTCTCTCTCTCCCCAATGCATCAGAGTGAAGGACGAACACAACCTAGCTCATAAACCCACAGATACCCATTTTGAAACAAATCCCAAAACCCAAAACAAAAACGGCTTGTGGGCATATGCTTTCTAGCTTGGGCAGATCTTGCAAATTAAGCTGGTGTTTAGGTTGAAGATGAGAAAGAGAGGAGGGAGAGAGAGCACGGGTTATAGGAATTTAGGAGAGGGACCGTTGGCCTTTAAGTGCAGTCTGACAAAGAGATGGGTCCCACTTGGTTTCTTAAAATCACAAAAATGCCACCATAACTCATATTCCATCACCTGAAAACATCAAAATCTTGTTCTTAATTTTCACAATTCAAACTCAATTTTTTGAGTATTAAGTTATGGGAACAAACCCAAACAAGATAAATTGTGGTGGGGCCCACAAAAAGTGAGAATTGAGTTATCAAATTGAGAAATGAGTGATGAAAACACACAAACCAAACATAGCCTAACTAATCCAACAATTCTTAGTTTATTTCTTAAGCTTATTTTAACATCATTTTACGAGCTGGGCTTCATTGCTTTTGCCTTTGGGCTGGAGCTACAGAGTGGGCCAAGTCTTTTTAGTGAGAGGAGTGGCCCAAATGACTTCTTTTTTTTTTTTTTTCTTGTGTGGCCTTTTCCTTTTCTCTTTGGTTTCGAGTGATGTGGGTCTTTTTGGGCCCTTACTCCTAACAGGTGAGATGATAAAATTATACTGTGTAGTTTCGTGAGGAACCAAAATAATTGGGCCTTAAGCCCGATTGGTTTTCATAGGGAAATTTTTAGGGTTTTTTGTTAAAAAAAAATATTGATTTTCAAACAATTTCATTAGTTAGCATGTTTTCAAAACTATTTAAGAAACTAACATCTCAAGTGTAATAAACTCGATTTTGGGATGCTAAACTCGAGTCCATCAGACTCGTTCTCTGTCAAATTGAAATCAAACAGACTCAATTTCGGTACTCACTCAACAAAACCAAAAACAACGAAGAATATAAACAACGAAGAACATCAAAGAAACAACAAAATCAACAAACCCACAGTGAAATCAAAAATCCAAGCAAACCCACAACAAAATCAACAAACCCAAGCAAACCCACAACGAAATCAAGCTACCATCAGATTCTTGTTCTTCTTCGTTCTTTTTCTTCTTCACTTAGTCTAAGGTCGTTGAAAGCTTGAAATCGAGTTCATTTTATTCGATTTAGCATTCCAAAATCAAGTCTGATAGTCTCGAGTTGTTAAACAGCAAAATAGTTTCAAAAGTGTGCTAACTAACAAAATAGTTTGGCTTTTAGTGTTATTTTCTCTCAAAAAAAAAAAAAAAGACCCAAATTTTTAGGCTTTTGGTTTAGTTTAGTATGGTGGGGTCTTTTAGCTCATTTCGTGAAGTGATGTTTATAGTTATTGGCCCAACAATTCTTAAAAGTGATGAAACAAATGTGTTGGAGGAAGCCCAACCCGTGTTGTATAAAGGATGATTTTATTGGGCCTATTCCTGATTTTTTGGTATTTTTTTGTTAACTAAGCAAATATTACTCATTGAGATGATGTGAAAAAAAAAAGTCCCTAAACACATGTTAAGACATTATGGGGGTTTATTGGTGACTGTTCAAACAAAGTTGATTAAAATACAATGTTGTTATCACCTTAATGTACTTATTATTGTAAAAAACTACAAGCTCTCTAAAATTGATTGGTGATGAATGAATGAGAGCTGAGTTGTTACAGAATAATTACAGAGACTGAGTTTATATACAATCCTAGAGAGAGAAGAAAATATCTAAAACAGAAAATTAATTTTGGAGGGAAAAGATTTCCAGCTAATCACTGATCAACACGTGGAGACTCTAACAAACGGCTATAGCTGATGGCACGTGAGATAGAACAATGTTTTCACTTAAGCAATGCGTCGTCGTTTCTATCAGGCCTGAATCATGAATATAACAAAATGGTGCCGTATCAAACACTGCCGTTTCATACTTGACTTTCTCTTCATTTTCAACACTTAGCATCCATATATAATTTTTTCCCCTTGATTATGCATTCTTTGGTTGATTTTATCTTTTTTTTTTTAAATGTTAAAATACTATAGGAATAAAGTAGATACTGTAAAATAGTTTAGTAATGAAAGACACTGAAATTTTTAACAGCCTTATTCTGCTTAGAAATGTAAGGAGTAGCACTGAAAAATTATTTTTAATTTTTTTGTGTGCAATAAACGTGTATGTAGCAAGTCAGCATCATCAAGGTTAAAGCTGAAATAAAACCTTTGTATGATCTTCCTCCAAATGTTGTGTTAGCAATATACTCTATTGAACTGAGTTATACTGTGAACACATAAAAATGCACAATTTTGTGCCACAACTCACCACGTGGTGAGTTGTGATTGGTCATTTTGGTGCTCCCTTCATTTCAACTTGCCTGATTCTACAACAGCATGATTTTTATCCAAATTTATTGAAACCGTCAAATTCAACTATTACAATTTTCTCCTACCACAGCCCTCCACCAACTTTCTTCCTTTCTTGTTCTCTCTCTATCAAAGGGTTGACATGAAAGATTGTAGTTTTCAATTAGCAATCACTTGAAATTTTGCTCTTAAAATAGGAAATTAAAACATATGAGACGATCTAGTTTTGCTTTTCTTCTGCAGCAGACATTTGTGTATGCCTTGATCACTTCTATTTACCATAGGGATTAGCCTTCACTACCTAGCTTCAGTTGCCGTTTTGCAGCTTCCTGCTTGCCTTTCTCTTTGACAGAGAAGTCATGTTTTCTCAAAGCCTCACAGGTGGAAGTTAGGTGATCTTAGCTGCTTTGAGTTTCAATCCTGACCTTCACATCAGTAATCACTAATTGCAAACCCTTAGATCTACAAGGCCCTTCTACATTTTGTGCAGCTAAATACATTATAAAGCTCTCCTCGTTACATATCAATACCTCACGTCATGTGTATACAGCGTTGGATATATTTGTACATCATGCTCCAAGTTGAAATATGAAATAGCACATTATTTAAATGCAAAGCTTGCTGCACATATATGTATCATGCTAAGAAGGTGTACATAATTTCTAGAAATTGCATAAATGACATACCCTACTATCAATTTTTCAAAGTTTTCATAAACGTGTTGATATTTTGCCCATCATTTCTCTGAATTTTTATTAGATCATAGAAGCTCAATATATAATTTATACTCCAGTTAAATCGAGTACCAACGTACAACTTTCTTCAACAACAAAAAAAGGACAACTTTCTTCACACGAACATAATACAAAAAAGTGAATCTTTACGTCAAGAAGGGTTTGTTTTGTCCGAAGGAGACATGCTTGAATGGAAATCCTCGTAGTGGTTTTCTTTTGTCTGACTTGGAGCATAACCAAACCCAAGTAGCCAGATCTAATTGTTTTTTTTGTTTTTTTTTTTTCAAAACTCTACCTATTGTGGCATAAACATGTTCTGATACTACTCAGGAAGCATACTAATGAATCAAAACCAAACAACAATATAAAGGGAGCAGTGACAATTTCTTGAATTTATTTTAAAACCCTTCTAGGCACATGCCAGCAGAACATACAGTACAACCAAATTAACCCTTCTAGTGCAGGTAGTCTGGATTTTTACATATCAGTTAATCATAAAATAGCTGTCCTAATACTGCTATGTTTTGTCCCTTCGAAGCTTCAACAAATGAGAGCTTTTGGGGGAATCCTATTAGCCATAGTCCAATTCTCAATAAACTCATTCTTCGAAAGAAAAAAAAAAAAAAAAGATGCAAAACTTGTTCTCATAAGCAAGATTTCAATATCAAAAAAGAGAAAGAATTTATAAGATCATTTGAAGAAGATGATATAAAAACTTAAATAATAATAATAATAATAATCAATATGTCTACGTTACAATGTTTTGTTAATTACCTATTGCAGTCAAGATCATCTGCTAAGATAGGATAGGAAACCAAAACACAAGTTTCTGCAAATGCAGTATGAATTGAATGAAATAACACATTATAATATTTGTTTACTTAGCAGCATGTATGTCAGGTGTAGGCGTGTAGCAGCAGCCGTGGCATCAAAAATAACAGAAACTGATTGTTAATCCAATGCTAAAGCGTCAAAGGCAGTCTGCCTGATGCAATTTGGAGTTTGAACACCAAGAAGCAGAGGTTCAAACTAGAAGCTGTAAATACAAACTTAACTTGCATGCAGCACTATCTATAAAAAGTTTAAATCTCCAGATTCTTAGGTTCACAAACCAGTACTGATAATTAGATTATTAATCCCAGCACCCTGAAGTAAAGAACGAAGGTGAGTAGCAAAGAAATCACTAAAGCGCGTCTTCACCAATTTATAGTCTCCTTCTTTGACCAACAGACCATCAAGATCAACCAGTTCCGCACCCACACTTCCCTTAACAGCCGGACACACTTTCCCAGCAGCATACCAGTCAGTGTCGGCAAAAGAGTTCAACATCTCTCCCTTCCTAGTGTATCATGCTCACAATGAACAACCTAAAACCCTTTTCTTTTTTTTTTCTTTTTTTAATATGATCATCACCATCAATGCCATTGAATTTATTAAGAAAAACAAAAAGAAACATTCACAAATCAATAAATTAAAATGCCTAATTTAACCACTCTACCATAAGGTTAATAGTGTATCATTCAATAATACTAATAAATTGAATTTTTATTATTATTAATACAAGAAACCATAATCCCCTATTATTATTGTAACAACAATTTCTATATTGTCGTACTCATCAAATATTTAAAATTGGAATTCTTCGATGCTGATCAAAAGATGAAGGAGAGTAACTTGAGATAGTTCAATCATATCCAAAAGATTAAAAAAATTGATTCAAGTATAATTAATTCAAGTTGAAGGAACGAAAAATGTAGAAAAAGATTTTTTTTAAAAAATTAAAAACATTAGTAGAAGTAATTAAAAAATGATGTCATTTTTTTTTTTTTTTTGAGAATTAAAAGGTAAAAAATACATGTAGAGGACCCTAACTAATTTGTTGAAGATCGCCAACCCCAAAATTTGGGATTAAGACTTATTGTTGTTGCTTCTTTGGTATTTGTTTGTTTCGCACCAGGTAAAGTGTTTTTTAAATATTGTGAGCCCTCTTATGAAGTTCAAAGTGGCTAGAGGTGATTCTATTTCTCTTTGGTTTGATAATTGGCATATAGATGGGCCTTTGTATCAAAAGCATGAACATTAGTTAAAAAACTCTCCCTCATAGGAGCCTTTTCCTCTCGACCTGACACGAGACTTTCCTCCCTTCACTAGGGTCTTCCTTGGCCAGTTACGGATTCTTTCTTTGTGCAGTAGCCATTATCCTGAATACCATGGATGAAACAATCCTAAATGACCTCCAAAAGCTCAAGCTAACCAAAGAAGAAGGAGAAGAAATCTGCATCACAAGCACTAATCCAAGCAACCTCCTTGAAGAATTTTCTTTAAGCCTTTTTGGAAAACTACTTTCAGATCGCCACCAGAATAGTCGTGCACTCAAGAAGACTCTTAGAATGGCATGGAAGCTGGGATCTGATCTACGGATAGTGGATGTAGGCAATGGTATTCTGCAATTCAAGTTCAATTCTAAATTTCAGATGGAATGGGTCGAAAAGAGTGGCCCGTGGAATTTCGAAAACAATCTCCTCCTTTTTTGTCGCTGGAAAGCTGGTCTTACCTCAACAAACATTGTCTTTACTCACTCTCCTTTCTGGGTCCAAGTCTGGGGCCTTCCTTTTGAGTTCATGAATGAGGAGGTAGGCAAAGAATATAGGAGGCACAATAGGTATTTTTCTTGAGGTGGATAAATGATCCTGGCAGTCCGATTAGGCAAAGTATATGCGCATTAAAGTTGATGTACAGCTGGAAAAACCTCTTCACAGAGGAGGCTTTGTGTCCAGTCCAGAGAGTGGGAAACATTGGGTTTATTTTAAGTATGAGAGGATTCCCACGCTTTGCTTCAGGTGTGGAAGAATTGGGCATGATGTTAAGCACTACTCAGATACAATGGTCAGGCACAAGATAGGCACCCAATATGGTGACTGGATGAGAGCGGGATGGGACTCAAAAGGGGGCCTGAGCAGATCTTGGACCACCAGCAGTGAAGGCAGAGCTGCGACGGCGGAGGACACTGATATTGTTGGAAAACGTGTCTCTACAAATAACCTAGGCATTCCTGAGTCTGACAGCCTCGGTGAAACCAATGGATCTTATACAAATCCGACTTTGGGGACTGCCCAAGGGATTACCTCAACAAAAAACCTAACCACTCTACTCTTACAAACGACGGATAATCAGGATGGATGAGACAAGGCCGAGAATTTGAATTTGAAGCGTATTGAGAAAGCAAAAGGGATTTCACATGACAGTGGTGTAAGGATGATATTTCAAAGCTCTCAAGATCCCAAAAAAGCTAAGATGGACGAATGCTCTGTTGTGGGCCAAGTGCAGGAGTTAAAAGGAAAAGGCCATGAAGCAACAAGCCCATTAAGACAAAAATTTGACCGCAAGTGCAAAGTTGAGGCTACTCCTTCTATGCATGGCCCAACCAAAGAAAAAGCAAAGTTAGAAGAAAATAGCTAGACAAGTGGCCCATCACCAAACTCAGGCATGTGACACATAAATGTTCAACTCAAACGTGGGAATGGGTTCCAAAAGGCCAGGTACGTTTGAATTATTAGAAGCTGAAGAAAATAAAGCACAAAAACCATTATTCACTGTTCCCTCCCGCCCTAACTCTTCTTCCCTCAATAATATATCGGCGGTGGCTGCCTTGCAACACCGCCGGGAGCAATGATTGCCCTTGGATGGAACTACCGGGGGCTTGGGAACCATCAAACAGTTAGAGTGCGCGTGAATTTATGTAGCGATGGGCTCCCAAAATTGTCTTCCTTGCGGAGACAAAGCTGAATAAAAGAGAATCGAATAAGAAAAGAAGATCCATGTCTCACCTAAATTGCCTTTTTGTTCCTAGCAAAGGTCAAAGTGGTGGTCTTGCAATGATTTGGACTAAGGAAACTTCCCTTGACATTATGACATACAGCCCTCACCACATTGATGCCACTATCACCGAGCCTAAATCCGGTTTTAAATGGAAAGTCACCAGTTTTTATGGACACCCGGATACGCACCAAAGACATGAATCATGGAAGCTTTTAACCTCCCTCCACCATCACTACCAGCTCCCTTGACTCTGCCTGTGGGATTTTAATGAAATAGTCTCAATGAGTGAGAAACAATGAGGAGCTCAAAGGTCCTAAAATCAAATGGACGGTTTCAAAAATGTGATTAATCGATGCAACTTTAGGGACCTGGGTTACAATGGTTCTGATTTCACATAGTGTAACATGAGAAAGGGGGTTGACAGGATTTATATGTGTCTTGATCGAGTGCTTGCAACGAATGACTGGAGAAGCCATTTCCAAAATACAAAGGTCCACCACCTCATCGACTCCACCTCTGATCATTGTGCCTTGCTTGTTTCTGATTCGGTGGTGGTGCAGCCTCAACAAAGGCGCCACCTCCATTTTGAGGCAATGTGGATGCACAATGAGGAGTGTAAGGATGTTATTTAAGATGCTTGGAATGCCTGCCTAGACGCAAGCACCCCCGAGGGGCTTGCCCTTCGCCTTAGGAAGTGTGCAACGAACCTATCAAGCTGGAGTCATTCAATCTTTGGTCGTATTCCTAAACAGATACAAGCAAAAAAGACAACCCTCCAGTCTCTTGTCCTCTGTGATTTTGATGGTAGTCATAGGGCTGAAATTAATAGTCTAAGGAAGGATTTAAACGAACTTCTTAATAGTGAGGAGATTTACTGGAACCAAAGGTCAAGAGTTCAATAGCTAAAGAAGGGGGATCGCAACACAAAATTCTTCCACTTTAGAGCATTTGAAAGGAAGAAGAAGAATACTATACTGGGACTCCTGGATGATAATGGAATTTGGTATGATACAAATGATACTATTGTTGATGTTGCTGTACAACATTTCAGAAATATATATACATCATCCCAGCTAGCTAGCTTCGATGACGTTACAGCAGCAATACCAACCCGAGTTACTGATGAAATGAACAGAGAGCTGATCAAGAAGTTCTCCAAAGATGAAATTCTCACTGCCCTCAAGCAAATGCACCTAACTAAGGCTCCTGGACCCAACGGTATGTCAGCAATCTTCTTCCATAAATATTGGAATATTGTAGGCAACAATGTTACTAACATGGTTCTAAATGTGCGTAATTCTAATATGCCTATTGCTGAGTTGAACAAAACTAATATTGCTCTTATCCTAAAGAAAAAATCTCCAACTCATATGGCTGATTTTAGACTAATCAGTTTAAGCAATGTTGCCTATAAAATCATTGCTAAAGTTCTTTCCAACAGGCTCAAGGTTGTTCTTCCTCAGATTATTTCTGAAAATCATAGTGCTTTCCTTTCTGAGCGCCTCATTACTGACAACATTTTGGTGGCTTATGAAATAATGCACTACCTCAACAATAAGCGTAAGGGGAAGGAGAGTTTTATGGCTGTAAAATTGAACATGAGGAAAGCTTTTGACCGTGTTGAATGGGGGTTCCTTGAAGCGGTAATGGAAAAGCTTGGGTTTCATGAGAGGTGGATGAGCCTAATCATGCATTGTATTACTACAATCACATACTCGGTTCTAATTAATGGCAAGGCTTATGGTTGTATCAGTCTTATTAGGGGCCTAAGGTAGGGGGACCCTCTCTACCCCTACCTTTTTATTCTCTGTGCTGAGAGTTTCTCCTCTATCATTACTCAGGTTGCTCAAAACAGGGAGTTAAATGGTATTTCTATCAGCCGGGGATGTCCTCAAGTGAGCCACTTGTTCTTCGCAGATGATAGTTTGTTTTTTTGCCGTGCAAATAGCCAAGAATGCCACAAGCTCATTGAGATTCTTGCCATTTATGAAGCCGCATCGGGTCAAAAAATAAATACGGATAAATCATCCGTGTTCTTCAGTCACAATGCAACTCAGGAAACAAAAGGGGTGGTCCTTGACATTCTCAGCTCAATGCAAGACTCTAGGCACTACAAGTAACTTGGTCTCCCATCCATCATTGGAAATTCCAAAAATGAGGTTTTTGCGAAAGTAAAAGAGAAGGTGGGGAGAAAGCTTTCGGGGTGGAAGGAAAAAATGCTCTCTATGGGTGGAAAACAAATTCTTATCAAAGCAGCCGCTCAAGCCATGCCCACATACACTATGAGCTGTTTTCTTCTTCCAAAAGGCCTATGTGATGATCTCGAAAGCATGGAACGTAACTTTTGGTGGGGGCAGTAGCAACAAGAGAAAAAAATTGCTTGGGTTGCATAGGAAAAAATGTGCAAATCCAAAACTCAAGGGGGTATGGGCTTCCAAAACCTTCATGCTTTCAATTTGGTCATGCTAGCTAAGCAAGCATGGAGACTTTTCACTAGGCCGGACTCTCTGATTTCAAGAATATACAAGGCAAGATATTTCCCGTTTTCGGATGTTCTCAATGCCCAAATGGGCTGCAACCCCTCTTATGCTTGGCGAAGTATCCATAATAGCCTCAAAGTAATTAGGAAGGGCACAAGGTGGCATGTTGGAAATGGCAAAACAATTCACATTTAGGATGACAAATGGCTCCCTACACCCACCACTTATGAGGCAATTAGCCCACCCTGCTACATTAATGACTTCCCCATGGTCTCCGCCCTCATTGATCAGGATACAAAGCGTTGGAAAGCAGATCTTGTTAAGAAAACTTTCCTCCCTTTTGAAGCAGACACCATCCTCAGCATCCCCCTTAGCTACTCCCTCCCGAATGACAAGCTTATTTGGTTGGGAAACACGAGGGGAGAATTCACGGTTAGAAGCGCATATTATGTGGCCCTCCCGCTGGTTGAGACAAGCAATGAGGGTGAATCATCGGCTAGTGGCCCCCGGACTCTACTATGGAAAAAGGTGTGGCATCTCAAACTCCCTAAGAAGATTAGAATTTTTGCTTAGCAAGCATGTATGAACACCCTTCCTACGATGCAAAACTTAAAGGTAAAGGGGGTTAATATAGATGGTAGTTGTCCTTTATGTGGCCAAGGCCCTGAAAACACCATGCATGTCCTCTTTACTTGTGACTATTCTAAGCCGGTTTGGATCTTCTGGGTTGGAAGACCTGCTATCTTGGATGGTGGGGCTTTGGATGTAATTGAGGTGGCTCTCCAAGTAATTAGAAATGGCACTCCAAAGGATTTAGAGACGCTTTTAGTCACTGCTTGGTACATTTGGTTCAACCGAAACCAGGTTGTGCACGAATCCTTCTCCACTCCTCCTGGTCAGATATGGGACTCGGCCTTGAGGCTTGCTAAGGATTTTAAGGGTGCTTTAACTCCACATAGTAACCAGCAAAGTGCTCGTGTCTCTCACTGGTCTCTTCCTCCTCTGAGTTTCCATAAAGTAAATGTGGATGGTGCAACCTGCCCTAATGGCTCAAATTCATGTATTGGAGTCATTATTCGCGACTCAACCGGGCAAGTCACAATGGCTTTGAGCAAACCTCTATCAGCCCATTATTCCCCTGAAATTGCTGAAGTTCTCGCTTTGGAAAATGGTGTTATCTTGGCGCATGAAATGAATATTTCCTGAGTAATTTTTGAATCAGACTCTCTTGCAACGGTGCAATCTGTGGTTGCAATGGAATCAGGTGGTCCGCTTGGCCATATCATTAGTGGAATATGTAGCTCTCTGCTCCATTTTTGCAGCTGGAGTCTTCACCACCTGAAACGGGATCACAACAAAGCAGCCCATGAGCTCGCCCAACTGGCCAAATCGGCTGGTTTTGCTCAAGTCTGGAAAGGAACTTCTCCCCCTTTGCCACATTCTATTCTCTTCCTAGACCCCACATAGACTTTGTAATTTTATGTATTTGCTGCTCTCCTCTTTTGTAATGCCTTTTCGGGCTCTTTTATTTGAATGAATGAAGTTTCTTATTTCAAAAAAAAAAAAAGCATGAGCATTAGAGCATAGTATGGTTAATGACACTGGCAGGAATTTAAATGCTAAGTTGTTCAACTCTAACATGATTCAAAATGGGCCACTCCTCGAGCAAAGTCAGAGCAGCTTGTTCAAATTCAAAGTAGCTTATTTGACACCCAAATTTATGTTGAGGATAATCAGTAAGTAGGATTGCCTACTAGGCTACTACCACTAATGGAAAGTTTTATTGCCAATAGGATGAATTGTGCTGTTGTTGATTGGTGGAATGGTATTTGGTTCTCTCAGTCACATTCCAAAGCATTCCTTTATCTCACGATTAGCCATCAAGGACAGATTGATCACAAGGTCTAGAATGGCTAAATGGGGTTATAAGGGTGAAATGCTTTTGTATTTTTTGTTGAAGTGGGATGGAATCGAATATATTCTTTCATTACTCTATTACAAAAAAATATGAAGAATTCTATACAATTGGTTTTGTGCTCTAATTCTTATTCATTCTTTTAAGTTCCAAAAGGTGAAAAAATCCGACTCAGCTAAACCCAAAAATCTAGTTCTTCTAGGCTTTTTAATTCATAGAAGGTATAGAATTTCTGAAGCAATGATTGAACTTAAATTTTTAACATGCTCTATGGCCTTTTCCCTACATTTTCTTAGCAAGCAAACAGAGCTATCCATCTTCCTTATGCCTCAAATCAATCATTTATCTGTTAACAGTAAAATTTGAAAGAAATAAAAAATCATGGAAACAAACAAATTAAAGCCCATTAACTCATAAAGCAAATAATGCGAACAATGTTTATCAAACAAATAAATAAAGCGAACAATAACAGAGAAAAGTGAATAGAACGAAAAAGTGTACAAACCCAAATAACAAGATTGCCACGCTGCCTAGCGACCTCAACGGCCTCGATTACATTAGGGACTATGGCTCTTCATCCATTCAGTGGAACCTGACCGTCCTCATCTATAAAATCTTTCTACCAAAAATTGAAAAAATAAAAAAGCAACTTCAGATTTTTATTTTTTTGGTGAGAGAGAAAGTGTGTGTGAGAGGACCTGCATGTCCATAACAAGAGTAGAGCTGTGTGTTTCCAATTTTCCATTTATCTTTCATGTTCCAAAATCCAAAAAAAAAGGGCTTTAATAAATCTTTCTTTCCAAACCAAAACAAAATTTTCAATGAGAAATGGAAGATAGGCCTCGCTTTGCTTTTATTGCTTGATAAAATTTTGTACATATTCTTTTTCTTTTCTTTTTAATTTGCACTTTTTTCACCTACTCCTCATACAAAAATGTAGGGATGACTTGTTACTAGTATAGTAGTATTACCTACCTGGATAAGATAGGCGCATCTTTCCCACACTCGATTCATGCATATATATATATATATATACATATCATTTATGTATCAAATACGTGAGACAAAAAAATAGAAACGCAAACACTGACGACATGACATCAATAATCAAACCACTATGGAGGTTATAAACATAATTACACACCCATGGCTACGGCTATATATAGCTATGGCTATGGAGGTAATAAAATGAGACCCACTATTTTGATCGGTGTTGGAATTTAGAGAATAACGTTTTCAGGATCAGCGATAGTCTAAATTTTATCGTACGTGACCGCAACCTAAGGATTTCGTTTGGAAACATCTTAGATTCTAATACTATATATATATATATATATATATAACATACAACAAGAAGAAGGTACGGACATGCAGTGAAGAAGCCGTTGTGTACGTGGGATTTAAGTCTTACGAATTTTGCAAAGGAATCTGAACTCGTTGCTGCATTTGACAGCACAGGACAGTTGATTTCGAGACATTGTCTTTGAAGGTGATTCAAAGTACATGGTTAGTTTATTATGGAGGCGCTACATTCGCTTGAAGAGGATAGCATGGATTACAAACAAACTTAAAAACTCATCTACTTACACAAACAACCCTCACAAATATGAACAAAGCATCTCACAAACTTACAACCACAAAAATAAGCCAGAATTTCAATTGAGAAGTATGAACCAAAAAAAAATAAAAGTATTGGCTTCTAAATAATTTGAATATCTCTTTCTTTTGAAAATGTCAAATATTGTAGTTGAATTTTCTCCTAAACAACAAATCAAATAAAAATTTATTTTATTATCTTGTTATATATCCAATAATCTTCTAGCAAAAAGATTAATTATTGTTGTTAATTAAAAAAGATTAATCCAAAGTAAAATAAAACATGTAAAGACAAATAGACAAACAAAAAGAACTAAATTATTAAGCAAAGAAGTAAAAAATAATGATTGCAACCACCAACAATCCCTAAGTATAAATTTATTAGTTTTCATGATTTAACATTAACTAATTGTGTTTATCTGGCATGACTGTGCATGGATTGGATTTCTTGAGTTGATGGAAAAATTTTCGACCAAACTACCAAGGTTGGAAAAATTCGAAACCATCATCAGCTCACCAACCTCCAAAAATGGTGGGTAAGTTGAAAATTTGGGTAGGTTAAGGGAAAAAAATTTATTCAAGCCCGCTAGCTATTGACTCACCAACTTCCAAAAATGGTGGGTAAGTTAAAATTTTGGGTAGGTTGAGAGAAAAATTTCCATCTAAGCCCACTAGTTGCCGACTCATCAACCACCAAAAATGGAGAGTCTGTTGAAAATTTGGGTGGTTTCAATTTTGCAAATTGGGTGGGTTAGCTTTAGTTATGAGTAGTATACTAAACTTTAAAATTTATTTTACCATTTATGAATAAATTTGAGTTGTATTTCCTATAAATCCTATAAATCATTGAAGAAAATCATAATGTGACTCACTTTCCCATTGATCAAAGTTCAAATGTCTTAAGTTATACCCATAAAAGAAAAAAAGTCTTAAGTTATGACTTAAGAGTACTTTTAAATTTTTCTCTGGGTTAAAAAAGAGAAAAAAAAAAATGGTATGAGTACTATATCCATGTCACTATGTGTAAAGTTGTTATTTACAACTATGTTTTTTTGTTGGCTTTTATTCCGTGCCAAATTTGATTGTAATTATTCTCAATCGTTTATACCCTGTATTTATTGTGGGATTTGATGTAAGGGTTGTGTGATAGAGAAAGTGTGTGAAGACGGAAGACTGGAGGATTCTCGCGGGTATGTCGCGACCTAGCTTCCCGC
This sequence comes from Quercus ilex subsp. ballota, assembly GCA_032727855.1. Taxonomy (NCBI): domain Eukaryota; kingdom Viridiplantae; phylum Streptophyta; class Magnoliopsida; order Fagales; family Fagaceae; genus Quercus; species Quercus ilex. The sequence goes on along the minus strand of CM064909.1, from coordinate 41,915,186 downwards.
GAAGTGAAGCATGTGCTCTGCACATGCTGGAATGCGAAGAGTCAGGCCAGGTGGAGACAGCTATCTCTCGCGAGTATCTCGCGGGTAAAGCCTTCCCGCGAGACACTCGCGAGACAAGCTGTTCTGCCAGACTGTACTGACTGACTCACACATTTTGCACCTATCCTATATAAACCCTCATTACCCACAAATGTTGAGGAATGCTTCAGAGAGAAAACCCTAGCCAAACACATTGTGAATTAGAGATTGTCATCCCCACATTTCTCTATACACTTGCTTGTGGTATCTCCTCAACCCTTCCCTCTCTATTTCCATTTCCACACCATTGAGAGGTTGATAGCCCAAACACTTACCACACCCTTTGAAAGTGTTGTGAGACGTTTTTGGTGCTGCTGGGAAGTATTGGAAGAAGCCTGGAATGGCAGATGCAACATGGAGCTTGTTGCGGGATCCGAGGTGTTAGACAAGACACGGTTCTAAGAAGCCTTGTTGGAGTAGTGATAAGTGTAATTTTTACATGATTTTTATTATCCTCTTATTTATTAAAATTGTTAGTTTTCCTTTATTTCTTTTGATTTGATTTGATTTTTTACTTATATTTATCTATTCATTTGTGCTTTGAAGGATTGAGAAGATTTCAGATTAATCCACATCTGTGGATGTAAATTGGTTGACTTGAAGACCCAATTAAATTTAAGTCCAATTCGGATTAAGATTTCAGCCCGCACATCAGTTAGTATTTTTAGCATAACTTTCGGTTCAGATGTCCAATCGAGATGATTCAAGTTGGGCTGGAAAGTTAACTTAAAGGGTTACAACTTTGTAGTTTACAAAAGTCCGAATTCTGACGTTAAATAGGCCAAAATCGTCGGTTAAGTGAAGCCTAAAAATCTGGGATTTTCTCCAAACGGGAATTCAACTTGTAATAGGATTCCTTGACCTATTTAAAGGCTCTTTAGGGTAAAAAGAAGAGAGGAGAAACCTGAGAGGAAAAAGGGGGCTGCCGCATAGAAGAATTTGCTTTTGAGAGTCTTTATGAAGAGGAGGATCTGAGGACAAAGGCGAGAGCTTCATGTTGATCAACCAATGCAGATGAAAGACATAAGTTTTATTTGTTTTCTTTTCAATTTTATTATGAACTAAATTTTATTTTCTAGAGCAGTGATGTAGTCTAGCAATGAACACACAATTTATTTTCTGAGTTATTTTATTTTTAATATTTCCATGATTGAGTGTTTAATTCTTATTCTTAATGCTTACTATTTTTTACAAATTATAGTTTGATCAATTGAATTAGAATGAGACCGAGAGGTGATTTGTTATTTTAGTTCTAGAATTAAACACCATTAGTTGAGCGAAAGTAGAGATGCTTTACCGCGACTAGTGTGATTTTTCAAAAAATTCAAAGTACGTAATGAGTCTCCAATTAATTAAATTCACATAGAGATATGGAATTTTTAGTTGAAGATATTTTTGATATTATTCGAGAGAAGATATTGAATACTTAAGGAATTTTTAATCATCAACGGGAGATTATTAGAATTTAATAATTAGGAAGGATAAATTGTGTGGGATTTGTTAGGTGAAATCAACTGCTCTAGATCCATTCTTATCATATTTTTACACTTTTATATTTTTACGTTTTGTTAATTTTTTTTTTATTCATAGATTTATTTTTATTAAATAGTTTAATTTAATTCAGATAGTAGAACGTGTCATCTATTTTCGATTTTCCAAATAGTACTTAATTTAGTGAATTTCGGTACTCAATAACATAGTTAATCCCTGTGGGTTCGACATTCGTTTTCTAAAAACACTTTACTACTTGTTACGATTCTATGCGCTTGCAGATTATTTTACGCGAACAAGTAGGAGCTTGGAGGGCTTAGGTACATCAGGTAGATTAGGCTTGGAGGGTCTCTTGCTAACCCATGTATCCCAACTGATTGTTTAGTGGATCGATTTCCGCTTAGAGGACGGCGGAGAGATTTTTCGCCGAGTTCTTCGGTTTCCTCTTCGAGAACACGTCTCGGTATTTTCTGTGTTTGCATCCTTCTTCCCTACTCTTGTTTAATTCCATTATACTGCTGTGTTGCTTAGTTTATGGATTAGAGTAGCTTACTTGTTCATCTGCTCGCTTTTACACTATTCCGTACTTTGTATTAAAGTTGTGTAAAATCTATCGAGCCGTAATTTTAATTGGAGGGTCTAAACAGCTCTTGTGTTTTCAACACATTATCGAGCTTTCGCTATGTGTGCTTAAAAAAATGTTGAGAAAATATCATTCATTTTTCATATATATTAACGTGTGTAAATCATGGAGTTAACCAGAAAAAATAAAATCTTAAATTTGATATAAGATAAATTAAAGTCTAAAAATGGATGAATATCTCTAGGCAGGTTGGGTTGGATCTTTGTGATTTTAAAAACTCAACTTGCCATCTAACCCGACCCACCACTTTAATACTTAAACCTGCCCAACTCGCTTGAAAATCACTATTATATCCATGCAGGTGTTGAGGGAATCACAAAAATGTGTCTTTTAGTGTGTTATATTAGGTCACTAATTAATCAATCTTCCCTCCAAATTTTGTTGTATGCATGATTTAATATATCTATATTTGGTTTTGTTTCAACTTTCTGCCACTATTTTTTTTTCCTCAGCTTCTATCACTAATGTTTCTTTGTACCTTTTCGGTTTTTTTTTTTTTTTTTTTTTTTTTTTTTTAAGAATTCATCTTACAGAACAAGAGAATATGATGTTGGAAGAAGCAATTCACTTTTTTTTTTTTTAAATATATATATATATATATATATGTCATTATTTTAAATAATTGGCAATTGTGAAAAAAACAAAAACAAAATATCTAATCATAGAATTTTGGGGATTTTGTTAGTCTTTGAAATTTTATAACTCTGAGATGTCAATAATTTATTGCTTGAAAACTCACTTAGCTCGACAGTGGTATAGTAATAGTAGAAAAATATACGTACAACCTCTGAGCTTTGAACGTGCGCAGGTCTTATGAATAGAAAATTTTCACAACTAAAAAAACAAAAAATCTGAACATGCGTGTAGTGATTATCAACCCTTCCCCGGGCACAAATTGGTTTACGCCATTTGTTTTCCCACTTCCACCCTCAGTTCAAATTGGTCTTAATCGCCTAGTTCTTTTGGGTGATATTTTTTTCTCGGACAATTTCTTGGATTTGCTTAGATTATTGTGGCTGTCTAGAGCAAATTTTATGATTTCTTGGGTTTTGTTTGATTTGAAATTTGATTTGAGCTAATGCTTTCTATGATTTCATGGTTTTTTTTTTTTTTTTTTTTAAATACTAGCAAAACACCTTAAAATATTTCCCAAAGAATTTTTTGGAATGCAACTAAACACTAAACACCTGAAAATATTTTAGATCAAAACAAACACTGCCTTACTATTTGACAAGCTAGCAGCTTTAGACCTGTGTCCACACCAGGACCAAGATTACAAGAGCAGTGAGATGAAGAAAAAATAAAAAATATAAAAAAAATATATATAAAAAAAAATCTACCCGTTTATTCTTATCTCGCCCACTTTTTCACTCTGCCAGGAAATCCAAATTTACATCTTCAAATCTAATCATAAAGGTCACTTGGGCCTACTTAACATTAAGAAAGAAAGAAAGAAGAAAAAAAGTAACTATATGGAATAAATATTAGACAAGAAATAAAGACTAATTGTGGCCCTATCTACTCAATGTACGCAATAATACTTGCAGAAGGATTGTTATGTCTAGCCAAAGAAATCACTGTAATTGACAGTCTCAGGCTTTTATATCTACAACAGAGTGCATAATTACCAACCTGCAAACTCACGTCGTTCAAGCAAATAAATAATGTATGATTCTGTGCAAGTCTCACTAGGAAAAATATAGTCATAAACCTAAAATGGCTGCCAAAAGCTACCTGATATTATAAGGAAATACTACAGTCTAATTCCTTGGCAGCAGTACCAAGAAATTCAATAGACAATCCAGTTGCGAGTCTGCTATGAGCTTCCCATGTTAAGCACTTTTCAATGTCATCTTGCCAGTCAATTACACCTAAACTAAAATACTGATAAGGGGGACCAGACATGCCATTTATGTCCACTGGTTTAGAATTAGACTTAATTGAACCAGTGTGCAAAATATCACGAAGAACTGATATGCTCAGAGCACGAACATGAGCACTTGGATGAGAAAGGCATCGGATGGTAGCTGATAGGCGGCACTGCAGCATTGGACCAAAAATTTGACATTAGTAATGGTTTTACATTAACATAAAATGAACAGAATACTCATTCTTTTCGTCTTGTTAATAAGTGGCCAGTCAATCAGGCACTTGGACTTTCCAGTGCCCGAGTTCATAGCAAATTTACATTCAGCCAGGAATCAAACTTGATCAAGCGTGTCAAGAATTGGGTGTGTATGTTTACCTTTAAGAGGTTTGAAAGGCCATCAGCAACTGCCAATCCAGATTCTCCCCACTCCAGCACAGGTTGAACCGCTCTGGCTGTTGCTTCCAGTAACTGACAATTTATATGTTTGGATCATCAATAAAGCATTGAAGATGTATAGAAATATAATAAAAATAATAGTAATTAATTAAAGGGAAAAATTACAATTTACTCTTGTTGTTTGGCCCTATCACAATTTAATACACAAATTTCCTAAGATTTGGACTAAAATGAAATCATTAGAGTTCGGCCCAATGTATCTATCCATAACAATTTCATTTTAATCCAAACTTCAGAGATCATATATAACAATTGAAAAGGCTTGTGGGACTAAATTGCTATTGGGTCAAACCACGAGGGGATAATTTGTTTGTAAAATAAATGCAAAATCTGCTAATTTGAACAGAACCCTAACAGTTTCATTTTAATCCAAACTTTTAAGGGGTCAAACGTAGTAACTGAAAATTTTTGGACTAAATTATGACTGAACCAAACCGCAAGGGGCAAAATTGTAATTTACTCTAAATTAAAAAACATACTGAGTCTACTTTTCAGTGTTGTAAATCATCAATCAATCCAATGTGCAAGCGTTTACAATATATGAAAGGACACGCCTGTATGTATTAAGACCAACAGGTTGGCAAGCTACAGGTTTCAAAATTAAATGTACAGTTGACCTTCTCATTATTAACCACCACCTTGGATAGAAAAAAGTATATATTAATTATATTTCTCCGCAGCTTCTATTTAAAAAGAATCAATCTGCATCACTTTGGTACAAAAATAAGACATCATATACATTATTCAATTGATGAATTCAAAAAATAATCAATTATGATATGACCTTCACGAAAAGAAAAGTGTAACATACAGGAAATCAACGCATTTAGGTAAACAAAAAGGGGCGAAGAAAATGGGGCACAGAGAAAAAAGAGTTTTAACAGTATCGTTCAAGCGGAAATGTAGTTGATACTTGAGAATATTAATACTCTGAACAAAAGTCCTAGTTTAGTAGTAATAGGCCCTAGTAAAGTTAAGGCAAAAATGCAAAACTCACCCTCTAAGTTTCTCCATAATTAACTTCAGTTCTCTAACTTTGCATTTGTTCATTTCAATCCTCTAACTTTCAAGTTTATTCAATTAAGGATTCTCTGTCAATTTCTGCTAATATATATTTTTTAAATTCTAGAAAATATTTTTCAATCATTGATTTGATTTTTTAATTTAAAAAATTTGAAGAAAAAAATTAAAAATTTGGGCAATTAACCACAACATATAACAAATGTTGATGGATAAGCCTTAACTGAATAAACTTGAAACCTAGAGAACTGAAATGAACGAAAACAAAGTTAAAAAACTGAAATGAATTTTGGTTAAACATTTTTTTGATAAATAACGGAACTGTATTAAGCAAAATTCAATTCAAATTTAAATTTAGAGGGTGAGTTTTTCATTTTAGCCTAAAGTTAATTTAAATTTATCAATCAATATTATATTTAAGAGTACAAGTAATTTTTGGTTTTTATAATTTATAGTCGCAAAGAAACTTTTGAAAACACTATTAATTATGTAGTGTTAGAATTATTTATTCCATGGCCTGGAACAAAGTTGGTTCCTTAAAAAATGATTAAACAGAATATTAATTTGAAGATCAACTGTGGTTGCAAACTATATTTGTCAGTCATGGAACTACAAAAACATAAAGTTATGAGATGTTACCTCTAGTTGTGGTAAAGTGCAAGCTTCTCCATCAACAAGCATCCCATCTGTGGCACGCAGAAGCAGATCTGAAGCACTTGCCAAAATCATTAATGATTCTGGCCTATCGTGATTTCTCATTAGCTCCACAATCAGTTTTACAATTCGTTGGTTGATTCTCCACATCTTCTGACCTTGATCATCATCTTTGGCAATCCAAGGTTGTAATTCCCTATCCGCCTGACATGCAAACAAGGACAAGAAAGTGACGAAACAAATAAAATCATTGGAATTACAATATAACAGTAAATAAGGATGGTGACTGGAACACCAGCTAGGCAACACCTCTATTAGAGGTATGTGGTTAAATGGTTAAATTTACCATATCACAATAACTCAAGCTTTTAGGTTGATCGGTAATTTAACATGGTATCAGAGCAGGAGATCCTAAGTTTGATCTGTGGTTTTACCCTACCTCCCATTTAAAATGTTAAAAATCCCACGTGTTAGGCCACTCTTATTAAGGAGGAGTTTACCAATTGTTCCAAAAGCTTAAACAGTTAGGAAATTGTGAATTTAATTCATTACCACAATGAATTAAATTTCACAGAATATTTTTTTGTTCTTTTCCTAGAAATTAGGTTTTCATCCTATCACAAAGGTTGTTCCGAATTTTTAAAGCCATATTTAAAAGTTGGTTTCAAGACAATTGCCAAAAGAAAGCTAATATATATATATATATATATATATATAGGTGACAATTTACAAGTTGAACAAAAGTTTGGACCTGAAGAACAACTGCTGTAGCTGCTTTTGTAGGTGATGCTGATACGACATTGCATAGCGCATCTAGAACCTAAATACATCCAAATATGGTCAGTGAAATACATTTCAGCTTGAACATAGACACAATTATTGAAATGAAATAATAGCAGAAATATATTAAATGAATGAACCATCCCAGAACCAGAAGTGAGATACATTTCAAATTCAACATAGAAACAATTATTGAAATTGAAATACATCCAAATATGGTCAGTGAATTACATTTCACATTGAACAAAGACACAATTATTCAAATAAAATATAGCAGAGATATATTAAATGAATTAACTGTCTCCAAACCAGAAGTGCCTATTGTTAATACTGAATGGTAAATTGGTAATAATCTCCTACTCCAACATAGGATGTGGGAACCAATTCACAAGATCAAGGCAGAATCAGATATCTTGTTCACATTTGAAATTTCATGTCACTAATACAATCTACAAGCATAGACTGAAAGGTACGCAATAAATTCATAGTAAACAAATTAGCACAAGGAGACAACAGCAAATACATGTTTTGTGATTTCTTGCATTTCCCAAAAAAAATACACACACAATATAACCATACCATGAACAGATCCTTTTAACGTCAGACATTTAAGTGATATTCCTTTTACATGACAACAATTCAGTTCTAGGAACACAACAAGGTACATTCATATTTCTATTATATCCTTAAAATATTGTCAGAATATAAATCCAATATAGGGAACATCGTAGTCAGAAAATTATATTGCTTATGTTCAGGAGTTTATATATTGAAAGACTTAAAGAAAGGCTGCAACAGAAATGATTCATACCTGCCTCCATCCTTGTTGGGCAGAAGTACTTTCTTCACTAGGTTGAGTTTCAGGAGCTGCAATCAACTTGTGCCACAGCAATGAAACAACAGAGAAACATAATTCTTGTTTCTCTGGCAGCACTGATCTTAGAAGAACTTGAGCACTGCAATTAAATCCTCTATGCCTATCCATCGTGAGGAAGTTGGCTAAATCTGAAGCATCTAATGGTAAATTTGCAATACCTTTACCCAAGGTATTTCCTGAGCCTTCATTTGGATGTGATGCTCTAAATTTAGTATCTGAATGGGCTGAATCCAAAGACTGTGGAGTAGATGACTGCCCAGGATCAAAGCAAACACTGTTTTCACATTGACTTCGTCTTTTGCCATCAGAATTCAGGAGGGACTTCTTCCACAATGGTGCATGTATTAAGTGTGCTTCTAGTGGCTCAGCCTTGTTAACAATGGATGCAACAGCTTTGCTATGAATATCAATGAGGTTGTATAGTGATGATGCCCTGGTGTAAATTTGATTGTCCCACTTGCAACGCATCAATACAGAGAGAGCATGCATGCAAGCCTTTGACCGTCTAAATAGTTCAGAAATATGTGCGGCAACCATTGCCGCAGCAACTATCTCGTTTGAACTATAACTCCATGAGGTGCCAATAGAAGAGGGCTTCAGTGAAAAAAGTGCTTCTAAAATTGCTAAGATTCTGTGAGTATGACGAATTGCAGAGTCAATACTATTTCGAAACTCATCACTAGATCCATTTATTTTCACAGGCTTGACAACATCTGAAACATCTTTAGAGTTTGGGTGACTACTCGCCCTTGAAATTAGAGGAAATAACTGAAGCTCACAGGCAAGAGCACAAACAGCAGCTAGAACATATGAATCAAATGCCGCTACAGGCCCTTGCTTTTTCAACTTCCTAGTTTTCATCTCCCTTTTCCTTTCAGATATCACTTGCGAGTCCTCAATGCTTTCATTAGATGGAAAACTTTCTTCACCTCTCGGTCTCTTGCTCCCATTCGACTGAGCTTCATGACTAACACACACAGTCAACACAACAAAAAGTAGTCGTGAAGCAAGCTCTACAGAGGCACATGATTCTAAGAAAAGTGAATGGACCATGGTACGAAGCTCTGCCACAGCAAGGTTTTTGGAGGCAGACCCTATGCCATAAAGGTATCTTGTTTTTCTGGTTTGTTCTTTAGAGGACTCAGATGGAAAAGTTCTCTGAAGAATTGCTTCCACAGTAGCAACAAAAATCTTCATGAGACATGCTTCAGATGGACTTCCACGAGGAAGGTATTCCAGGACCTTAAGGAGAGGTATGTACAGATTCCATGATAATATGGGGGGCTGCAATGGAGTTGCAACTATGATTTCAGGAAGATCAACTGCAGAGGAACTTAATGGAATCAGGCCATAGGCAGCTTCCCATATGGTACAAATTCTCCATTCAACCTCAGGGCCATGGGCACAAAGCATTGATGCAATCCCTTGTGCAGTAGCTTCAATAGTTGCTTCTGCCGCAGGCACTTCTATCTGATCAGAAGTAATTTTTGAGATGGCATTTAGGTTAGATTCATATTTACACACGCAAAAAATAAAAGGAATCATAGTCGAAAAAAACTATGTTGAAGTTCTCCTAGCATATGGAATCATAAAACTTGAGAAAGATAAAAAGACATGCCAACAGTTATCACTTGTACCTGCTTTTTATAGCTTGAAATATAACCGCCCAAAGGTTCATGTTGAACTTCAACTCCCTCAACTTGCCTTAGTGGAGGAAAAAGCAATGCGGGCTGTGAGAGTATGCGGAAAAGTAAAGCTGCTGCAGCATCAGCAGCTATGCCTGCTCTCATGGACATTGCAGTCCCAATGGCACGCAAGAAATGCAGATGCATCCAGTTCCGAGGAAGCTACATCAACAAAAGAATAGCAGTTTATACCAAAAAAAAAAAAAAATGCTATATACATTTAGATTTATCCGTTTCTAATGCTATAGAGTAGCTGTTAACAAATTGAAACATCAACAATACCAATTATGGTTAACTTGAAAACAAGAGCAAATTTGTCCTTATAACATATGGTGACCCATGAGAATACTTGATGGAAGTGTTTGTGTAAATCAAAATCTTCCGAGCCCTTTTGCAACAAAAACATTGTATTCTAGAATAAGGATAGTAGTCTAGGTAGGAGAGGAATGCATGAAGAGTAATAAGAGCTACGACCTATTAGAGCTCTAATACAATGTTGAACTACTAATTAAGGATTAAAGCATTTATTATCCTAATAAATTAAAGGCCCAAGTATGTGTGTGTGTGTGTGTGTGTATTTCAGGGGAAATAAATGAACAAAGGTGTTCAGTTACATTCCAGGGGAACCTATATGGAAAGAAGTGTGAAGAGTGAACCAGATAACTTGAGCTTTGCACTGAGGTTTAAAGCGGGAGGTAGAATAAAAAGATGCAAGCCTGACTGATATCCCACAGATCTTTGAAGTAGATCAAGGGCATCAGTCCCACTAGTGGCAAAAATTACGACAGTTTATTGCATATCAGCAGGGACTAGCCACTTCGACTCTTTATTGCATTTTTGCATGGTGAGTTGAAGGAGAGATTTACGAGAAATATTTATTCAATTATCAATATTATAACAAATAAAATAATGAAAAAATACTTTAATTTTAAGAGGTTTGTGGGAGCCATGAAGTATGGGCCTAAAGGGTTTGGGACCAGGGTAATGAAATGAAAAAGTTGAAGACTATATACGTGTGTGTGTGTGTGTGTGTGTGTGTATAGAGAGAGAGAGAGAGAGAGAGAGAGAACAAAATGTACAACACCAAATGATGATTTTAGTTGTAGAGATTCTCCTGCTGATACTATTAAAGGTCAGAGACTATAAAACATAACATCACTTAAGTTTTCAATGTTGTTAGGATGTTCAATAATTCTCCAAAATCTTCCCACCCAAAGGATGTACTCAAAACATATTTGAATTTCGGGAATCTCCAAGAAACTCATCAACATTTGACTACTTATGCTGATGTAAATTTTAGAAAAGTTACCAATAAAAGATATGCAGGATTTTATATTCATTAGTCACAATTACCTCAACTGGGGAAACAGAAGGAGATTGTTATTGTATAATTCATTGCTGGTGCAAAATCCTAATCTTTGTTGATGGAAATATGAATATCAGGTTTTCCATATAATTCAACAAGATCTCTTCTTGCAGATCAATGACTCTCAACAATAAAGATTTCTACCGAAGCAGGTTATTAATGGGTAACAGATTAAAAAGAAAACTATATTGGTTTGAATGAGTTCAATTGATATTGATCAGAAGCATAGTATCACAGCATACGTAGTTTTCTACCAAAATATCCAGCTTACCCTTATGCCAGATGCATAGTCTTCAGCAGCCCGAAGGAGTTCTACAAGCTGGACAGCAGCATCAAGTGCATCTGGGGCCCATGATGGTGGTGCTTCAAGAAGTCCAAGAAGAAGTCTCTGTGTGGCACTTGGTGTAGCAATGGCGTAATACCTAACAGAGAAAAGAAACAAATTCAATCAATTTATCAACAAAAACTCAAGATATACGCTGCTAGATTCAGTTTCTTTTCTTTCCCTTGTGTTCCCTTGGCAGGAAAAGAGAGTGGTGGAGGGAGGAAAAGGATGTCAGGTTCAGATATTAACCTATGAAACAAACGTGCATATGGCTCAAGAGCTGGTAGCCCAGCAACTAGATGCTCATCCAAAGCTGTTGTTGGAGGAGGAAGCAGAAGCGCAGGGACAGCGGCCGCCGTTAAAGTAGCAGTTTCATAGCGAGCAACTTCCTCGTCACAAACACTTAAAATGACACCAGCACCATTTGCAACAGCCCACCTTGGAGTTGATGGCATAAGCTGAGGATGCTTTCCAGATCCACGAGAAGAAGCTGGAAAAGATCCCAAAAATAAAATAATTTTTTTTGAAAATAAGTCAACTAATGTTGCCCCTTGTCTCATGGAGTATAAATCTTTCTCGATATTACATTTACGAAGATTTGAAGAGTGTAAATGTAGATAAAGGCCGTTATAAACTTTTACGAATTTAGTAATATATGTGAATAGAGAAGGTACAACCATATTTAGCAGTATAAGTAAATGGAGAAACCAACCACTCTAGGAGTCTCACCTTGTTTTCTTATTTGCTCTTTGCCCCTAGTCATTAACACCACATGATATCATAGTCTTGATCTTAACCCAAACCATCAATGTTCTTTCCTTTTATCCCTCCTCATCCTATTATGCCTATTTCTTCTCTCTCCATTGCTATTTGAAGAACCAAGGACCCAAACCAGTTTATCATACAGAGAGAGTCCACACGGTTTCACAAAGTTCCAGAGTTCGATATGATTCAGTGCACATAAAAGTTCATTAATTTTTTTTAATGTTAAATTTGTTTAGTTTGCTTGCTTTGAATTCATTTTCTTCTTTATGTTACTTTCTTCATTCAGCTAATCAGAAGAGCAGCTTGGGGATGGGTGTCGAAAGTTTTATACGAGGTGATATAAGAATGGAGAAACCCACCTCATTGCCATCTCTATTTACAAGATAGCTTCTTCTATATTTTATTAAGTACTTCAATATGTCCTATCATTTCACATAAAAAAATTAGTAATAAGTTTTTTTTTTTGATAAGTAGAAAAAAAAAAAAAAAAAAAAAAAAAAGGATCAGTTTCCATAATATGTATTTCAAATTTAATGTTGCCAGTTGAAAACTTCATCTCGTTTATGAAACTAAATAAGATTATTCAGAATTGCAACTCAGAACCATCATTTCAAATTATGCTACTGCAAATCACGTAAAAAAAAAATATAGAATGCAAAGTCACATTTTATATTCTGAAGAGAGATTTAACTAACCAGTTGTAGGTGGCTTGAGTTCTCCAGCAGCATATTTACCCATAACACCACTGCACCTGTAAATGAAAGAGAACAAAAAAGAAACAAAAAAGAAGGTTAAATCTTCTTTTTCAACCATGTGTAAACCTTTACTACCAATTGAAACCTGTAATTAATCAAAACATTACTTTCTAGTTTATGCTTGGAATTGTTAACCATCAATAAACCAGCATGTCCTTGAAAGTTAAAACCAACAGACGGCAATTTTGGAATATTACAGAGAGCATGATAAATGGAGCAACAACAGAAATTGCTAAACTCCTCAAGTCCACCGTGATATCATTGGCGTAAACAAAAAAAATATATGTAAAAATAAATAAAAGAATAAAAGAAAAAGAATACAGACCCAGAATTAAGTCATCAACTGTCTTATCTTTTCAGAGATTCAGTTACAGTATTCATTTTGCCCTCAAGTTAGCATAAGATATCTTGCATTGCCAACTGATCAAGAATCTCATCACAATGATAACAGCATGATATCTAAAGTTTGTGATTATAAAACACAAAAACAGTGGCAGCGCCAGTGTTATGAATAAAAATGAAGGAAGTTTGCAAGACCCAAACCAGGTTGTCCAAGAGCAAAATTCACTCACTTAAGCCCTTTTCCTCACAAGAAATAAAACATCCAGTCTACCAAATTAAAAACAGTTGTTCTAGAAGATAGAGATATCAATTAATGAAGGCAGTTTGGAACCCCTAATACTAGTTTATCTAAGAATAAACTTGACCCCTTTAAGCCTTGGAGTTGTTTAATTATTTTTCTAAGAATTGGATCAGGTGCCACTTTGCCTTTCCACAGTTCATGTCTTGTTATCAGCATCATAATTTTCATAACTTCATAACCAAAACAGTATTGCTAAGCCACTTCTAAATGATGCACTCACCATCGGAAATAGTCACTTCGGATACCAAGAGGTGCCGCCAGCAATATATCTGTAATCCAGGGAGACAAAGGCCTTAAAGGTTTCCTCTCTTGCTGTAACAAAGGAATATGGTGGCTGGATTCCCCTCTAGAGTCACTAGTGGTAGCATGGCAGCCACTACTGCTTCTTTCTGAATCACTATTCTGTTGTTCCATCTTGTATATTGGGCGATTGTAGTGAGTTAAAACTCGCAAAATCTCCCCACATGCCAGAGCCCACTGTTCAGAGTACTCATTCTGTAAAAAGGGGGAAAAAAGTTTACAACAATTTCCTCTGCAACTTGTAAAGCACATTATGGGTTCCATCAGAAAAGGAAGAGAGAGAGAGAGAGAGAAGAAGAAATAAGTTTGCAAAATATAAAGGCAAAAAATTTTGTTCATCAAGCAAGGAAAATCTTCAGTACAAAATGAAAGAGATTTGAAAATAGCATGATTTATCTGCTTATTAGTGCAATACCTCACTGCTTGGGCAGACCAATGATATGAAAGAAGCAAATGGAGAACTGGTCCTATCATACACCAATGTACCATCAATGATACATGAAATAATTGGAAGAACAACAGCATGCCCATGCTCTGGATGATGAAGGACAAAAGTAGCTGGAAGTAGATTTAAATACACAAAGCAGTCATTATACAGCATTTTGAAATGAGAACTTATAATCAATTATTATTCAAACTAACATAAGGAAAGCATTAATACCCAAAACGTCATCAAAAAGGCGCTTTTCCTTTGATGGATAACGGTTGCGGATCAACTGTCAAAAATAACATGTTTCAGTAAGCAAAATCTGTTATAAACATCCAACACCTCAAGTCTCCATGAAATTAGCATTTCTTTCATTCTAATAATAAATGGAATTAGTAGAGTATCTGTCTCATTCCAACTTTCAGGATGAGAAAAATTAGTTCAGAAATAAAAATGAAAAGAACATACCTCAGCAATGTCCTCTGGAAATTGTTCTGATGTAAATTGACCAAAGTACTCAACATAAGCAGTAATTTGAGCCTGGTGGGGAAGGAAAGAAAGAAGTACGTTTTCAAATATTGTAAGAAATGGACTCAAAACAAAAGAGGCAAAAATCTAATAACCAAAAAGAAATCAAGTAGAAAACATAAGATATAGAGAAGATCAATAATAATAAAAAAAACTCAAAAGCAAACAATCATTTTCAGAGCAGATAATCTACAAACAAGTAGTTTTTTTTAACCCCTTTGTACTTTTGGAATAGGCATACATAGAGCAAGTTCTCAATACCTTAACCTTCAAAGCAAACAAGATGCTGTGGAAATAGAAATAAAATTTACACCACAGTAAATTGAGGAACTAACAGATGCATTAAGAATATAACACTTAGATAATGAGATAAATCTACATGTTATGTCAGTTGTGTTCCTTCCAGTTTTTCTCCAAATCTTGTTCTTAACCTTTCTCCAATAGTTTATTGAAAAACGGGGCAGTGTGGAGAGGAGAAGAGGGGGGACGCTTTGCTGAGCATAATTGGTGTTGGGTATTCCCTCTATCTCCATTTTCTTACCAAAAAAATAATCTGAAAATGAAACACTTCACATCCAAGTATCCAACCGAGGGAAGAAATTTCTTCTCTTTTTCCATTTTTCTTTTCTCTTAGGAGATCAACTGCTTCTCATACTACCAGAAATACTGAAGTCAGCAGCCCTACGAGCTGGTCTTACTTCCTGTGAGGACAACTTGAGCAGTTGAGCATATCATTGCTAATTTGAAGATAATTTTTAGATTGTAAGTCTAAATTGACATTGATACCATCCATCTGTAAATTTCCTAATAGTATATAGCTAAACACAGCACTTATGCACTCTATTCAGTAGACAACTTTGTATGATGAACAAAGGAAAGAAGTTACAATATTATCTCCTCAGAGCCAAATGGAAAATAATACCAAACTTCAGAGTTCAGACTCAACAACAACCAAATTCTTTTTCCAACTGATTACTCATATCATCATAAATTCTTCAAAATTCAGTATTCACTTATTCAAAATCAACTATTTCAGCAGCTTGAACCTAGACCAAACATGAAACAAAAGCATAAAGCTTTTTTTTTTTTTTTTTTTTTTTTGTGGGGGGGGGGGGGGGGGTGGGGGTGTGGTGTCAGTTATGGATGCTCAACAGATTAGTCAAGGTCAGCCACGTGAACTCTTTTTCTCCATTCTATTCTTTATCCGAAGTCATACCCTTTGTTAACTGACCTCATTTTTCACTACTACTACTATTAATGAAAAGACTAAAATTCAACAAGAAAGACTAAAATCAAGCATAAAAAAGAAAAAGAAATAGAAATCATAAAAATTAGAATCAGAAATGGGCAGGCACCTTTCGTTGTTGGGCCTCTTGCGGGGGAGGCCAGAACAATGAGGAGAATTGAAGACCATCAATCCACCTCTCACATGAACCAGCCATTGAACAAACTTATGCTCTCTTAATACACAATAATCAAACTAGCTAACAATCAATAGTCAAACACACTGTAATTCAACATCAGGGCCCGGAGGCCGCCCGATGTGCTCATAAGATCGATCAGAAACCACGGATTGAGCTCCAAAACCGACAACAAAATTCAAAACCCTCTGCAAAATAAATCGCCAACTTTAATATTTAACTTTTTAACCAAAAACAAAAAAGCGTCAGACTTGAAAATCTTGTTAATTGTTAGCTTAATTGTGATTGAAATCTAAGTTCAATGACTAACAGAGTAAACAATTAAAAAAGAATTAAAAAATCAACTTTATCAGCCTAAATTTAAACAAAACTTATATTCAGAAACTACAAACGAAAATTTTGAAACAAATTAACCACAAAAAAAAAAATATATATATATATATATATATATATATAAAATAATCTAAACACTAAGCAACCAGTACCCACCAGTTCGACTAAAGCTTTTGCGTAGTTGATAAATTTGGCAAATATCCTCAAATTAAAGAAAAATGCTATTTTTTAAATCAAAATTACAGCATGAAAAATCAGAAAAAGAACACTCAAAAAGTATTTAAGTAAGAAACATAAAATTTTTTTTTTCTAACATGCATAGAAAAAAAAAAAAAAAACAAAAAAGAGAAAATAATTACAAGTACCTACAGGTAGCTCTCTGGAAGCTGATATCTGAAGGAAAAAAAATCTTGAGATATTTTTAACTCTGAAATACTGTGATGTAAAATGAGAAAAATAAAAATCTTTCCTTTTTTTTTTTTCTTTCTCTATTTTGCTTTTGGTCTGAGAAATATATGAGAGAGAGAGACGTGGAAGTACTGGGCTGTAAGAGAGAGAGAGAGGGAGAGAAATGAAGATCTTTAGGAGTAGAGTGCGAGGCTTGTTATTGTTAAGCTTTAAGATTTGGGGAGTGCGTACGTGGCAATGATATTTTCCGCGAGCCTTAGAGGTTGCCTGTCACGTCATCACCTATTACTCTTTTAAATTCGCATCCACATCCCCCATACATGCATACATTACAATACATCACATTCACATTCACATACATAAGTGAAACAACTTGTACCTCGTCGTCAAGCACGAGGGACTGATTGAATGATACATAGTGCTGAATAGTATAAGATGGTATGTGAAATGACGCAAATGCCCCCAACATCATTAATTTTATTTATAACAACTATTAAACTCTTTTTGCTGACAGTGTATTAATTAGACCATTTGGTTCTATAATTGGATCCAAACATTTAGTTGCATTTGTTCAATAAAATAAAAATAATTAAATTTAAAATAGTCAAAAATTTTATTCAATTTGAGAACTTAATGTATCATACTAATAAATGTGAACTTATTGGAAGAAAGACTATTTATGACAATAATATCATACTAATAAATGTGAACTTATTGGAAGAAAGACTATTTATGACAATAAATATAAGTGTTTGTAGGGTGTAAGGAAAAATGGTGTCTACAATGAGAAATTATTAGGTTCTCTGGGATGACGACAGAAGTGGTCTTTTTTGACATGCCAACCAACAAATTGCAGTTATTTATGCAAATGTGACATTACTTGATAATTTTTTATTTTTTTTATTCTTGCACCGATTAAGAAGCTCACTTACACATGTGCATAGGTGGCATCGTCTCATTGGTTGGGAGGACCACTTCAGCAATCCTCTCAATAAACCTAATAATTTCTCACCTCCAATAAGGGATTTCACACACATATACAC
This sequence comes from Quercus ilex subsp. ballota, assembly GCA_032727855.1. Classification (NCBI taxonomy): domain Eukaryota; kingdom Viridiplantae; phylum Streptophyta; class Magnoliopsida; order Fagales; family Fagaceae; genus Quercus; species Quercus ilex. Next base: position 41,897,318 of record CM064909.1, on the reverse strand, counting down.
TTAGATTAGATTAGAGTAAAATTTCTATTTTATATCAAAAAAAAAAAATGACAACAAATGTAAATTATTGAATTGAAATAACAATAAAATGATTACCCAAAAAAAAAAAACAATAAATGAAGTTTATTGGACCAAAATGACAATTAACCAAACTTAAGAGTATAATTTGTATTTTCACCTTTTTTTTTCAAAAAATAAAATTTTTGATGAAAAAACTAGCGGTGACAACAAGTGCGAACCTACAAGTTAATTATTGAGTACTTCTGGAATACCATAAATTCGTACTTTCCCTCTCATATAATGTACCTCTCCCTCTCATATAACTGTGTGGGACCTACAGTTATATGAGAGGGAGGAGTACGCATTTATAATACTCCCAAAATATTCAATAATTTTTCGAACCTATATGACCAAAATGACAAAAATGAAATATAAAAAACTAAACTCTTAAATTTGTTTTTTTGTTTAATTTTGACAACAGCAGAGTTAAAAGAGGGAAATGTGAAATGACGGAAATGGCCCCAACATGATGAATAATTGAACATAATACATAGTATTGGGTCGTGTTCAAAGTAGAAAATTCCAAGTTGGAATTATTGTTTGGTAGGAGACGTGGCGAATAAAATATATTATGGTTGTTGGAGTGGTCTCTGGCGGACAGTGCTAGATATTTTTGCTGGAGTTTGGCTTTATTATCTATTACTTATGTGTATGTCTTCCTTGTTTATTTTTACCGTCTGATTGCCAATCAAAAACCATTGCTCTAAATGATGATTATTTTAAATTAAAGTCTTAATCCACATAGAGAAGAAGAGAACCCATGGCCATCGGAAGTCTTGAAGTGTGCATCGGTTTAATCTTTTCTTGGATTACTTTTGCCACAATTTTGGCTGTCACGAGATTTTTGCCTAGTGTGAGGAAAAGTAAAAAAGTAAAGATAAGAAAGTAAAAAAAAAAAAATGTGAAGAGACTTGGGTGAATTGCACGGTGCTATTGCTTTCGAATCCCAATCCATGTGAAGAGTAGTTGAATACTGTCTTTGATAATTTAAAAAGGATTTTATTAATGTGTGCACTTAGAGTATACATTAATTTTTATTTTTGGAAAATTTTTTCTTGAGAATTGAAAAAGTATTGACAGCTTTTTCAATTTTCAAAAAAAAGTTTTCAAAAGTGAAAGGCTTAATGTGTGTCTTTAGGGCATACATTAACCGAACCCATTTAAAAAAAAAATTACAAGAAAGTAAGAGTAGACAGTGGGTTGGGCATACTTCTTTTCATCTGACCCTGAAATACTCAAATCAAGGATTCCATCATCTCCTTCTTTTCAACATGAAAATTTCATTTATTTTACTCTTCTTTTTTCTGAATAAACATTACAAATTTTAAAAATATATATACATCATACCATATAATTTAAAATCACATTCCATCCAATAAAGTATGATATCTAATTTCAATAATTTTTTTCCATATAACTGTTTCCATAACTATTGTTATGATATATTGTAATTTTCTTTTTTAGAGTCAAAAAAAGGTGGTTCACGTGTGATATCACAGTTGACCACATCTCACAGATACATCGCCTGTGAGTACCACAAGCACATAATGGTGTCCACGACTTGGACTCCACCCATGTGCTTCGTTTTTTTTTTTTAGAAACCAAAGTCCAAACCCCACACCCATGGGGTATGAGGATTCGATTGGTTCTGGCCCCTCCCCTCTCTTTCTTCCTTAGTAATAAATAATAATATACTTTAAATATAAAAATAAAATATATATTATAATTGGTTTATAATAAAATGCTATTAATAGCGAACTTATATAAAAGTGATATTTTTCTAATACCACTTTATGTCTTACCAGTTGTGTCTCCACTCCCACATTTCTTGTGACCTTGTCATATTTTAGACAACATGGCATCATTAATAGCAGTGCATTTGGATTTTCTTTATTTTTAGTAACTTATTTACATAGTGTTCATCAAAAGATGTATTTTCTTATCACTTTTATGTTAAATGTGTGACAAAAAGCTAAAAATTAGTTTATTTTATTTTCTTTGTATGAGAAGTTTATAACTTTTATTTAGTATAAGACAAATACAATGCGTTTTGAATTAGATCTGACTCAATAATACTAGAATTTCCTCAACCAAGTTACAAAACTATGAATGCCTTTAGCATACTAAGCAAGAGTATGCGCTAACTGATTCGCTTGGTGGTGCACATGGGAGAGTTTCACCATTTTGAAGCAGTTTAGCTGAAACTAAATACTTTGGACTAGTGGATTCCAGTTAGCTCAACTGATAAAGTCTCTAACGGTTGAATAAGAGATCTGGGGTTCAATCCTCGCCTACACCAAAAACTTATTGGTGTCTTGGTCTGATGATAAAGAGCTATTATCAGAAGTAGACGCCATAGGTTGAAACTCTCTCTCTCAAAAAAAAAAAAATAATACCTTGGACTAAATTGATGATAAATGTAGGTATCAAAGTTGTATGGTCTCGTACTACAATACCAACACCAGCCTCCTTTGTAGGTATTAAAATTAACAATTTTGTTCTATAAAATTATATTTTGCCCCCCCTTAAAAATATTTTTAATTCTTTGAGAGTAATGTTACAACCACAAAACTTTTCTACAATATTTTTATAAACTGTTGAGGTAGTAAATTCTTATTAGTTTGCATCTGAGCTCATCACTTACATTACTTTTTTACTTAACAATAACCACTAACCACATTAGCAATTTATAAAAACATTTGTAACTCTATCATTTTCCTCATTTTAAATGCTATAAAAAATTTATAAATCTAACATTTAAAACAAAATATACAAGCCCTGAAAATTAGCTCATCAACAAAAATTACCAATAGCAAAAATATAATTAAAAAAATTAAGCCCAATCAACCAATTTTACCCAAAACAAAGAACCTAACCCTTTAAAAAATTTTAAACAAAATAATTTTGTCCTCACCTAGCACTACTCATCAAAGACACTTCAAAAAAAAAAAAAAAAAAAATAATCCGTAGCAGCTAAACATCATAGCTAGAAATCAAAGTAACCGCACTCAGCCAACAATAAAACTGCCTCCTTAATTCTAAGCCTTGGTTCTGTCCTTGATCTTGGCAACTCCTCCGTTCAGGTATGAGTGAGTTTCAGGTTTGCAATCCTAAACTCATCCAGGTATCTACTACTCTCCTTACTATTTCGCTACTTAACTTCCTCTAGCCATTTATCCTTGCCTCACATTTCTGCATATTAAACTCTTCATCAAGTCACAACATGAAGCAAGCTACGACACACTGCACAACACCATGTGTTCACCAACACACACAATTCCTTCCATCCATCAAGGGGAATATCCGTGAATTAGAAGGTCCAGCATTTCAAGGAGTCAAGTTCATCTTTAAATTCATTGTCAAGCCATTTGAAGGAGGTCATGGCATCATGTATGAAGGTTTAAAAATCTTAGTCACTATAAGACATAAATAATAATATACATATATAGTAAAATATGATGATTGATGAGATGAGGTTTCAGGGTTCAAACTTCAAACCTCGTTGTTCATCGAAAAAAGGGTTCAAACCTCATTCATAGACGGGCCACATCATTCACCATAACATAATCAAATCCTAATGATGGCTTATTGGCTTGGGGATCACACAAAGGGTGTCTCATGAGTTTTATGGAGAAAACCAATTTAAATGTAAATCCAGGTTTTTGAGTTTCGAATTCCTTAGAAAAATATTTCCAAAGGGTATTTCATGAGTTTTTGTGGAAAAGTATTTGAAGACGTAAAAATCCCATGGTTTTAGGGAAAATATTTTTGTGAAAAATTCCCCATGAAGACACATGGATTGGAAAACCATTTTTTAAGAAAATAACAAGGAATATAGTTTGAAATTAAATTGTAGAAAGGCTTTGGAAGATGATTTTGGAAAACAATTTCGAAAAGGGTTTTAAAACACTTAAGAGATGGTTGACTCAAGCCATTTTGATTTGGTGCAATGAAGTTCACAATGTTAGCTGGGAAGTTAACATGTAAATTAAGGTGGTCGATACCATACCGTATCGTACCATACCGGCTGGTACGGTTGATATTTACCGTTTCGATACATGCACGGGTACCGAAACACAGCTATTTCGTACCCGTTTAAATACCAGCCATACCGGCCGGTATAGAAAAAAAAAACATTTTTTTTTTTTTTTTTAGTTTTGTAGTTTTCGAATTTTTGTAAGGGCAGAATGGTAACTTATTTGTATTAGTTTTCAAATTTTTGTAAAGGCAGAATGGTAACTTATTTGTATTATTTGTTTTCTTAGTATGCAATAAATAATTAAGCTTTCTGTTTTTTATTTTCTCAAAAAAAAAAAAAAAAAACTTTCTGTTTTTTATATTGTGTTTTTTTTTTTTCCTTTTAATTGATGCTAAAGACTAAAATCATGAATAATTTATTCTGAATTGAGGTAATGTTTTGTGATAAACTTTTATTTTTATTATTTATATATATATATATATATATATTTATAAATATAAAAAATAACGGTACATCGATATTGATCTGTACCGAAATATATTGTTTCGCTGGCTAAATCGGCATAGCCTCCGATACGAGATTGACTCCTTTGATGTAAACCTATACATGAAAAGTAATAGAGGCATATAAACAATAACAAGATTCATAAGAACCAACATAATATCATACTTGGACATACAAATTACAATTGCAATTCAGCATGCCTGTATAATTATGTGTAGCCAAACAAACATGTTCAAATCATCAATACATCAAAGGAGAGACATGAAGCTCGTTCATAATACATGGATTCAAGCATGCTGTTAATCAATTCCAAAGCAAATAAAGATGCTAACAGTCCATATGCATATACATGTGAATCATGGTGTCATATATCACTATGCATGCTAATACCCATTTTTAATTCAATCAAAATTTAGCCAAACAAACATGGATATCCAGATACATTCATAATTCACCAAATATACACAGAGAAATTGAAACATGTTTTTTGTGAAATGAAATCAAATTCCTATTCTAAAACATGCATTGCTTCCTCTACGTGGATGAGAAGGGGGGGAGGGGGGTAGCTGGATTAAAAGAGTTTTTTGAAACAACCTCGCGTGGTTTAACTCCAAGCAAGAGGCATCTCGCGCAGAGTAAATCCATGCGAGGTAGTCTCCTCGAATCTGAAATTTACAATACCTTTCTTTACCCATATTTTTTTCCCAGTTTCTTCTATTTTGTGGCTGTAAGTTTGGATACTCGGTTGGAGTCTCAAACAAACTCTGATTTTTGTGTTCATGCTGCCGATGTGAATTAAGCCAATGCAGCATATTTTTCGAAGGTCCCAACTTTTCACAATTTGGTGCAGTGTGCTAAAAGTTATTCACCTCTGAATTGGGCTAGTCCAGACAAATGGTTGTCTCTCAATCCGGATATTCTTTTGGCGAGCCGTTTCTTCCAAGGTGTAGGAGATCAAATCTTGTTTTAAAAAAAGGGAAAGTACTAGCTTTTCATCAAATCTTGTTTTAAAAAAAGGAAAGTACTAGCTTTTCAAATTTAATTTTCGTGAGCAATTAAGAATTTGGCTGCAAAGGGAGTATCGAAATTGGTTTTTGTGAATTACGTATGATTTATACTAATTTTACAATGTTGCTTTCTAGCCTTTTTTACCTTCGTTTGGCTCAAATGAGGTGTCACTGAAAAGGTCATGATGTCTACTTTCTAAAGCTATTTAATTTTTTGTTCCAATTTCATATTTGGTAAGCTAGATACTTTGGAAAGTGATGTCAAACTAAGTTTTAATTCAAGAGTTCTCACCTTGATATTTTTGTAAAATGACTTTGATTTAAGTGGAATTTTTGCAATCCAAGCATACCAAACTGAAATTCATCATAAGGTATTTCCAGCGACTCCTTATTTGGTTCAATTGGTGGTTGTTTGATTATAATTTAATTAAGATTAAATTCTAATGAATTTGACAAACACTCTTTTTTTTTTTTAATTGGCTAAATGTTTGGCACCTTTTCATTATCTCCCCAATATCTTGCTTCTTTTGTATCCAATTTGGGATAGTGAACTATCATTTTAAAGGAAATACAATTATCTATAATGGGAGATAGAAATTATCCCTATTGCAATGGTCATATTTTCAGTAAAATCTTGATTGAATTCAGGTTAATTATGATCAAACTTGGTCAAATTTGTGAGATGTTTTTGAAAATTTAGGCTTTGGTAGAAGATGATTTGACAAAATTTTGACTTTACTTGACCAATCATACCTTTAAGAAATTTCAATCATTAGTTGGTGCTCCATAGACTCTACACAAACCCCTGAAGCTCTACATGCACAAGTAATGCAAGCAGCGCACCCACACAGCACCGTGAGGGAGAGGGGTCAATGTCCAATATCTTTCTCGCACATGCACTAGTTGCCATTAACCCCAATATGCATGAGTATGTTGTTGGTTCCCCGAGTCTCGACTTCGACACCTAAAATCTCTGTTTTACTACATGTATTGTATTGGAATTATGCTAATACCATATAATTGGGCATAATTTTGTGCCACAATTCACTACATGGTGAGTTGTGATTGGCAAAAGTGTGTCATCATATGGTCCACTGACATTTTTGCCAATCATAACTCACCATGTGGCAAGTTATGGTACAAAATTGTGTCTAATTATGTGGTACTAACATAATTCACTGTATTGTAGGTTCATTTTAAACTTGCTACAACTTTTAGCTTTGGACTTAGGAGCGGAATACCTTCGGTCACAGGCAAGTTAAAATTATTACTCAAAATATGGATGTCCAGGTTTTGTTTTATTTTGTTGAATTAAAATGGAGATATCCAATTGACTTTGATTTTGTAATAATTAACTCGATCTGGTCTTGATGAGTTGACCTTTTTTTTTAATAAAATAATCGGTCTAGTGTTGACTAATCGAGCTGTAATGCACAAAAAAAATTAGTGCTTTCCTCGGAAAAAAGAAAGTGTTTTGAGAGAGAGCACAAAAATTTGTTTTCATTGATTGACTTGAAGTTTTAAAACGATTTGCTGTTGCTAAAATTAGTAAAATAAGTTGACCATCATAATTTACTAATTAGGCCGCCACAGATAGTGGTGTTTGTTGACTACTTTCGGCACCGATATGACACTTATATGTCAACCACTTCGAAGTGGGGAAACTGGAAAGCAAAGCTATGGAGATTGAACATATGAATTGAATAGAGAAAAAATTTCTTTTTTCTTTTATCTTTTGAATTTGTATTGAGCTTTATCATATGAATCGAAAGTAGTAGTTACTATATATTACATAAACTACTCATGATTTAAACAAATTTTAGAGATACTCTTAACGTTTACTTTGTGAAAGAGGTTTTAGTAATCTTGAAATCTCGTCAACATATATTCTGACTAATTTTATAAAGTCTCAACAATACACTTTTCTAAACTTCTTCAAAAGTTTTATATGATCAACTTTATTGAAAGTGGACATTGAGATGAGAAGATTGAGTATGCTGATGAATTGGTGCCTCCAATCCCTCACATGATAATTTCATATACATTATTACTTAATAGTCTGTTTGGATTGAGGGGAGGAAGTTAGAGCAAAGCAAAGTAGATAAGAATTAATCTAAAATTAACTTATTTTCAATCAACTCTATTCTACTCTCTTTCACCTTTCCTCCTTCTCCCTTCAATCTAAACAAGCCACAGAAAGCTCTTGATTCAAAGATGCTCATTGGTGTTTATAGGAGCTCCAGTACAAGATTACTCGTATAATAAGTTGCTTAATTTTTTTTAAATTCATGAATATCCAAATATCTCAAACAATTTATGTGATCTAGTAGTACAAAGCTTTTTTGGTAAATTTTTTTCTTTCCTTCCTTTTAATACAAGCAGGCAACCAATGCGAGAGAAAGAATTTCAGTGTGGCTTTTATTTGATTAAAGAAAAATTTATGCGATCCACGTAATATAAAGGATGAATGTTGTCGATTGAAACTTCCTTCCTTTTAATACAAGCAGGCAACCAATGCGAGAGAAAGAATTTTAGTGTGGCTTTTATTTGATTAAAGAAAAATTTATGCGATCCACGTAATATAAAGGATGAATGTTGTCGATTGAAACTAATTAATAAACTAGTACAAAGGCTTTGACTTATTTGATCACGCAGATAAGCTTTCTGTGTGTCCATGATAGATTAAAAAGACACAGAAGGACTTTAGCTAGGCTAGTTGCCTGTCTTTTATAATTTATAATGCTTGAAAGCGACATTCCATTACGGTAGCAACTTAAACATTATGATTTCTTTATGAGTGGACTTTGTGTGAGTCATCCTTAATTGAAAACATTGCTTCTTTCATCCTGATTCAGGGACAGACACAATTAAAACTATTTTTATTTTCATTATTGATAAAATTTGACTATAAATTTAGTAGTAGCTTATAGTTACAATTCTTATTAAAAAAAACTAACATAATTATATATTTTAAAAATCTAATTGTTGAATTATATGTTCTTTATGTTCTTAACATGTATGTTAAATTTCTTTCCAATCAGATGTTATTTACTAATCGATTTATAAACTTATATTTTATGAATAATTTTAAACAACAAAAACTTGAAATTGATAACACAATTATTGATTTTTGAATATTCTAGAAAATTTTGAAAGCATGGAGGATATAAAAAAAATATAATCCAATGGTTGGTTTTTCAAAATTTACATTTTATAAAAAGATATTAAGTAGAGTTGTAGCCATTAAATACAATCAAATTTATAATCAAATTTTGTCATTTATATTCTGCATTGTTGTAAACCTATTTTCACACACACACACACACACACACACACACATATATATATATATATATATATTGTAGATTATTAGTCTTTTGCCTTACATCTATAGACGTATTTACATGGTCAAACCACATAAAATTTAGAGAAATGATATGTTCATAACAAATTTTATAAAACAAGTTGTTACAGATTGTTATTAATAGAGTAGACAAATAATTTTAGCGATAGATTCAAATTAAAACTAATAACAATTAACTGCCTATGATTTGTTGTGCAAATATTATAGACGTAGCATCTTTCTAAATTTCATCGCATCACATTATCAATATTTTTAAATACAAATGAGGTTATGTGTTTGAATCTAATTAGAAAATTGAATTTGTAACCAATTTTTCTAACCCCAAAAAAACAAAAACAAAAAACATGGGAGACTAGCTCGGCTGAGTTCCCCGAGTTGGCAAGTGGTGCAAAAACCGATTCTTTAAAGGTGGGCCCAAATCCAACGCAGGCAAAAAAAAGGGGTACCGGGCAGGTAGTGCCCGAAGAGCATCGTTCCATTATGGTGTGGACACGTGGGCAGATTGGTGGCTGAGAACACAAGGGCAGCTTGAATGGGTCAGGCCACAAATATCTGGCTGTGGACGCATGCACCATTACCATTACTATTAGCATCTTCCTTTCTTTTCTTTTCTTTTTTTCTATTTTTGTAAAAAGAGTGAAGAAGATATTTACAGCGCAGCAGCAGCAGCAGTGCAATGGGGATTTGTACCAAGTGTTAGGACCAATGAGAGGGTAGCTCTAGATATATACATTTCTATATTTTATTTTATTATTGATTATTACAAAATCAAAGTCTGATTCGGCCTAACACTACGTGGCTCAATGCTGTGCTAGGAATATATATCTCTCTCTCCGTGATCTTTGTTTCTCTTCCACTTGCCTCGTGATCCCCCTCCCATGTGGGCCCTACCCTACTCTACAAAAAAAAAGAAAAAGAAAAAAGAAAAACCTCATCATTCAATTTCATTTCATTACATTAACGCGGTGTGAACTCGATCAACTAGACTGTGATGCATGCATGAGCCATCATGAGCTATATGTAATGACCCCATCATCATCATATATCCTGTCTCTCACTACGTTGCTTGCCTGCTTTTGAATTTCCTTCTCTGTTCTTCGTTGACCCCTGTGGCGGTGGAAACCGATAACTACTTTTTCTTTCAAAAATACCATTATACCCTCATGATTATTTCAAACCAAATTTTTTTTTTTTGAGTATTGCTAAAGATATAAATTTTTTTACAAACTGCCGTGTAGTAAACGGTTATTAATAAACGAAAAATTGACGTTAGTAGTGAGTCTAGATGAAAACTAGTAAAAAATTTGTCACATCAACAATTTATAAAATTATTATAAAATAGTTTATGCCGAAAGCATTACTCATTAATATTTCCTTGTTAGAAACATGTTTTCCATAATTAATTAAATGTTTAATTATGATTATACGTGTCTACAATTCATTGATTTGTAGGAATAAATTTATTATGACTATGTGTATTTTTTTTTTTTATTATCAAATTTCGTAAGGATATAATATAAAACTCATATTTTATCTCTCCAATCTTAACATGTCACGTATCTTATATTTAAAAATAAGCACAATTACACTCAATCAATTATAATACTCATTTATAAATTCAACCAAATTGGGAGTTTATTGAAATGTTATTAGGTATAGTAAGATGTATTGAATTTTAAGTAAAATACTAATGTAGCAATCTCTTATTGAATAATGTAAAACATGAGTTTTACACCCTATCCTTACCAAATTCAAAGCCGAGGGTTCATGTATTCAAGAGGGAGCTTCATATACATATACACTTAGATTAGGTTAGAATATAATTTCTATCTTGTATAATATATATATATATAGATAGATAGATATAGGTAGATATTTATAGATACTTGTAAACAATATGATTTTTTGTTTTTAAAAAATATTTAAAAATATGATTTAATAATGCATCAAATGCACATTAATTTACGCCCTTAAAAACTAACCCTTTGATTTTTAAAGAAGATTCCAAATTACCAATTGATGCCGTGCAAAGCTCTTTGAGCTTGAGACTCTATTTAGTTAACCTTAAATCTAAGCTTGGTCTTCTTTTTTTTTTTTTTCTTTTTTCATCTTACCATGGTATGCTAAGCTTAAGTGGGCTCTTTTTAGTATCACTAACTGTAAATGCTCTAACTAAAAAAAATCCAAGCCAGCCTAGTATTAAAAAATAATATTATTTTGTATTCTTTGTTGGTAGATAATTGTATCCTAATGTGTTAAGAAATAATGATTTTGGGTATTTATAATTTGTTAATACTATATGAATGTATATTTTGAGTAATTTTTTTTTCTTTTTTGCTTATACTCCAACCCCCTCTAACTTGAAATCTTGGATTTGTCTCTATTTGGGAACCAATCTAACCAAATCTATACTTTTCAATTTTTTTGTAATACTAAAATGTCTATGTAAACAAATAACGGAATAAGATAGTTCATAATTTTTCGCTCTTATCCTATTCAAGCAAGTAAAGTTTAAAAATTTGTAAGGGAAAAAATTGGCCTTTGCCCTTTTTAAAAAAACAATCCAGCATTTTACCCGCTTTCTCAAACTAATTAGGAAAATGTCCCTATTTTGAAAATTGATTTTTCCAAAATCGAGTTAAACCTTATAGTGGCGTTTTTAAAGAGCCTATACTAGCATTTTAAGGACTTATAGTGGCGTTTTGTAACTCGATTTCCATGAAGTTGAGTTATAGGCAAAAAAAGAAAAGAAAAAAATTGCATGTAACTCGACTTCATGGATGCCATCCAATCCTTCTTAAATCAGTTTTTGGTTTTTTCTAGCTGCTACATGAAAGTGCAAAGATATACAAGCCCACCCAAAATAAAAAGTTCACTAAGGAGTAGAGTGATTAGTTAATTAAGACAAATCAAACACTATGCGAAAAAGTGACTAATTTTAGACACGTATCAATTTCAATAAACCGAAATGCTGGACCCGAAATTGACATCAACATCTATAATGAATCACCATGACAAACCTTTTACATGAACATGATGTTCTTTTCCATTCACCACAAAATAGTTAAAGAAAGAGGCCAGGGTAACCCGGTATATTCGATTCCAACGAGTGAATGTCATAAAAACCGTGAGTCTGAGTCTGTGACTGTAAACGCGCACGCATATGCCATAAAAATAAAATAAACAACATAGAGGGTAACGTGGCAGCCTGTCGGTGCAGAATGTTGATAACCTAATTGGATAAACATTTTTTAAATGAGTGCAATCAACCATTATATATAAAATGATTTAGAGGTATCGTGGCACCCTCAGCAGCCGTACATGTGTCTATTGACTGAAAGGGTGGGCCACCTTCACTGGGCCCAGAGACCATGGTCGGCTCTCTTTAGCCAATAATAGTAAAGACCCCATTTGAATTTTGTTTTGGACGGTTTAAGATAGCTACTTGCACGATGCATTGTCTGACTTAACTTCCATTAACTATCAAAAACCACATTATAGTAACAATTATTCAACAAAAAACTAAAAAAAATGCCTTTTATACACACTTTAAATTTGGACCTACTTCAAAATTGGTCTTTTTCACTTTCAAATTTTATAATTTACCCTCTCAACAACTCTTTTTCCCCCTTTTCTTGTTCACAACGATGTCTTATTATTATTATTTTTAGCAGCAAGATTCTGTTAAGTGTTGATAAAAGAAACACATTAACAGTTATTTTAAAACTCAAGGCCTCAAGGGTATAAGTTGCAAGTTTTCATATTTAAGACCGACTTAGATTGACCCCAAATTTAACACGATGAAAATAATATTTTAGGAAAAAAAAAAAAAAAAAAAACCTAAACAATTGAAGGAAAAAGTTTGAAAGGTCTGGTCTGAATTTGCATAATTTTTGTGCAAACTTCTTACCAGGTAGGGATTATCCAAGTGAAGCTCTATTTTGTGTGAGTCTCACAAAATATAATGTTATGATCACACAAGATATAATAATACGATCACACGCTTTTACACATTTTGTCACAACTATTTTATGTAGCATATTATAATTAATTATCTATCATGTGTATAGAAAAAATGAGGTTGAATATCTATACAAACCTTAATAATTTATTGTTTGTCACTATTACATAAATCTACTATTTTTTCTCTATCACTCACATTTTATTAAGTAAAAAAGTTGTAAAAAAAAAAAAAATTCAAAGTATGTGATATTGCATTATTGAGGTTGTACAAATATTCAACCTCATTTTTTCAGTACACGTGAGATTGAATATTGAGGTTGAATACCTGTATAACCTCAACAATGCTAGTACCACCTACTTTCATTTTTTTGGGTGCACGGGACAGCTCAAAAAAAATCCCACCACAATTCTCTTGGGAAAGCCCGAAAGTCTATTAAGAAAAGCCCAAGTGAGGAAAAATCTAAAGTATAAATTTTATTACGGCTAAACGACCCATATCCTCACTGTGTTAGAACAGCCACATTTTACTTGGGCTAAATGACCCATAAAATTTTTGGGCTTTCTAATCCGTGACATCTCTTTTGTAAAACCCCCCAAAAAATTTTAAATCCTTATACATCAAAATATCAATTTATCTCTAGATGTTTATTTTTTTTTAAAATCTCTAAATGACATAATAAAAAAGTGGGTTTCAATTATCTCAACTGGTAAAGTCTCTAATGGTTGAATAAGAGATCTAAGATTTAATTCTCGCTTACACCAAAAACTAATTGGTGTCTTAGTCTGATGATAAAAAAACTATTATAAGAAGCTGATGTCAGAGGTTGAATCTCTCTAAAAAAAATGACATAATAAAAAAATATCTTGAAACCATATGGAACTTGAAAATAGAAGACTATATTGCATTTTACAGCCTTAAATTTTGGAATCATTTTGATTTTAACTCTTAATGTTTGAAATTTTGGATTAGACCCTTAACATTATGAAGTGTTTTGAAACAAGCTCTTATGTCCATGCTTGTTGATAAGGTGACCATTAAATGCTAACTTAAACTTATAACATGTGCTAGTTAGTTCACTAAATTTATGACATGTTATTTATTTTTATTTTTTTTATTGAACATGTTATTTTAATTATGTTGCGTTGATTTAATAGCCTAAAAGTTTTTAAAATTTTAAAAAATTATTTAGTGAACTTTGTTAAATAAAACTATGTATATGATCATCAAATTTTTCATTAATTGAATATATTAAATTTATAATAAATACACATTTCATATATTTTTTTCTATTTTTTTAAAATAAAATTTATAATGCATTTGTGTATCTTATGATATGCTATATAATGCAATAAACACCCAAAAAAAAAAATATATGATACAATTCACATTTTAATATTTCTTTTTTCATGGGGTTTCAATTATTTTGGCCACTATAAATAACCAAAGTGGGTCAATTCCCCTTCTTTTGAAAAAAAACCAAAGAGAACATCGAATTCCCATCTATATATATATATATATATTAATAGACAAAACTAAAAGAAAATTCAATTAAATTCTAAATTGGAGTCTAATTTTGTGTCATGTGTCTCGTCTAATTTTTAAATTTGTGTGTCAAGTGAATTATAAGGTACAAAAATCAAAGAGTCTAAATTTAATTAGATTATAAATTGAAGTTCAATTTTGTGCCACGTGTCCCATCCAATTTTTTAATTTTTGTGGCAAGTGAATTGTTTGGTGCAAAAACTGAAGAGCTTAGATTCAACTAAATTCTAAATCATGTCTAATTTTGCGCCATGTGTCACATATAATTTTTAAATTTGTGTGTCAAGTGAATTAGTAGGTGCAAAAATCAAATAGTCTAAATTCAGTTAGATTCTAAATTGAATTTTAATTGAAATTCAATTTTGTGCCATGTATCCCATCTAATTTTTCAGTTTTTGTGGCAAGTGAATTATTGGATTCAAAAACCGAATAGTCTAGATCCAATTAGATTCTAAATTATTTATATATATATATATATATACCCAACTAAAATATTGCTTAAAAAATAGAGCCACTCTCCTGTTGATTTTCAAATTACTTTATCCACTTATAAATTAGATTCTCAAAATAAAAATTATATATATAAAATAAAAACACAGGTTTTTAAATGTGTAATATTTGTTCATTTATTGAAGCTAATCTCATGACTCTCCTGGTTGTATTAGTAGTTCTAAATGTGTAATATAAATGAGAAAATGTGTAAACTTCAAATTAGAATAAATGAAAAATTATGACACTATAAATAAAATAAAATAAAAGCCTCATCGCATGCGCGAAGAGCATGTGATAAGGCTAGTGTGTGTATATATATATATAATTTTTACAACTTGGTGTAAGAATAAACTCATGTGTATGCATATGTGTGTGTGTGTGTGTGTGTATATATATATGAGTTCAAATTAATGAAAATCCAAAAAAAGAAAAAGAAAGAGTAAACTCGTGTGTATATCCAAAAGAAAAAAAATAAATAAAAGAGAGAGAGAGAGAGAGAGAGAGAGAGAGAGAGAGAGAGTATAATTTGAATCCATATATGTGTATAATTGTAATTTTCTTTTAATTATACCTAGCATATGAACGGGTTATACTGGGGATGGCAATTTTACCCCGCCCTTCCCCACTTCGTCCCACACAGATTTTCCCCGCCCTGCAAAGGTGGTGGGCCAAGGATGGGGCAAGATTTTAGCCCTACACCACGGGGCAGGGCAATGACGAGTTTGGACTTTTTAGACCCAACTCACCCTGCCCCGTCGCATCCCTGCTACGTTTTACATTGATAAGGGTTAAATTGTAAATTTTTCATACATTAAAACCCTACTATTTAAACAAATATATAATCAGCTTATTTTATTCTACTCAACAAGACTTTCTGCCTTTTTTTTTTTTTCTCTCTCTCTCTCTAGTAAGGTTGAAAATAAGGTACTAATTTTAACATTTTCTTTTGTTTTCATTATAAACAAATTTATATATTATTGAATCATTGATTTTGTATCATTAGATTTTTGTTTTTGTTGTGATATTGTCTTGTTAAAAACTTTAATAATATTATTCAATTTTTGCTTAAAATTAGTTTGATTTGATGAGATAATTTTTTTTAAAATTTCAAGTATATTTTTATTAATGAAGCAAGTTTTATTAAAAACAATTGTAATAGTTGTGGGTAAATTAACAAAAAGTAGAGTTTTACGGGATGAGATAGGGCTTTGCGGGGCCCCAAGAGGCGGGGATGAGGTAAAAAAAAATTTCCCGTCATGCGGGGCGGGACAGGAATAGGGTAAGACAATACCATGTGGGACGGGGGCGAAGATCCCAGCCTTCGGACCCACCCTGCCCCATTGCCATCCCTGGGTTATACACTAGTTCATAATAAAAATCAAAATTGGAACAAAAACCCATAAATAAGAACAAATCAGCCCATTAACATATTATTTAATTTCCTCAATTAATGTTAGGAGAATGGATCCACATCCGGTTGGATCAAGAAAAAAGTTATTCTAAGAAATCCAATTCAAAGTGCGTGATTTGTGGACAGTGAATTGTATAGTCGCTATTTGATGCAAAAATCATTGGCATTTTAATGCTTATCTCAACACAAATCCTATGTAGCCACTATATATATCCCACTTTTTCATCTCCCATATATTTCCTTATTTTCAACTCACAAGCATTATATGATTGACTTCAGATAATTTAAATGTCAATATCTTTTATGCCTTTTGATATGGAAAGGCCTATTTGTGGATGACATTGGCCATGCAATGAGACGTGCTAAACAATGACACTAACAACAACAACAATAATTATAAGGCCAAAACTTCATTTTTGCCCTTATATTTTAGATTTACAGTCAATTTGGTGCTTACATTTTGATAGCAGTCAATTTGGTCATTATTATTAACTAATAATCAATTTGATCTTTATCGTTAACTCACTAACCGAAAATGTCTATGTGAAACATAACGTGACAGCTAGCACACATGATGCTAATGTGGCCAATAAAATAAGATTAAAAAATTCCACCTCAGTATTATTTTATTTTTAAAAAGCCACGTTAGAAAAAAAGAAACAAAAGATCTAAAATCGCAAAAAATGAATGAATCTAAAAAACAAAAAACTCAGAATTCTCGCTGTTGGTCTTCGATTAAAGAACAGAAGTTTCTCTCACTCTCTCGGTTCTCTCTTTATCATCTTGTTCTCACTCCCTCGATTCTCTCTCATCTAGCTTAAACCGGCCACCATGGCCGGACCCGTGACCATTGTTGATGACGGTGATGCACGATGGTAGCACCACCGATGGTGGCTACCATTTTGTGTCTCTCTATTCGTTGTTTCTATTTTCCTTCTCTTTTTTATTTTTCTATTTTTCTTTCCATTTCAACTTTACATGTGCGTTTGGGGGTTAGATTTCCATTTGGGCTATAGGGATTTGGTGATTTGGGTTTAGGGTATAATGGGAGATGAGGGTGTTGATCGTGTCTAGCCGCCTTCACCTTTGATGGATCGGTCTTTCACTTTGAATCGGGCTGAGATGCCATCTTTGAGTTGAGATGAGTTGAAGGTTGGAGATTTGGAGATGAGTGTGGCCTTTCCTTTCAAACTCCAAACTTGTTTGTCTCTATCAAGCACCGAATGTAGTTAAGGAATTAAGGAAGTGGTTGACAGAGAAAAAGATGATAAGAGGTTTAAGGATAAAGAAACCCAGATTTGGCCCCAAATAACAAACTCAACAACTAAAGAATTGTACCAATGATTTCGCTTGCTAGGTTGATTTTTTTTTTTTTTGGTTGCTAAGAAAATTCAAGAAAATCTAGTAGTGTTCCACAATTTTTTATTAAAATTAAGAAATTAAATTTTTTTTTTTCAATTTAATGCTAAGTGGCATTTTTTAAATTATTTTATTTGTCACATCAGCATCATGTGTGCCAGCTGTCATGTTATGTGCCATGTAGGCATTTTCTGTTAATGAGTTAACGGTAGAGACCAAATTGATTGTAAGTTGAAAATAACAGAAACCAAATTGACTGCTACCAAAATGTAGGAACTAAATTGACTATGACATCAAAATATAGGGATCAAAATAATATTTTCGCCTAATTATAATTGGTTAAATTGGAAGTTTATGTCATTAAGGAAAATTCTCGGATGCAATGTTAATATCTTTCCACACTAGCTTGGTTGCCTCTTCCCCCTCAAACACACACCCCACCCCCCCCCCCCCCCCCCCCCCCGCCCCCCACAAAAAAAAAAAAAAAAAAAAGCTTGGCTGCCTCTTAATATACATAATTTCCAAAAGATGTCTTTGTTTAATCCTTATTCTCGAAGCCACTGAAGTTAAAAAAAAAAAAATGAAAAAATCTGAAAGAGTGTCATTGACCTTATTAATTAATATTGAAGAGATTCCTCCTAGAGTATGGGGGATGAGGGATTATACACTCATGGGAATAGTTAGATACTCAAATAGCTCTAAGTATAAATTATATTTTAAATCTCATAATTTAATGACATTTTTAAAATTCCTAAAAAAAAAAAAAGTTTCAAAATTGAGCTTACATTTTTTTGAAGTTTTTGTTGGATATATTGAAGCAATTAATTTACCCTTGTAATTATGTGAACAAGAACAACAAACAGAACAAAATTGTTCAAAGCATAAATAAATAAAAATAATAAGCATAATTTTTTTTAAAATATACTTGTGGGGCCCGTGGGCCTGGTAGCGTCGGCCCACTTTACGTCTGGCCCATGACCCATTCCGAGGACGAAGGTTCGTCCGAGGAGGAGGCGTGGGAGAGTACACTTTAGAAACCCCGCCGAGAATAACCCTATCCTCGGCGGACTGAGATTAGTTTCAGGTGGGGAAACGGACCCAAGACAGGCTGTCACCTCCGCATTAAATGCGTTCACCTAACCCTCTGGTCGCACTAATGAAGATGTGACTCTTAGACAGGACGACCTTGATTATTGTGAATCACTTGAGTACTGATAGTGTTTCTGATGGGACGGACATTCAGGGGGGAAACGCATGGATGATCAACAGATGGAGGGGAGAGATGGAAAGATAGGAATATATAAGAAGGACCGATAAAGCGCCAAAGGGGAGAAAAAAAGAGAAAAAGGGAGAAAAGGGGGGGAGCTCCTCGGCATTGTGCCGATGAGCAATTTTGAGAAGAAACTTAGGAGCATTGGCCTTGAAAGGCGATGAGTTCATGATTAGGCTCCGTTGGCTTGCAAGGGCCAAATTTCTTCAAACCCACTCTCTAAAAATGTATTGTTTGGGGCCTTACAAATTGAGTCCCTACAATTGGCGCCGTCTGTGGGAAGAAATTTGGGCACTAGCAGGCGTAACGGACGATTTTCCCTAGGTAGTTAATCGAAGGAAAGTGTGCAAAAAAAAAAAAAAAAAATTGCAGAAAAGTAGATAATTCAAAGGAAAAGACAAACATCGATATTTTATTAGATGAAGAAGAGTTACAATATACAAACAAAGGCTCAGACAGGCTTGTTTTAAATCCAACTCTACAAACGAAGGCCCAGATGGGCCTGTTTTAAAGCTAACTAAAGGGAAGGGGGCTGAGGCAGGCCTGTTTTAAGAATACCAACAACGCCCAAGCCGGTGCGGTGGCGCTGGTACGAAGAGAGGAGCAGATGCAAGGGTGCCGGGCGGCCCTTCCTTATGTTGTTCCTTTGATTCTCTTCTAGCCCCGCGGTGGTTGGCCGTTGGAGACAGCAACACTCTGGCACCAGACGTAACGTATTCTTGCACGCTTCCACCGACGTGTGGGCGCCCCGGGGAGGGGCGTTATGTACTTCAAGGCCCCCCTTCTTGGCCGCTATGCATGGCACCGTGAGGGTGACGCACAAATTTGGCCGCGCCGGAGGTCTGACGTGGGCTGGGGCTACAACGACTCTCGGTTGTGGAAGGAGGAATTTGGGCCTGAGCACCCTCACTCCCGTCCAAGACCGCTCCATTTCTCCAAACTCTTATCACAATTTTGGCAGGATTTTCAGGGGCTCCGAAGGTTGAGAGGACATGTTTCTTGATGTATTAGAAGGTTCATGGAGTGTAGAAAGACATTTCCCCCAGGTAGCCTTAAATAGGGGGTGAAAAGTAATAGGAATTGATGTACGCAGAATTCGAAAAGAAGGTTATCGGCAACATTAATCCTGACCAAATTCCAAGGCGCCTATCAACCGTATGATCTGCATCAGCCTAGGGGAATGTTAATGAGAGCGCGCCTCGTGTGTTGAAACGTCAAGCGCGGAATGCGAGTAGTCAGGAAGCGCCTCGTAACCGATGAGGGCAGAAAGTCGAACAGAAGGTGGCGTTACTGCCACGTGTAATGTCAGAATCCCAAATCAACCTCATCCGGAACACTGCGGGTCAATGGTCCAGTCCACATAATGCCCCATTTCCGACGAGGCAGGGCTGAGGTCATCATTGCGCCGAACATGGCTAAGGATAATCTTCTTCACCCAATACCTGGGTACTAGACAGAACCAAGGTATTGCATGGTCCTCGGACTCAAATTTATAGGAAAACTAGCTACTTACAGAAGAGCAGAAGTGTTGGACAGAACCAAGGTATTGCATGGTCCTCGGACTCAAACCTCTGAGGAAACTAACCACGTAAATATACCTGGGTACTAGACAGAAGTCACAGAACCAAGGTATTGCATGGTCCTCGGACTCAAACCTATGAGAAAACTAGCTACTTACAGAAGAACAGAAGTGTTAGACAGAACCAAGGTATTGCATGGTCCTCGGACTCAAACCTCTGGGGAAACTAACCACGTAAATATACCTGGGTACTAGACAGAACCAAAGTATTGCATGGTCCTTGGACTCAAACCTCTAGGGAAACTAACCACGTAAATACCTGGGTACTAGACAAAACCAAGGTATTGCATGGTCCTCGGACTCAAACCTATGGGGAAACTAGCTACTTACAGAAGAACAGAAGTGTTGGACAGAACCAAGGTATTGCATGGTCCTCGCACTCAAACCTCTGGGGAAACTAACCACGTAAATATACCTGGGTACTAGACAGAACCAAGGTATTGCATGGTCCTCAGACTCAAACCTATGGGGAAACTAGTTACTTACAGAAGAACAGAAGTGTTAGACAAAACCAAGGTATTGCATGGTCCTCGGACTCAAACCTCTGGGGAAACTAACCACGTAAATATACCTGGGTACTAGACAGAATCAAGGTATTGCATGGTCTTCGGACTCAAACTTATAGGGAAACTAGCTACTTACAGAAGAACATAAGTGTTAGACAGAACCAAGGTATTGCATGGTCCTCAGACTCAAACCTCTGGGGAAACTAACCACGTAAATATACCTGGGTACTAGACAGAACCAAGGTATTGCATGGTCCTCGGACTCAAACCTATGGGGAAACTAGCTATTTACAGAAGAATAGAAGTGTTAGATAGAACCAAGGTATTGCATGGTCCTCAGACTCAAACCTCTGGGGAAACTAACCACGTAAATATACCTGGGTACTAGACAGAACCAAGGTATTGCATGGTCCTCGGACTCAAACCTATGGGGAAACTAGCTACTTACAGAAGAACAGAAGTGTCAGACAAAACCAAGGTATTGCATGGTCCTCGGACTCAAACTTATGGAAAATTAGATATTTGCTGAAGAATAAAGGCATTAGATGGGACCGCGTTGTGGTATGGTCCTCGGATACAGGCTCGAAAAACAATTGATTCTCTCATGAGACAAAGTCCAGAACAGAATGAAAGTATTCAGCAAAACATTAAAGTGTAACAAGTAAAAGAAAGCATCAACTAGCGAGATAAAAGCAAAATCATTGAATATATCTTTCAAATATAAGACATGCAGTTTCGTTACAATGTTGCCAAGGCGAAAAGCAAAGTAAAATGAAAAAGAAAACCAATAAGAATGCTCCATGATGTCACAACGGGGTAGTCCAGCGAAACGATTTACTCCCCCAACTCATTAGGGAGTTTGTCTTGAGGATCCTATTGAAAGATTTGGATTAACTACAAGGGACCCTGACTCGGAACAGTTCCTCTAAGGGATTCCCCCCAACGCTCTACTGGGCTCAGCCTCCTTAGGAGGTCTGCCAGCTGAAGGCGTGTCCTCAGCAGTGTTGGTCCGACTCTCATCGGCCGAGCGTAATACAGAACCTTCCCCGGAGGCAGTGGGGACACCCTCACGTATTGCGGGGGGGTAATATACCCTCTCTGCCCTCCTAAAGTCTGACGAAGCATCAACCCCCGCTTGGTTAAGAGCTTCGTTCCAGGTCTGGGAACAAAAACGCCTGCATACTTCAGGGACTTGGGTCTTGAAGATAGCTTTAGTCTTGGCCACCCCCTTAGCAAATGCCTCTTCCTCTGCCTGTTCTAAGGAACGTTCTGCATCTATTCTTGTGAACTCAGCCAGATCTTTGGCCCTCACTGCCTCGTCCCTGGCGTATTCGACGACACCCTTTGTCCATACTGCCTCGGCTAATTTTTTCTTCAAGTCGGCAATGTCCTCCTGGGCAGACTGCAACTGGCCTTCGACGTCATGCAAGCGCTTGGTCTGATCCTCGGCCTGCTTCATGGCCGCGACTAGGTCAGAGGCCGCAATGTCCCTAGCCTTTGTCATCTCCTCGAGACTCTCAGTAGCCTTCTTCAGATCTTTCTCGGATCTCTTAAGGGTATTCGCAGCCTGCAGGAACTTGTCACGCTCCTTTGCCAGAGCGCTACCTTGGTCGTCAACCTCCTCGTCCAGCCTAAAAATAGCCTGGATAGCCTACCAACCGAGGTAAATACGCTGTAAAGGGGAGAGGAGGTGCCGGGTAATAAAATTCAAACGGAATAAACTAGTATCAGACGTCTTACCATGCCCAGGTATCTTTTGAGGTTTTAAGCAACCTCTGGCCCCTTCATGCTCCCAAGCTCAGCCATGTCGGTGGGAAGAAGAAGGGACCTTTCCAGGGCATCGGCTACCCGAGCCCCTTCGCCTCCTCGAAAGTCCTGTATAGTAGCGTCATCCCTCAGAGGTTCTCCATGGAGCATGGCGGTGGGCAGCCAAGCCTGGGGCACGGATAGTTGAATAATTTCTTTTCCTTTTCGCTTGCCACCCAGCCTCAGTTGTTGAGAGGGTCGTCGGGCTTCATCCTCCTTTGGAGAGGGATAGGATCTGCCCTCATCGACCAGGTCTCTGCCTTTGGAAGATTTCTTTCTTTTTGGTTCGGGGGACTCAGGCCGAGACTCTGCGATTGGAGGGGTGCGTAAAGACCTGGTCCGTGCAGGAGAAGTCTGAGAGCCAGCTGGTGGGGGCTCAGGTTGTGACTCTATCGGCACTCCCTCCCCAGACTTGCCTTCGAGCAGATCAAGAAGGTTGGTCGGGGGCCGTCTCCTAGGACCCATCTCAGTCGGATACCAACCCTCGGGCTAATCCGCTCGGTCAAATACACTGAATTTGTCCTCACACGAGCTTGGTTCGATCACTTCCTTTCTTTCCTCCAAGCTTTTTTGTTCGGCCTCCGCTGCTTTATGGGACAATGAAGAGCCTACCAACGGAATGCCTTCCGAGATAGAAGATCCTTCGGAATGTACAAAACCGTCTTCTACTACAGCGATTCACCTAAGCTGAGGATCTTTTGGGCGGCTCTAATCTGGTTATCGGCCTTGTTCAAAGTTCCTCACTAATGGCGGTTTCCAAGTCCTCCTTATTGACCCGAAAAAAAGGACACACGAAGGCGTGCGGATCTACAGAAAAATAACCAAACCTCCTATGGTCAATCAATCAAGGGGAATCCTGTGTTATAGAAAGTAGAAGACTCGCAGAAATGGTGAGATTCTCTTTTGGCATGCTTTCTGCAATTGGAAAGGGGTGCTCACTAAGACGGAAATTGGACCAACTTCAGAATATGTGTATCGAATTTCGTAAGCATGCAGATGAAGAAACCAAGCGATTCAAACGAGTATTTATATCTTCAATTAAGATTATCCAAATGTAACTTCCCGCCCATAACAGCAGGAGGTCCCTGCCGGAGGATTACTATCACACTATCGAAAGAGGGAAACCTGGAGCCGCCAAAATTTAATGCAAACGCGCTCTGAATCTCGAAGCGCCAAAAATTTACCTGTGGCAGATAGAAAGGCCCCAACGCTGATGTGGACCGAGGTTTAGCGAATCTTATGGGGGCCCAGGAATATCAAAATCCTCCTCCTCGTCTGAGAACACGGACAGTAGGATTTTGAGGGGCTATTGTGGGGCCCATGGGCCTGGTAGCCTCGGCCCACTTTACGTCTGGCCCATGGCCCATTCCGAGGACGAAGGTTCGTCCGAGGAGGAGGCGTGGGAGCGTACACTTTAGAAACCTCGTCGAGAATAACCCTGTCCTCTGCGGACCGAGATTAGTTTCAGATGGGGAAGCGGACCCAGGACAGGCTGTCACCTCCGCATTAAATGCGTTCACCTAACCCTCTGGTCGCACTAATAAAGATGTGACTCTTAGACATGACGACCTTGATTATTGTGAATCACTTGAGTACTGATAGTGTTGCTGATGGGACGGACATTCAGGGGGGAAACGCATGGATGATCAACAAATGGAGGGGAGAGATGGAAAGATAGGAATATATAAGAAGGACCGATAAAGCGCCAAAGGGGAGAAAAAAAGAGAAAAAGGGAGAAAGGGGGGGGGGGGGGAGCTCCTCGGCACAAGGCCGAGGAGTAATTTTGAGAAGAAACTTAGGAGAATTGGCTTTGAAAGGCGATGAGTTCATGATTAGGCTCCGTTGGCTTGCAAGGGCCAAATTTCTTCAAACCCACTCTCTAAAAATGTATTGTTTGGGGCCTTACAAATTGAGTCCCTACAATACTCATAGACTAGATGAATGCAAATATGATCAAGGCTGTTTGACACTACATTCTTAGGACAGATTTCACATTCCCTTCTCAAAAAAGAAAAAAAAAAGAAGAAGATAGATTTCACATTCATTTTTTAATGGTTTTAGTCTTTTAGACAAGTGAGTATGCATAGTTTATTTTCTTAAATGGGAGGTTGTTATGAGTTGTTATTGATGGGGTAAAAAAATTATTTTAGTGGTAAATTTAAATTATAACCAATAATAACTAACCATTTATGATTTATTGTAATACTGTTGTTGATGTAAAAACCTATTTTTCCAAAATTTTTAAAATTAAATCATACATTTTCGGGGCTTTTTATTTTTGAACAATTTCTTATAAGAAAGGACTAGAAGCTCTCCCATCCAAAAAAGAAAATAAAAAAAGGACTACAAGCTCTAATATTTTTTCTCTATTATTTTTGTAATGATAATTTGGTTTTATCTATCTATACTATTAATATCAAGATTCTTTGTTTGAGTTTCAAAATTTTGTGTACTAAAATATCCTTACACAAATTCTTAAATTCTTTAAAATACCCTTATCTTTTAGTTAAATAATTTTAAATTAAAAACAGAAACCGGTTAAAAGGGTAATTTATTGTTCCTAAGTTTTAGGTTTTTTCCTTTATCTTTTCTATCCAGCATAAAACTTAGGACATTATCTCTATCTTATTTCTAAACATTATTCCATGTTACCTTACCTATTTCTTAAAAAAAAATGCACACGATTAGTTTTAGGCTTTTTCCTTTATCTTTTTCATTCAGTGTAAAACTTAGAACACTATCTCTATCTTATTTTTAAACATTGTTCCATGTTACCTTACCTCTTTCTTTATAAAAAAAAAACACGGTAATCTATATATCACTTTTAAACAATATAAGAGCATCCATAATAGTGGTACTAAAAAGCTAAAAAGCTATTTTTAGCACCATTATATACAAAAAGAGTGCTGCAATAGTGGTGGTATAGGTAAATTTTTTACCTACATTGTTATAGTGCACATCTATATATGGCTGTGCACTACAGATGAAAGCTAAAAAAAAATTATTTTTTTATTCTCCCTTCATTTAAAATATTATTTGTTTGTTCTTTTTTTTTTTTGTTTTTGTATTTCTTTTATCCAACCTGTCTGTCTCAACTCTCTCAAACTCTCACCTCTCTCACAACTTTCACCTCTTTGTCTCACCGCCATCGGCCCACCCGAACCTCAATATCACCGGCCAACCCGAAGCTCAACGTCACAGACCCACTCCGTCGAACCAAGCCGCTGACCCACTCTATCGACCCACGCCGCAAACCTATCTCGTCCACGCCACCTAAGTCCCAAGTTGACCTAAGCCCCAAGTCCGAAGCTGACCCACGTCGTCTACCCACACCGCAAACCCATTTCGCTCACACCGCCGATCCACGCCTCCGACCCACACCACCCAAGTCCCAAGCCGACCTAAGCCTTAAGTTCGAAGCTGACCCATGCCAACTTGACTCATCTTCTCTGATGCTTTAACCCTCGGCCTCTCCGATCTAGGTCGGCCTCTCTTCTCTTCTGTCTGACCCACCAAATCCGAAGCATGCTTGCTGATCAAGTGAGTTGTCTCTATCTTCTTCATCATGTAATGCTTGAGATTTTTATTTGGGTAATTGGAATGATAAATTTGTCATGTTAGTTGGGAATTTTCTATTTGCAAGGAATTTATATTTGTTGAATCTAATGATAAATCTGCAGAGAATTGGAATGTATTGGAAATTTTCTATTTGCAGGAATTTATGTTTTTATTTTTTGATGGTGAACTAAAAATTGAATAAACTCCAATTCGTCCATGAGTGTCGTCCAAGTCATGAAGACAGGAATGGCCATCCCTCGTAGGATGGTCGTCCATGGGCATAAGGGTTGTTCATCTCATAAGCACCTGGATGACCCCTCAACACTTAGGAAATTTCCCAAAAGATTTACCTACAAAAGACTAGTGAATCGTACCATGTGTTACTATTTTGAAACATGAGCGAGATCCTGATTCATCGCTGTAACTTCCCACTAAATACTTAACTTCCAATATCAGTTATAGAAGATAAGATTGAACATTTCAACTTCTATAGCAGTTTGTAGAGGTTAAGTCTGAACGTTCTAACTTTCACAAATATTGGAGAAGTTACCAGATAAGTAAACGCTCCAAAGCACACTATAAAAACACTCATCTGCATCTAATGGAGGTAAGTTCTCACGACTCCCAAAATTGGAATTCTAACGTTCTATAAGAAAAAACTAACTTAAGCATCGGAGGGTTCTTGGCCGGTTTATCCCGGTCACCTTTGATCTTGTCTTTTTCTTTTCAGGCCTCTCAAGTAATTGCTAGCCCATTGAAACCCGGGGCATTCAGCCTACTGATTTTCTTTTCCATCATCAGTTGGTGTGGTCTGTGGGGAGCGATTAATTTTGTGTTTCGCAATTAATTTTGTGTTTCGCAATTTATCTTCCTGCGACAAAAAGGCTGCATGGTTTGGATAAAATCAATGGCCACTAGTCCAAGCCACCAAGAGAGTAGGAATGCTTCTAGTAATCCCTATTGCGATTGTCAATCAGCACCTGTCATGCAACTGCCTTCCATCCAACACATACAGTCCATGGCAGCCACCATGGCTGAGTTAACCTGTCAGAACCAAGAGTTGATTAGGGAAATCAGTCTAAGGAGGCAATGCTATGAAAGATATGCAGAAGGACAAGCCCAGAGTCAAGAAGTTAGAGAAGGAGAAAATGCCGAGCCCGAGAACCAATCAAGGGGTATCGCTTCACAAAGGGTGCCACACTTGGAAAGGGAAATGGATCAGATGAGGAAGGCCATGGACGAGATGAAGGAGAACATGAGAAGGGAGAATCCCATAGATGATTTAGTTCATCGAATAGACTCCCCTTTCATGGCTTCCATCAACAGTCATCCCTTACCTCCTAAGTTCAAGATGCCTTCCTTGGACTCATACGATGGAACGCGCGACCCTTTTGATCATATCGCTACTTTTAAGACTACAATGCATCTTCAAGGAGTTCCAGACAAGATTATGTGCAAGGCCTTCCCTACCACCTTCAAAGGGCCAGCACGAGTGTGGTTCAGCAAGATACCTCCGAACATTATGGGTTCTTTCGAAGAATTGAGTAAGTTATTTGTCAACAATTTTATCGGAGGACGAAGGCATAAACGTTCCTCGTCCAGCCTGTTAACTATAGAGTAAGGGGAAAATGAAAGCCTGCAGTCCTTCATTACTCGTTTCAACAGGGAAGCCCTGACGGTAAATGAAGTGGACGACAAGTTGTTATTGGCAGCCTTCCATAATGGAGTTAATTTTGATTTATTCATTCATAAGCTTTATAAGCAAGAGCCTCACACCATGGCTGAACTTGTCCATTTGACCTAAAACTTAATGAATGCAGAGGATGCAATTATAGCTAAGAAAAGGAAGAGAGCCGAGCGAATGGAAGTAGATCCCCCGCACCATCCTAAGCAGGGTCCTCATCCAAAGAAGGCTCGGATGAGAGAGAAGAAAGATCGAGACAACAAGAAGGCAAGTTCTTCAGCAAGGAGTCAGCAATATACGCCCTTGAACATGCCACTTGAACAAGTGCTCATGAAAATCAAGGATGATCCATCCTTGAAATGGCAGGAAAAAATGAAAGGAGATCCCAACAAGCGCAATAGGAACAAGTATTGCTGTTTCCACAAAGATCATGGGCATGACACGAATGAGTGTTTTGATTTGAAGCAGCAAATAGAGAATCTCATCAAGCAAGGAAAATTTAGAAATTTCCTTGGACGAGATTACAAGGACAAGAAGTTGAAGGGAAAGCTAGAAGAGTTGTCATGACACCCACTTAGAGAAATAAGAGTTATCATAGGAGGGATCTTGACAGGACAATCTTCCAAGTCAAGGAAGACGTACTTGAAGGTGGTACAAAACGTCCAACTTTCTGGACGATCCCCAAGGACGAGGGTAACGGACGAGTATGCCATTACGTTCATGGACGAGGATGCTGAAAGAGTTCACCACCCACATGACGACGAAGTCGTCATCACTTTGCTCATTGCTAATTATACGACTAGAAAAGTGTTGGTAGACAATGGAAGTTTGGCGGACATCTTATATTACCCTGCCTTTCAGCAAATGAGGCTTGGACAAGATCAACTTTGTCCAGTAAATTCACCCTTGGTAGGATTTAGAGGGATGAAAGTGCAGCCCGTGGGTACCATTATGTTACCTGTGGTGGTAAGAGCATATCCACAACAAATAACCAAAGAAGTAAACTTTCTTGTTGTGGACTATTCGTCGTCATACAACGCTATCATTGGAAGGACGACTTTATATAGTTGGAAAGTTGTAACATCTACTTACCATTTGTCTGCTAAGTTCCTAACAGATTACGGAGTAGGTCAAGTGCAAGGAGACCAATTAGCCACCAGAGAATGTTATCTAGCCATGTTGGCCACGGACTAGCACGTACAGACGATGAGCATAGACGAGAGAAGGGTTACCACGGAGCCCACGGAAGCACTGGAAGACGTCCCTTTGGACAAGAGTAACCCCGAGAAGTTCACAAGGATTAGAATAAACATGGAAATGAAGACGAAACAAGACCTTGTCCATTTTTTAAAGAAGAGCATGGATGTGTTCGCATGGAGTCATGAAGACATGTCGGGTATTGACTCGAATGTAATCACCCACCGTCTGAACGTGTATCCCTCCTCCAACCCCATACGTCAAAAGAAGAGAGTTTTTGCTCTTGAATGAGATAATGCTATTAAAGAAAGTCCAGAAGTTGACCGTGGCAAAATTTATCCGAGAAGTTTATTACCCGGACTGGTTGGTTAATGTGGTGATGGTCAAGAAAGCTAACGGTAAGTGGAGGATGTGTGTGAACTGCACTGATTTGAACAAGGCTTGCCCAAATGATAGCTATTTGTTGCTGCGCATTGATCAGCTGGTGGACTCAACTGCGGGTCATAAATTTCTAAGTTTTATGGACGCCTTCTCAAGCTATAATCAAATAAGGATGGATGAGGTGGATCAAGAAAAGACATCTTTCATTACCAACCAAGTTTTGTTTTGCTACAAGGTGATGCCCTTCAGTTTGAAGAACGCGGAGGTGACTTATCAAAAGCTGGTTAACCATATGTTTCATCCACAGATTAGATGGAATGTGGAAGTTTATGTAGATAATATAATAGTAAAGAGTTTGGACAAGGAAAAGCATTTGGACGACCTTCAAAGACCTTTGACATGCTTAGACGATATAATATGAAGTTGAATCCGAGCAAGTTTGCCTTTGGAGTTTCGTCAGGTAAGTTTCTTGGGTTTATGGTTTCACATAGGGGAATTGAAGTAAACCCCAATAAAATCCAAGCAATACTGAATATGGAGCTACCAAGGAATATCAAAGAAGTCCAATCTTTCACCGGATGAGTTGCCGCCCTTAACAGATTTGTCTCAAAAGCTACTAACAAGTGTTTACCATTCTTTTAAGTTCTTAAGAAGGCATTCGAGTGACAGAAGGCCTTCCAAGACCTTAAGACCTACCTCACCATAGCTCCTCTGCTAAGCCCGTCCATACCAGGTGAAAAATTATATTTGTATTTAGCAGTGTCCCTGCACGCAGTGAGTTCAGCATTGATTAGAGAAGAAGGGAAGATACAGAAGCTGGTTTATTATACAAGCCGAGCATTAAGAGGGGCAGAAGGACGATATCCCATAATGGAAAAGCTAGCCTTTGCCTTGGTCACAACTTCTAGGAAGTTAAGACATTACTTTCAGGCTCATGTCATAAATGTCTTGATAGATCATCCACTAAAGAAGGCAGTGAACAAGTTAGAATCCAATGAGCCATAAAACTCAGCGAGTTTGATGCCAGGTACCAACCAAGAAGTGCGATAAAAGCACAAATATTGGCGGATTTCATTGCAGAGTTTACTCCTAGTCAAGGCGAGCTAGACGGGGTGGACGAAGCTCAGAGGTGGGTTGTCAATGTGGATGGCTCTTCCACGTTATATGCAGGAGGAATTAGATTTATACTCAAGTCCTCGAAAGGAGATAAATTGAAATACGTAACTCGTCTACAATACTAAACCACCAACAACGAAGCTGAATATGAAGCTCTTCTTAAAGGATTGGAATTGACTAAGTCCTTAGGGGCGGAATCAGTAGTCGTCCAAGGAGATTCTCAGTTGATTATCAATTAAGTGAACGGGATGTGTGAAACTAAGGAAGATCGGATGAAGAAGTATCTCAGTAAGGTAAAGCAGCTTCTCAAGAAATTTAAAGAAGCCAGTTTTGTTCAACTCCCAAGGGAGGAAAACATGGAATCAGATGCGTTGGCAAAAGCTGCTTCAGTAGGGGGAGCTATGGATGAGTATGATAAAGTCCAATACATGCCAAGTATAGATCTTCCAGAGGTATAACAAATTGAAGGAGAAGAAAATTGGATGACTCCAATGGTAACTTACCTCAAAGATGGAAGGCTTTTGGAGGGCAAGGATGAGGCTAGAAAGTTGAGGACTAAAGTTGCCAAGTATGTCCTCATAGACGAAGTACTATGTCAAAGAGGCTTCTATCAGCCTTTCCTAAGGTGCTTAGCTTTGGACGAATCAAACTATATATTGAGGGAAGTACATGAAGGAGTGTGTGGAAACCACTTAGGAGCAAGAACACTAGTCCATAAAGTCATCCGTGCAGGTTACTACTAGCCAACTATTCAAGCAGATGCTAAGACTTACGTCAAAGTGTGTGACCAATGTCAACGCTTCAGCAACATCCCTAGACAGCCATTGGAGTATCTCACCTCGATGATGGTCTCATGGCTCTTTACACAATGGGGATTGGATATTTTGGGTCTCTTTCCACTTAGAACCAGGTAGATGAAGTTTTTAGTAGTAGAGATCGATTACTTCACTAAGTGGGTGGAAGCAGAACCCCTAGCAAAGATTCACAGCAGAATATTAAAAACTTCATCTGGAAGAACATTATATGCAGGTTTGGGGTACCTAGGGTACTAATATCAGACAATAGATGGCAATTTGACAACACGCTTTTCAGGGACTTTTGCGAGCAATTTGGAATAAAAAATCATTATTCCTCACTTTCCCACCTACAAGCAAATGGACAAGCAGAAGTAGCAAACCGATCCTTGTTGAAAATCATCAAGACTCGACTTGAGGGGATAAAAAGAGTATGACCAGATGAGCTACTAGGAGTTTTATGGGCTTACAGGACGACTGTAAGGACCCCTACAGGGGAAACTCCTTTTAAACTAGCCTATGGAAGTGAAACAGTGATACATGCAGAATTGCATATGGCAAACCACAGGGTGATGAAGTATCAGGACGAGGATAAGGAGGAGTAACTTCACCTCAACCTTGATATGATAGACGAGGTAAGGATGAATGTGATAGCGAGGTATAAAAACCTCATGACTAGACAATATGATGCAATGGTGAAACCCAGGCGCTTCAACATTGGAGACCTCGTCCTAAAAAGGGTTTTTTTGGCAACCAAAAATCCAGCCCATGGGAAACTGGGACTTAATTGGGAAGGACCCTACAAGGTTATTAATTGCAAAAGATAAGGATCATATTACTTAGAAGCCCTGGACGGGAGAAAGCTAGAGCATCCCTGGAATGTCGAGCATTTAAGAAGATATTATCAGTAAGATATCAGCTTGGACAAGCATCATCATGGACGAGATCATCCTAGACGTTGTCACTCTGGACGAGATAAAGTTTGTGTTGCTTTCTATTACTTGCATGTGTTCGTTATTAACATTATATGTCGTATTTTAATTCCCTAAAGGTGTATTAGTTTTAAACTATGCGCTATAAACTATGGACGAAGTCATGGACTTGGTCCATCTGTTTGTATTTTTAATTCCCTAAAAGGCACTAGCTTCTAAGCATGTGCCATGCTTATGAATGATGTTTATGTTACATATATACAGTTTGGATTTCCAATATATGTGATGTATGAATTTCTAATTTTAATGATTTCATCCACAAGAAGGCTAAAGGCCAAAGACGAGTAAAATCTCTGGACGCAGGGAGGTAACGTCTATTAAGCTTTCATGAAAATAGGGATAAAGCAAAGAAAAATAAGCTTAAGGCACATTCGTCTAAACAATGGACGAGATAAAGTCTGAAGCGTATTCGTCCAACCAATAGATGTGGAAGTACATGCACGTAAGAATATTCAAAGTCCATGGATAAACATCCTGCCAAAACAATCCAATCTCTGGACGATTAAAGTTGGCAAAAACCCATGCCATTCATAAAATGAGTTATACTTACAAATTTTAAAAAATGGTGAAAGTTTTGAACATGAGGAGTTTATATTAACATGGACGAGCTAAGTGCCTCCATGTGTAGACGGACCACACTCAAAACCAGTATAATATGGATGATGTAAATAAAGAAATATACGTCCATACAATAACATGTTCAATAGAAAATGATGGAAATATACATTCATTCATAAAAGTTTAGAAAAAGGGTAGACGACCATCGTCCAAACCCTTATAAAGTAAAGCGTAAAAAGCAACTGTTTGGAAGCTCGTCCCAAAAATTATAGACGAGTGAAATGTACTTGAATAACTTCAAATGGTCCAAAGCAACGGACCTCATAAAAATAAATAAAAAATAAAAAAAAGAGAGAAAGGGAAACTAAGATGCTAAAATTTAACATTTTCATTGTGGGGTGTCATCTCCAATGTTAGGCTCGTCCTGGGCAGGTTGAGTGGTGGCATCGTCTTCAATATTAACATCTTCAGAACTCGTCTGGAGGAGAGAGCTTGCAGCACTAAGGTTGAGCTTGATAGAGCTAAAGTCAACTTCAGGGAAGTTTTCCATAGCGTCCATACGAAAGTCTTCAAAGCCAACCGCATAGTTCGTGAACTGTTTGGAAGCTCTGAACTCCACTACAGCGTCTTCTTTGGCCTTATTAAGAAGGGTACTTAGCTCGTCATTTCTTTTTTGAAGGTAATCAAGAGTGTCCTTCTTAACTATGTTAGCTCTAAGCTCTTTGACGAGGTTTTGTAGTTCCTTGGCCTCGTCTTTAGCCTTGGCTGCCACCTCAGCCCAGCCCTTGCAGTCATCCTGGACCTCCTGTATCCTTGTTTCAAGCAAGATCCTCGTCTTGTCCATTTTCGTGGCTTGCCTAGACGCGGCGATGAACTTTGACATTGCCTACATAAGTGATTAAAAATTCTGTTAATATATATATATATATATATATTACTATGACAAAACGAGGTAAAAGTAATTACATACCTTGAAAAGATCATGAACAACAGAATGCTCAAATTCTTTCAAGGACATATCATAGCACGCAGCCACGTGCTCATCAGTCACAGCCTTCTCAAACCTTTCCCAAGCCAAATCCTCATTTTCAATAAGGTTCATAGGAACCCTCTGAAAAGGCTGAGACGAGGTCAGCGCAGTGGTCTTGGACGGAGTGACTTCGATGGGAATAGACGAGTCTACATTAAGGACTTGGATGGATGGTTGAGTGGTAGGAAGGCTAGGCTTGACAACCCCAGGTTTAGATGAACCGTGCTTCGCCTTCTTTCCTCGACAACTTGGAAGGTTTCCCAAGTCAAGCGTCTTGGATAAAGTTTTCCTTTTGTCCCCAATAGAAGGACGAAGCTGGGATTGAGCCTTAGGCCTGATTACCTCGTCCACCACTTCATTTCCCTTATTCTCTTTCATGGTTGCCATTCCTAAAAGAAAAATATTAAAGTTTAGCTAAAGAGTATAACTCAAATAAATTCTAAGTAAACAGAAAACTCACGTATACGAATAGTGAGCTCATGAGCTATAGCTTCAGTAGATGGCTCAGGATTGAGTCCCCACGTGGCAAGACGTTGAAGGGTGACCAACGAATGGAAACTCCCATTAGCATATAGACGAGCTTTTATGGATGCGATCACGATAAAATTTGCTTAAAGATGGTTGTCTAACACCTAAAAAAAAAAAAGATGAGAAAAGGGTTAGACGATTATAAGCAAAAAATAAAAACACTATATATATAAATATATAAACCTTTAGGACGAAGGTTCCCTAATTCTCCAGTATAGGGGGCAAATGAATTCCTGCCAACCTCAATAGCGTGCCTAGACTAGAAACCAGAGATGAAGAAAAACTCCATCTTCCAGTTTCTGTCAGACGTTACCAATGACTTTATTAATTTACAATCTTTTCCCTTGGTTGTGAATTGATAAAAGTCAAGGGATTGGTTAATCTCTGAGGGTTTGTAGCAGAAGAGGAACTCGTCCACTGTGAGAGGACGATCCCTTTCAAACACTTTTCTCCACAAAACTTGCATAGAGACGACCAATCTCTATGCATTAGGGTTAAATTGACACACTCCTAAACCTAACCTAGTAAGTAATTCCCTAGCAAAGGCATTAAAGGGTAACCTGAGTCCTCCTAAAAGGTAAGCTTCATAAACGCCTATCCCAAAACGAGGGTTGCAGCACCACTCCCCACGGATGGCTAACCTGGGGTTAAGGTTGTCTGGAATTTGGTACCAACTCCTAAGTGTAGCAAGTCTCCTTTCATTTGTTTTGGAAGGGATGCCTACGGCACAACTGTACACTGTCTCTACCTTGTCTAAAGGAGTGGACGAAGGAACACTCGTTGAGGTACCAGCTTGAGACCCAAAAGTTGCCCTCGTCCTAAGATGTTCCTGGAAAACCTCTAAAGGAACCCCAGGAACACTAGATGTGTATTCCTCGTTCGGGGTGTTCCCCTCACCACTGCTACTACTACTGGAACCACTATAACTAGTTGAGTCATGGTACTCGTCTATAGCCTTATCTACACTATTACTGGACGAAGAGACGACAATCTCAGACATTTTGAAATTTGAAGGAAAACCTAAGAACGAGGATGAGGAGAATACCTGGCTCTAGATGGAGGAAGACTAAGGACGCAGAAATACTTTTAGACGAGGCACTGGACAACGAATGTCAAGGGAGAAAATTTTGGAAATGTGAAGGGTAGGAGAGGAATTCTATTATTTATAAATAATGAAATTTGGCATCTGAAACGACGTAACCAACTAGAGAATGACATGTGGCATATTTCTCAAAGAATTAAATCGGCACGACCAATCACCAATGAGGTCATAACACGTGGCACGATATCTAACCACAGGCATAAAAACACACGTCCAAAGAATAGCAATAAATTCTATAGTGCTTTGGACGACACTTGGATAAGGGGGCAACTGATCGTGAACTAAAAATTGAATAAACTCCAATTCGTCCATGAGTGTCGTCCAAGTCATGAAGATAGGAATGGCCATCCCTCGTAGGACGGTCGTCCATGGGCATGAGGGTCGTCCATCTCAAAAGCACCTAAATGACCCCCTAACACCTGGATGACCTCCCAACACTTGGAAAATTTCCAGAAATATTTACCTACAAAAGACTAGTGAATCGTACCACATGTTACTATTTTGAAACATGAGCGAGATCCTGTTTCATCGCTGTAACTTCCTACTAAATACTTAACTTCTAATAATAGTTATAGAAGATAAGATTGAACATTCCAACTTCTATAGCAGTTTGTAAAAGTTAAGTCTGATCTTTCTAACTTCCACAAATATTGGAGAAGTTACCAAACAAGTAATCGCTCCAAAACACACTATAAAAACACTTATCCACATCTAATGGAGGTAAGTTCTCACGACAACCAAAAATTGGAATTCTAACGTTCCAGAGGAAAAAACTAACTTAAGCATTGGACGGTTCTCATCCCAGTCACCTTTGATCTTGTCTTTTTCTTTTCAGGTCACTCAAGTAATCATTAGTCCATTGAAGCCTGGAGCATTCAGCCTATTGATTTTCTTTTCCATCATCAGTTTTTAAATGTTAGTCTGAGAATTTTCTTGGTATAGGGAAGGCTATATATATATATTTTTTTGTTTTTGTTTTTGTTTCTATTTTTTGCTTCTCGCAACGTCGGTGGCAGCGATAGCGATTGCAGTGGTTGTGATTGTTGTTTATTGTAGTGACTATATTATTTTATTGTAGTGGCTATATTATTTTATTGTAGTAGATATATTATTTTATTGTGATATTTATTTGTATATATTAAGAGGATTCAGAAAGTTAGTTATTGTTTTTTTTCCTGTAAAAAATACCCCTAAATTAATTAACCAACAACTTAAAAATGGGGTTAAAATAGTAAATTGACAAAAGAAAATTAGTTATTGCTTTTTTTACTGTAAAAAATATCCCTACCTAAAACTTAAAAATGGGGTTAAAATAGTAAATTGACAAAAATAATAAATTCCTACTTCTACGTTGAAATGCCTTCATATTTTTAATAAAATCCTACTTTTACGTTGATTTAAATTCCTATTTCTACTCTCTAACTCCCTATAAAATAGGATCACTATTTTGTTAGTTTTAAAACTCCTTAAATCTACAAAACTCACCCCATGTATTCATTTTTTTTTTTAACTTCATCACAATGTATTTGTTTCTTCTGTCCCCCTTTTTTTTCCTTTTTTTTTTTTTTTTAAATTTCATTACTCTAATATCACGTTTTTATTTTCCCAAATCTCTTATTCTTTATTAAAAAAAAAAAAGACTCCTACTATAAAACCAGTACTAAAACTTCTATCAATTCTTATCATCCCAACATCCCCACTAAAAAGCAGTTACTACTATGTAATTTCTCACGCTTTTATTTTTATTTTTTAGTTTCTCACTCACGATCTCCTTATTATCACTAACCTCCACGCTTGTTAGTCAGTTTTATATTTATTTTATATTTGTGAAGGCCAAATTTTATTCTCATCAATCTTATGTTTCTTTTTCTCTATAATTTTTTTTTTGACAATTTGTTTAATTTGTGCTTTTCAATGGTTATTTTTTAAAATTAAGCCAAACTTTAGCAACTAATTGATGACTTCAATGGATTTGATGTTAGAGACACATTTTACAGGTCTAGAATTGAGATTGACAAATGCAATCAAGACTCAAACTATTTGTTGAGCAAACAGGTATCTTCCAAAATTCTTGGTAGTATTGATTTATGCATTTGTGGCGGAAATAATTTCTTCATCACATCCTTAGGTTTTTTTTTTTTTTTTTTTTTTTTTTTTTTTTTTTGTGTGTGATTAGAAAAAGTAGAAATCCCAAATTATAATAAATGTAAATTATTAATCTTTACTCAATAAATGTAAATTTTTAACATAATAAATTATTATTATGTTGAAAACTAAAATAGATCTACTAATACTAAATGTTTAGTTAAGTGAATAAGTAAAATAAATAAACTAATTTTTTATAGTGTTAAATACCTAAAAAAAAAATAGCATCACTGGAGTGGATGCTCTAACACTTAAAAAAAGAAAAAAAGAAAAAAAGAAAAAGAGCGCATTATTGCGCGCACCGAGTCTAATATTTTATATTTGATTTTTAAACCTTTTTGTTATATTAGGGCGGCGTCGTTATCACGTGGGATCAGATGCAGTGGGCGTCTTCCTCGCTTCGCTGACTCACTCTTCGAGTCTCAACTCTCATTTTCTCTCAAGCTCTAATCATAACTCATAACTCATAAATATATAAACAGAAAAACCTACCTGAATATAAAAATAAACAGACACACCAAATGTGAAGAAGATCAAAATCAATCATCATCACTATACAAAAATGGAACTTCTCTTTTCTCTCGTCTTCCTTTCTCTCACCTTTTCCTCTTTTCTTCACCCTACCTTTGCCAGAGGCGGTCAACAACAACACTCTTCTCTCTCTTCAGGTCTCTCTCTCTCTCTCTCTCTCTCTATTTTTTTGTTTGGTTGCTGAGAAACTGTAGGAAAGGAAATGAAATGTCGTCTGAGAATCTCGGATTCCTCGTTAATTTTGACTTTCCAAAAATTAAGAATCTCAACTTGTTTTCCTTAAAAAAAAAAAAAAAAAAAATTTCCTTTTTCACTTCACCTTTACGAATCGCAAGCTCTTTTCTTTGGTTCCTATGCCAACTTAGAATAATAATCTTTGTTTTGTTCATAACTGTAATTATTGTACCTTTGATTTTAACAGGCTTTTTTGAAAATAGAAGTTATAATTCGGGTTCTACTGCGCGGCACTTGTTTGAGGAGAACCGGTTACATTTAAGGTAGTTTGTTTATTTTGTAACACTTTCTTTATTTGGATATTATATAGTTTGTTTTCCTAAGAAAATAATAATTGAATGTTGGATTTGTGTCGTGTCATAGTCTTGACATTGCTCGAGGTTACATGACTAATTCTCAACTAGAGAAGGCCCTCAAGGCGTTTGCGCAACGATGTAGTCACATTTCTAGGATATACAGGTGATTTTGTATCACCTTTTTTTATTGTTGTTGTTGTTAAATTTAGACAGTTAGCATAATAATAAACACAATGTTTGTTTTAGTGCTAATGCTGACTTGTTATTTGTTTCTCTCTTTGGGGGATTCTTGGAATGGGTTATCAGTATTGGGAAGAGTGTGAAGGGGGTTCCACTGGTAATCATTTCACTTAACTTAGTTCCATTTCTTTCTGTTTTGTCTTTATTTTGGATTTCAAATTCTAAATAACCTCTGTTGGGTTGTGAATGACTGCCCCTGTTGGCTGTAGTGGGTGATAGAAATTTCTGACAAGCCTGGAGAAGAAGAGGCTGAACCTGCATTTAAGGTGACTCATCTGTTTTTTCTGCAGGGACATGAACAGACTCAAATCTTATCTTTACTAAATATTGATCTATTGGGATAATCTTCGAGGCTGTAACTTTCAGCTGTATATTCGATTTCTTATGCTTTTCACATACAGCTAAGTGTTTTTGAACCTGTTTGGGTGTAAAGAGAAGGTCTCAGTCACTGCTTTTGGTTGAATTTTAGAATGGCAATGACACAATATACCGAAAAAGAAAAGAAAGTATATCAAATTGATTTACTTGATTTGTCAGGAAATTATAAGGATGCAAAAATAAGAAATTTTTGGTTCCTTGAATGCTTGCCCAACAAATAATAGTGGATATAGTTGAGTTAAATCTGCAATTCTTCTTCTTCTTTTTTGGATGAATAAGACTATGATTAATTAGTGAGCTGTGTGATAGGGATGCGGATATTCATGTCTGTAGGATGCCACAACTAAAAAAAAATCCGAGAGAGAGAGAGAGAGAGAGAGATTCTTATATCATACTTGAAAGCATTTCATTACTGTTCCCTTTGAATGCATTTAACTCTTTTACACCCCGCAAAAAGTGGGAGTTTTATGCATTGAGTATGACCTTTTATTTTTTAATAAAACTTTTGAACCTATAATAGTATGAGAAACATGGTGACCATTTTATTTGATATTGCAGTACATTGGAAATGTGCACGGGGATGAACCTGTGGGCCGTGAGCTTCTATTGTTTCTTGCAAATTGGATATGTGATAATCATCTAAAGGATCCCTTGGTACTTTTTGCCCCTTATTTTCCATGACATTGCAGATTTATTGCTTGCTCCCTTTGGTTGTTTTAATGTGACAAATTTTATTAAACCATAATTTTACAATTTTAATGTAATAGAGAATATGACTTCAGATAGAATAGAATAGATGAAAAGAATACATGTGGCCAATCCTAACTAATATGTTGAGGATTCATAGCCGACTCCAAAAATTTGGGATCAAGGCTTGTTGTTGTATATGATTCTTTGGGTTTCTTTGGCTTCCTTCTTCTTTTTCCTCTGTTCTTTTTGCACTGGCTTTGTGCATAAAGTTTGTATCCTATGCACAAAGCTCTCACTTTTGTAGGATTTGGGAGAGATCATGGTAGATAGTCTTACCCCCAAATTTTTTTTTTTTTGGAGAGGTTGATTCTTGGACTCAAACCCACGACCTGTCACCTTTGTGCATAGTTTGTGAAAAATATGGTTAGGTTAATTTTCCAGTTGCTGGCTGCTTTTCATTTCAGTAGTTACTTTACAGTTTACATGCTTTTTTAGCACTCTCTTTATACTTGCTTTGTGCGTAGTTTATGATGGGTAGGCTTGATGAATTGAAAGGAGACACAGACTTTTCAATTTGAAGTTGCCAGATTTGTGAATTCCAAAAATATACAATCGAAAGTAAATATTCAACTCTTAGAAATTATTTTAGTGATTCAAAATTTTGTTTTTTGATCCTAAAAGAGGAATTTACAGAGGAAACTTTCAGATTTGTAATTGACTTAAATTCCTCCCAAGTTGCTCACTCAAATGCATTAGAACTTGTAGTTTATTTTGTCCCTTGAAACATGAACTAATCATTTAACCAGGTTGAGCCTTATCCATGGTTAATACTTAACAGAAAGAAGAAATTCTGCTAAAAATTCAATTGTATTTTAATTTTGTATTCATTAGATCATTTCTATCCACTTTGCATATCTCTATGCTACTCATGATTGTATTTTGTGTTTTACTTTTTAAAAGCCTTTTTTCGTTGTTTATTTGATTCCTTTGATTTTTTTTTTTTTTGATAAGTAATAAAAATATATTCAAAAAGAAGAAGAAAGGTGTCACCTGAGTATATAGGAAGTATACATCAGGGACAAAAGCAAGTCAAGTGCATAAAGTACAAAAGTCCATGAAACCATGGACTAAAAAAGAAGAAAGCCTAACACTGCAACCCAATCCAGAAGAGTCCTAAAAAAGAGGAGTTTAAGATCTGAAACTGATCTCTTAAAAAATAAGAGTTTGATTCCTTTGATTATAGAAAATCCTTTAAGAAGAATACATGTAAACTCAAATCTTCTTTGGTTATAAACCAACATGACACTCAGATGACAAAAGCAAGTCAAGTGCATAAAGTACAAAAGTCCATGAAGCCATGGACTGAAAAAGAAGAACGAAAGCGTAATACTGCAACCCAATCCAGAAGAGTCTTAAAAAAAAAGAGTTTAAGATCTGAAACTAATCTCTTAAAAAAGAAGAGTTTGATTCCTTTGATTATAGGGAGTCCTTTAATAAGAATACATGTAAACTCAAATCTTTTTTGGCTATAAACCAACATAACTTGTTCTACGTTTATGTATACACCAAATCACCAATTACATTGTAATACCTTGGATTGTATGGATTTGGTGTCAGGGTTGTGTAGGTGTGTGCTGAGTCCCACCTTGAGTGTTTACTTGGTCAAACTAGGCTATATAAGCAATTAAAAGAAACCCTAATT
The DNA here is from genome assembly GCA_032727855.1 of Quercus ilex subsp. ballota. Classification (NCBI taxonomy): domain Eukaryota; kingdom Viridiplantae; phylum Streptophyta; class Magnoliopsida; order Fagales; family Fagaceae; genus Quercus; species Quercus ilex. The sequence goes on along the minus strand of CM064909.1, from coordinate 41,855,319 downwards.
GTAACTTGACTATTCATTTTGTGGCATACCACAGATGTGGCTAGTGCTTTCCTTGAATTGTGATCAATGACATTATAGTCAACCTGGTAACACCATGTTGCTTAGAGGCACTGCAACATAATGCAGGCTTTGACGAGGACGTCAATTGTGATATCGAATTGCATTTGTTCTAATAGCATTGTGTGAGCGTGTGTTGAGTTCTACATCACTTGTACTAGATCGATTTGGGTCATATAAGCGATCATGAGGGACTTCCAACTTGACTAGTTTTCTTGGGGCATAGTGCAGAAGTAGCTAGTGTGCTTTCTTGGTGTTGTGATATTAAAATCAACTTGGAAACACCATGTTGCTTGAAATATTGCAGCATAATGTGGCGGAAATTTTACCTTGAATTGTATGGATTTATGTGTTGAATTGGATTGTGAAGGTGTTTTGTGGGCATGTACTGAGTCTCGTATTAGTCGTAACTAAGTCCCACATTGAGTATTTATAAGGTTGATATAATCGATTATGTGGAGCCCTAATTGTGGCTTGGTCCTTTTGGGTATAGTGCATATGTTTGCTAGCACTATCCTCAAGTTGTGACATACATAATCTTGCATGATTTGTAATTTGGATATTGATTTTTATGTAATTCAATTATAAAATATTTTCTTACATTCCATTGGTTTGGTCAGGCTACATTGATTGTAGAGAATGTTCACCTTCATATACTACCAACCATGAATCCTGATGGTTTTTCACTTAGGAGGCGTGGTAATGCAAACAATGTTGATCTAAATCGAGATTTTCCTGATCAGGTATAATTTTTGTTAAATCGTATTTTTATATAACACACTTGTTTAATCTGGATCTATCGCGAGTTGGCACTATTTTAATCATGATACTATGTCCTAGACTGTAGGATATATTGTAGTTTTCATAGAAATCATCCAGGACTGTAATAAAGTTGTATGTTATTGGGACTTTTCTAATTTGGAATTCAAATCCTCACTTGTAGAATTGTAGTTTTCTATAACATTATTGAAAGGGAAAATTCATTCAATGATAAATAAGATGCAAAATTTTTGTTAGATTATTATCTATCTGATTTCAGTCCATTTGACTACCAGTATGTAGTTATTAATAAAGCTATTTGATGTAGGACAGCCCCATGCATTGAAATTTAAGGTTCTTTGGATAAAGATAGGATGGCTAAATTGCTTTAGATTTTAGGAATCTTAGTTAACAGAGGCTAGTTTGAAACTGAAGCAAAGCAGAGGGTGCTGTCTGGTGTTGCTAGCAGTACCATGAACTGCACTCAAGCAAGAAAAGGAGTTTTTCAGATCAAGAGTTGATATCTTGATATTGAAATTTAAGACTATGACTTTTCACATGCATTTTTGTTGTCATAATTGACAACTGGGGTGCATATTCTATTGTTAAATATTACCTAATGTAATCAACGACTTAAAACTTGGAAACAAAATATTTTGGTCCAGATTCAATTTAGATCTTAAGGTTGAAATCACTAAAAGGAGGGGATGTTCAGAAGCATATTCTTAATATTATAATGTGAAAATAATGCTGTTACTCTTCATTTCTATTTTGGTGATGTTTTAATAATGGAAGACATTGATTTGCATGCAATCACAGTTCTTTCCTATGAATGAGGACGTGCATGTGCGGCAACCTGAAACCAGAGCAATTATGAATTGGTTGAGGGATGTACAATTTACAGCATCTGCCAGTTTGCATGGGGTAATACTTCTTATTTTCTCATGTTACTAACTGCAAAAAACCATATCCATACTATTTCCATTTGATATGGATACTTTCTCAAAGTTGATTTTATGGTGAGTGTTAATGTTCAATTTCCTAGCAGCAAAAAGTGTTTACTGAAAATTTTGGCCAGTGTTACACCTTCATTGTTAAATATATTTTTGTTTTGTTTTTTCTTTTCTGGAAAGCTGAGCAGAATCTCTATCATCAATGAACAACCTTTCCCCCAGCCTCCTTCAGCTCCTTTTTATTTTTATTTGTTTGAATTCTATTTATTTTTTAGACATGAGCAAAGACTTACTCATAGAGTATTATAGATTTAGCCATTTGAAAACGGGTGGAAACAGTACTTCACTGAAGACTGAAACTAGCTTCATCTGTATAAATTCACAGCATAATACTCCCCACTGTCAGAAATGTTTGGTCAGTTCTTTGACTTCTTTTTTTATTTTTCTTCTCTCTTTAAAATGAAAGATATCTTAATGACTTTCAGAAAAGAAAAGATAAGGTCTCATACTCTCATGACATCACTGAATATAGAACATGCATTTTTTTCCCTGTATCAAAATCCACTTATTTTTGTCATCTATTATCTGGTTGACTCATTCAATTATACTGATTCCAAAGATATAAAGTTGTCTTATGGGCGTTGGTTCAAAACAGGATGTGTTTTCTTTCTTAGTTAACGAGTATTTAGATAGAATACACAAAAATGAGTTTTTAAGGGCGTTTTCTTCTGTTCACAGGGTGCACTTGTTGCAAATTATCCGTGGGATGGCACTCAGGATAAAAGGTGATGATTTTACATCCTGGATCAATTGTCCAATGCATTATATATACTTTGTAACTTGAAATTGCTCTCTGCTGTCATGTTCTACTGTTCTGTCCTTCCAGTTCATTGTTACTCTTTTTTCCATATAAGGTCATAGTCTTTTTTTATTTTTATTTTTAAAATTTAATTTTTTACAAGTAATACGATTTTTATTGCTATAAAAAAAAAAAAAAAAAAAAAAGAGTTGCCCAAGTGTATTGGGAGTATACAGTTGGGGACCATACAATTTGTTGTGAATAAAACAAGTGTTTAGGGTAACTTAAGTCAGCCCCCTAACAGAAACTATTATATATATATATATATATATATATTACAAATATGCCCCTGACATATATATTAACCCATAACACGCCCCTTCAAACTAGAGAGTATATATCATACAATCTCAGCTTGTTGCATAATAAATCCAAATGAGTTGGTAAACATATCTGCAATTTGGACTCTCGTAGAAACATATGGAGTAGCAATTAAACCATCCTCTACTTTCTCACGAGTAATGTGACAATCTACTTCAATATGCTTAGTTTGCTCATGGAACATAGGATTGGAGGTTATGTGAATTGTTGCTTGATTATCACAATGCATAGTCATAGGCAGCTTCACATCAAACTCTAATTCCTCAAGTAAATGCTTAATCCACGTAAAGCTCACAACATGTGTGTGCCATGGCTCTATACTCAGCCTCTGCACTAGATCTAGCTACAACACTTTGTTTCTTACTTTTCCAAGTAATAGTGTTTCCTTCTAGAAAAGTGCAATATCCAGTAGTGGATTTTCTGTCTGAAGGTGATCCTGCCCAATCTACATCTGTAAAAGCTTCTACTAGTAGGTGACCATTAGCTTTATACAAGAGACCACGACCTAGATGTGCTTTAAGGTACCTCACAATCTGAATAGCTGCCTCCCAATGTGGAAGACAAGAAGCTTTCATGTACTAGCTCAAAACACTAATTGCAAATGATAAGCTAGGCGAGTAATTGTGAGATAATTTAGCTTACCAACTAGACGACGATATCTCTCAGGATTAGATAATAGCTCCCCCTAATCTTCATACAATTTGACATTATGATCCATAGGGGTCTTTACTGGTTTAGATCCTAACAAGCCAGTTTCTTCCAGAATATCCAACACATACTTTTTTTGTGATAAATTGATACCTTCTTTAGATCGTGCTACCTCAATACCTAAGAAGTAAGGAAGTTTGCCCAGATCCTTAGTTTGAAAGGAAGTTTGAAGGTATGTCTTCAAATCATCAACGACCTTCTTGTCATCACTAGTGATTAAGATATCACCAACATACACTATCAATTGAATCTTTCTGCTTTTCGAGGTATGAGAGAACACAGAGTGATCAGATTGGCAATGTTGTAAGCTAAACTTTAACACTGTTGCACTAGATTTACCCTTGAGTAACAAACTCGGGTGGTTGCTCCATATACACCTCTTCCTTCGTATCACCATTTAAAAACGCATTCTTAACATCTAACTGAAACAGCGGTCAACTCAGATTAGTAGCTAAGGAGATTAAAATCCGGACTAAAGATATTTTAGCAATAGGAGAGAATGTATTTGCATAATCAACACCAAATGTCTAGGTATACCCTTTAGCAACCAAGCGAGCCTTCAAGCGCTCAATAGAAAAATCAGGTAAGTACTTCATAGTAAATGTTGTTTACTGTGAAAGTGTTTTAGGGTTTGATAAGTCAACCCTAACACATAAAATATTATTTATATATTAAGTACATGATATTACTGTTTTGCCCCTATTACTCATAACACTCCCCCTCAAGCTGGAGAGTATACATCATACAATCCTAGCTTGTTACATAACAAACCCAAACGAGTTTTACATAAAGTTTTAGTAAACATATCAGCAATTTGGACTCTTGTAGAAACATATGGAGTAGCAATTACACCATCTTCTACTTTCTCCCGAGTAATATGACAATCTACTTCAATATGCTTGGTTCGCTCATGGAACACAGGATTGGAGGCAATGTAAATTGTTGCTTGATTATCACAATGCATAGTCATAGGCAGCTTCACAATGAATCTTAATTCCTCAAGTAAATGCTTAATCCACATAAGCTCACATGATGTGTGTGCCATGGCTCTATACTCAGCCTCTGCACTAGACCTGGCAGCAACAGTTTGTTTCTTACTTCTCCAAGTAATCAGATTTCCTCCCAGAAAAGTGCAATACCCAATAGTGGATTTTCTATCTGACGGTGATCTAGCCCAATCAGCATCAGTGTAGGCTTCTACCCGTAGGTGACCATTAGCTTTATACAAAAGACCACGGCCTGGATGTGCTTTAAGATACCTCACAATTCGAATAACTGCCTCCCAATGTGGAAGGCGAGGATCTTTCATAAACTGGCTCAAAACACTAACTGCAAATGATATATCTGGGCGAGTAATTGTGAGATAATTTAGTTTACCAACCAAACGACGATATCTCTCAGGATTAGATAACAGCTCCCCCTGATCTTCATACAATTTGACATTAGGATCCATAGGAGTCTCCACTGGTTTAGATCCTAACAAGCCAGTTTCTTCCAAAATATCCAACACATACTTCCTCTGTGATAAATTGATGCCTTCTTTAGATCGTGCTACCTCAATACCCAAGAAATAACGAAGTTTACCCAGATCCTTAGTTTGAAAGGAGTTTTGAAGGTATTTTTTCAAATCATCAATGCTCTGCTTGTCATCTCCAGTTATTATAATATCATCAACATATACTATCAACAAAATCTTTCCTCTATCAGAGGTATAAGAAAACACAGAGTGATCAGAGTGGCAACGTCGCAATCCAAACTTTAACACTACTTCACTGAATTTACCAAACCAAGCTCTGGGAGACTGTTTAAGACCATAGATGGCCTTATGCAACCTACACACTTTTCCAGACTCCCCCTGAGCAACAAACCCAGGTGTTTGCTCCATATACACCTCTTCCTTCAAATCACCATTCAAGAAGGCATTTTTAACATCTAACTAAAATAATGGCCAACCCAAATTAGCAGCCTAGGAGATCAAAATCCAGACAGAAGAAATTTTAGCAACAGGTGTGAATGTCTCGGCATAGTCAACACCGTATGTCTGGGTATACCCTTTGGCAACCAAGCGAGCCTTCAAACGCTAAATAGAACCATCAGGCAAATACTTCACAGTATACACCCAACGACAACCAACAATAGTTTTCCCTGGAGGACGAGTAACTAAAGACCAAGTAGCATTTTCAGACAGGGCAAACATTTCTGCCTCCATAGTAGATTTCCAACCAGAGATGGACATAGCCTCTTGGACAGACTTAGGAACAATAGTAGAATTCAAGGATGCGGTAAAGGCATGAAGAGATGAAGACAAGTGACCATAAGAGACAAACTGAGAGATAGGGTGAGAGGTACAAGAACGCTTACCTTTGCGCAAAGCAATTGGAAGAGAGGCAGGATCAGGAGTCAGATCACTGGGCGGGGTAGAGGTCTCTGTTGGAGGTTTCTGCCGACGACAATATACCTGGAGTGGTTTCTGAGGAGATTCAATAGGAGACAGGTGGTAGGAGAGGAAGACAAGGAGGAGAACTCTCACTAGCAACCGAAGGAGAGAAATATGACTGAGATTCATCAAATGTGACATCAGCACTAATGAAACGACGCTGAAGAGTAGGTGAGTAACATCGGTATCCTTTCTGAGTACGAGAATACCTAAGAAAAACACATTTAATGGATCTAGGATCAAGTTTGTCACTCCCTGGACCTAAGATATGAACATAGCACACACAACCAAATATCTTAGGAGGTAGATGAAACAAAGGTGCATCAGGAGAGAGCACAGAATAAGGGATTTGACCACCTAGAATAGTGGAAGGCATATGATTAATTAGGTAACAAGCAGTGAGAACAGCATCACTCCAATATGATTTGGGAACATGCATATGAAACTTTAAGGCACGAGTTACCTCTAACAAATGATGCATTTTGCGTTTAGCAACACTATTTTGTTGTGGAGTATGGGGGCATGAAGATTGGTGAATTATACCATGATCATCAAAAAATTGAGACAAAGATGTATGAAAATATTCACGAGCATTATCAGACCGAAAAATACGAACTAAAGCATTAAACTGAGTCTTTATTTCCATATAAAATGATTTGAAAATTGAGTACAATTCAGACCGTTCTTTTATAAGATAAAGATAGGTGACTCTAAAATAATCATCAACAAAAATGACAAAATATCTAAATCCCAACAATGAGAGAGTGTTTATTGGACCCCAAATATCAGAATGAACTAATTGAAAAGGACTACTAACACGACTCTCACACCTAGAGGCAAAAGGCACCCTATGGTGTTTACCCAACTGACATGCTTCACAATGTAAAGACTCAATTTGACGACACGACGGAACTAATGACTTCAAATTCTTGAGAGATGGATGACCAAGGCGACAATGATGCTGAAGAGGCGAGATAGACAAGTGAGAAGCCACTAAACGGGAAGAACCACATCGATCCAAGTAATAAAGTCCACCGGCTTCATGCCCTCCACCAATAATCTTCCCCGTCTTGAGATCCTGAAAGATACAATGAGTGGATAAAAAAATGGCAACACAATTCAAAATTTTAGTAAGCCTACTAATTGACAAAAGGTTAAAAGGAAAATCAGGAATATATAAGACAGAAGAGAGAGAAAGATTAGGACTGAGATTGGCAGTGCCCAAACCAGAAACTGTAGTGGCTGAGCCATTTGCCAATGTAACATTGGGAAGACTACTAGATTGCTCAAGGTCAGAGAGTAAACCTGAGGTACCTGTCATATGATCAGTAGCACTTGAGTCAATGACCCAAGGGTCCTGAGTGGCAAGACAAACAGTGGAACTACCTTGTTGAGCCAAAGTAGTAGTAGAATCAGACCTAACAGAGTTGGAATGCAGAGACAAGAGACGATTGTTCTCTTCCTCAGGAATAGAGACTACTCTGGATGTTGGTGGATGTGACTGTGAAGGCAGCTCTTGAACTTGAAAACTAGCTTGGTGAGCCGAGGGTTTACCATACAACTCCCAACAAAAGTCTACTGTATGATTTTCACCATGACAATAAGTACACTTACGGAGGCCACGTCCTTTACCACGACCCCCTTGTTCACTACTACGGCCCCCTTGGTCACGACCTCCACAGCCTCGGCCCCCACGAACTCGACCTCCACAACCACCTCTATTACTCCCCATATAAGTGGTAAAGGCAGATTTATCACCAGAAGGTAATGCATCAATATTGGAGGAAGAGAAAGGGTCAGTACTCGAATCAGATAATGTGGCCTGTCGAAGTCTACCAAAAACTTCACTCAATGAAGGGAGGTCTGGACTAGCTAAAATTTGTGATTTTACTGGATTCAAACTTTTAGGCAATCTAGAGAGAGCGAGCAACATGCATAGAATCTCGTTGTTTCTTCATAATTTTAACATCAGAGGAGATAGGCTGATAAATATTGAGTTCTTCACATACACCCTTAAACTTGTTATAATAGTCTTCCAAAGACATATCACTCAAACTCAAGGAGAAATAATTTTGATGAAGATCATAAATCCGCTTCAAATTGTTAACACCAGAGTAAAGTTCCTTGGCTTGTTCCCAAACAAGTTTAGCAGTTGGCAAGAAAACCAAACTACAATTGATCTTAGACTCCATGCTATTCCACATACAACTCCTAATTTGTGCATCTTCGGCTCTCCAATCAGCAAATTTAGGGTCTGTAGGTACAGGAGGTTTCTTAATCACGTAATCAAACTTCTTTCTACCAAGAAGAAAGACTTCAACTGCCTGTGCCCACTGAGCATAATTACTACCATTTAGACGAATGGAGGTAATTGATAACATATCAGGAGAGAAGAAATAATTAGGGGGCTGAGCACTGTCTTTGGACTCCATAATAGCAATTTGAAGAACAAACTAACACTAAAGAAATATGTTGAACTGAATTAAAACAAACTCCAACCAACAACCAATGTACTTCAACCAATCAGCCACGCCAACAGCAACTCATTAATCAAAGAATCAACACCAAAATATTCCAAAAAACGAGGTAGCAACAAATCCATACCAACGCCAAAAAGAAATACCCAATCCACCACTAAACATCAACCTAAGGCTGCCTGAACAGATAATCAGAGAACGTTTTGAAGGAGAGAAGAAAAAAAAGTCAGACCATACTCCGGCGGTGGCGCTAGGGTGCAGGAGTGGCGGTGCGAGGACTGGCGAGTAGGCTAGGATGGTCGCCAGAGGAGGGTGAGTAAAACCCTGCCTTTCTCGCGATCAGGCGACGTCGATCTGGTGTTGCGAGACCGGAGAGAGGGTCACCGGCGCTGGACAACTGCTTCAGCCACTAAATCGAGATCGTCGGAGTCTCTATTAGGGTCGTCAGAGCTAGTGGGTAAGGATATGGTTGCTGGCGACAACAATATTGGTGGGTGGTGGCTGGAAGGTTAACGGCAATGGCAGGTTGGTGGCTCTGATACCATGTTGTTTACTGTGAAAGTGTTTTAGGGTTTGATAAGTCAACCCTAACACATAAAATATTATTTATATATTAAGTACATGATATTACTGTTTTGCCCCTATTACTCAGAACAGTAAACACCCAATGACAACCAACAGTAGTTTTCCCTAGAGGCGAAGGAACTAAAGACCAAGAGGCATTTTGAGACAAGGCAGACATTTTTTCATCCATAGCAGCCTTCCAACTAGAAATGGATAGGGTCTCTTGTACAGACTTAGGAACAACAACAAAGGACAGAGACGAGGTAAAAGCACGGAGTGCTAGAGATAAGTGGCTATAAGAGACAAACTGGGAAGTAGGATGAGAGGTACAAGTACGCTTACCTTTGCAAAGAAATGGGAAGAGAGTCAAGATCAGGAGGTGAATCACTAGGTAGGGAAGAAGTCTCAACCGGACATTGTTGTTGGTGACGACACACTTGGAGTGGTTTTTGAGGAGGAGAAATAGTAGGAGCAAGAGACACTAGGGGCAAGCGAGGAAGACAATGGAGAATACTGGCATCACCAGGTGAAGGAGAAAAATATGGTTAGAGACTAATGAAAGGTGACATTAGCACTAATGAAACAACGACGAAGAGTAGGCGAATAACACCGGTATCCCTTTTGAGTACAAGAATACCCAAGAAAAACATATTTAATTGATCAAGGATCAAGTTTATCACCCCCTAGACCTAAGAGACGAACATAGCACACATCCAAAAATTTTAGGAGGTAAGGAAAATGAAGGTGCATTAGGAGATAGTCCATTATAGGGGATCTGATCACAGCATCACCGCAATATGATTTGGGAACACTTATTTGAAACAAAAGAGCACTAGTAAGTGGTAACCTCTAACAAATGGCGCAATTTGCGTTCAACGATTCCATTTTGTTGTGGAGTATGAGCATAGGAAGATTGGTGAATTATACCATGATCATAAAAAAATTGAGACAAAGATGTATGAAAATATTCACGAGCATCATCAGATCGAAAAATATGAAGTGAAGCATTAAATTGAGTCTTTATTTCCATAAAAAAATGATTTGAAAATTGAGAACAATTCAAACCTTTCTTTCATAAAATAATCATCTACAAAAATGACAAAATACGTAAATTCCAACAATGAAGGAGAGTTTATTGGACCCCAAATATAATAATGAACTAAATGAAAAGCACTACTGAGACGGCTCTCATGCCTAGAGACAAAAGGCACCCTATGGTGCTTACTTAATTGACAAGCTTCACATTGTAAGGAGTCAACTTGACAACATGATGAGACTAACAACTTCAAATTCTTGAGAGAGGGATGACCAAGATGACAATGATGCAAAATAGGTGAGATAGACAAGTGAGAAGCCACTAAACTTGAAGAACCACACTAATCCAGGTAGTAAAGTCCTCTAGCTTCATGCCCTCCATCAATAATCTTCCCCATCTTGAGATCTTGAAAGATACAATGAGTGGATAAAAAAATTGCTGCACAATTTAGAAGTTTAGTAAGTTTACTAATTGACAAAAGATTAAATAGAAAGTCAGGAATATATAAGAGTAAAGATAGGGAAAGATTAGAATTGAGATTAGCAGTGCCCAAACCAAAAATTGTAGTGGCCGAGCCATCTGCTAAAGTAACATTGGGAAGACTACTAGAGTGTGCAAGGTCAAAAAGTAAACTTGAGGCACTTGTCATATGATCAGTAGCACTTGAGTCAATGACCTAAGGTTCTTTAGTGGCAAGATAGGCAGCGAAAGTACTTTGTTGAGCCAAAGTAGCAGTGGAGTTGGAACTAACAGAATTAGAATGCATAGACACGAGGCGATTATACTCTTCCTCAAGGATGGAGACTACTCTTGATGTTGGTGGAAGTGACTGTGAAGTCAGTTCTTCAACTTGAAGACTATCTTGATGAGCCGAGGATTTACCATAATTCCCAACATATAATTCCCAATAGAAGTCCACTGTATGATTCTCTCCATGACAATAAGTGCATTTACGAGGGGCATGCCCTCTACCATGACCCCCTCCCCCTTGCTCACGACCTCTACTCCAAAGGCGTCGGCCTCCACGGCCACCTCTACCACTCCCCATAGAGGTGGCAAAAGCAGATGTATCACCAGAAGGTACAGTAGGAGTAGTAGTACTAGAATCAGATAATGTAGCTTGTCTAAGCCTACCAAAAACTTGACTCAATGAAGGGATGTCTTTGCTAGCCAAAAAGTTGTGATTTCACTGATTTAAAGGTTAGAGGTAAGCCAAAGAGGAAGCGAGCAACATGCATATGATCTCATTGTTTCTTCATAGTTTTAAAATTAGAGGAGATGGGTTGGTAAATATTGAGTTCTTCACATATACCCTTAAACTTGTTATAATAGTCTTCCAAAGACAGATCATTGAGAGTCAATGAGAAATAAGCTTGGTGAAGATCATATATTCGCTTCAAATTGTTGACACCAGAGTACAACTCCTTGGCTTGTTCCCAAACAAGTTTAGCAATTGGTAAGAAAACCAAACTACAATTGATCTTAGATTCCATGCTAATCCACAAACAACTCCTAATTTGTGCATCTTTTATTTGATTAGTTATGGTCAATTTTATATTCAAGAGCAAATTTGAAAGGGTATTTTGGTAATTTTCTTGAGTCTAGAATCTTCTAGTACAAGTAAGAGTTTTTATATATATTGTGCTCAATGTACTAAAAGTAGAATGGGTTGATTAATAAAATTGAGTGTTTTGAGCCATAGGCATGTTGGCCTTTGTTGTTTCTTTCTCCTTCTCTCTTTTCTTTCTTTCTAAGGTTACTGTTCACTGATACTGTTTACACAGCCTAACTTCTCTCTAATTCTTTTTCTTTCCTGACCTTAAACCCACCACAACTAAACGTAGACAAATCCCTAATTTGTCCTACATCACTCTGCCCTCCAATCAGCATACTTAGAGTCAGTGGATGCAGGCGGGTCCTCTGTCACATAATTAAACTTCTTCCTACCAAGAAAATAAACTTCAACAATTAACAGCTTGGGCCCACTGAGCATAATTACTTCCATTAAGACGAATAGAAGTAATAGATAACATGTCTGGAGACAAAAAAATAATTGTTGGGTTGAAGAAAAAACTAACAGTAAACAAATAAAAGTGGACCTGGGAAAGAAGTCAACTTCTACAATTTAAACAAATCAAATACCAACATCATGCAGGGCACCTGTAACACTAATAAACACCAGTCAAGCGAAATCCCATAGCAGCAACAACAACAAACACCAGCCCAGCACTAAACATCCACCTAACAAAGAAGTTCCGGCACAACAATCCACCCCAATACTTATAAAATCATAATAGACGAGAGATATACGGATTAAAATCCCAACAGCAGCGGCACGAGGTTAAGAGCTATGGCTGATGGCCACCGTGTGTCGCCGGAGGACGACGACTAGAACTGTGACTGAATTGCAGTCAGGTGATGATGATACGGTATCATGAGACCACAGACTCAGTCGCTGGAGCTAGGCGACACCTCCAGGAAGGGAAACTTGGTAGCGGTTGTCGGAATTTAGATCGGTGATGGTTGTTGACAAATATGGTCACTGGTAGCGGTGGCGTGGTGGGTTGTGGTCGTGGGGGTTAATGGCAGCGCTCTGATATCATGTTGTGAATAAAACCAGTGTTTTGGGTAACTTAAGTCAACCCCCTAACACAAACTATCATATATATATATATATAAAAGGTATCCTATTACAAATATGCCCCTGACATATATATTAATCCATAACACAACCAATCACGCAGATAATATAAATCTATCAAATCAGTAACAGACCATAAAGACTGACTATGACATTGCAAAACTGACATCCAATCCAACAAAGTTCTAAAGAAAAATAATTTGATATCAAACATAGTTCTCTCTGTCCTTGAAGCTCTGGTTGTTCCTCTCCCTCCATAAACACAACATCAAGCAATGTGTTACAGCCATCTACAAATGACCATTTTGATGATGCTGAAATGACCTGGCCAAACAACTCAACAACAGTCTTTGGCATCACCCAACAAACTCCAAATAAAGCCAACCCAACACCATAGTGCACAAATCTATAACAGTAGGACAGTGAAGTAAGAGATGATCTGCTGCTTACCCATTGCATTTTCACATATAATACAAATCCAAAAGCCACACATTCTTTTTCCGTAAACTGTCAATTGTCAAGATTTTCCCCAAAGCTGCAGTCTAGACAAAGAAAGCAACCCTAGAAAGAATCTGTGATTTCCATATGCACTTCCAAGATCACCATTACCAATTAGAACCCTGTAATAACTGCTCACTGTAAATCCCGTGTTCTTATCTGGTTTCTAGCACAGTTTATCCTCGTCCTTCCTTTTACTGATGCACCATAAATTACATCCATGAAATTTGACAAAGACTTCAACACCTAACCCTGCACAGCTCTTATGAAATTGACATCCCAATGGCTCATTAGTGAATTGCATAAGATCTAGCACACTAACCTCCTCGTGGCAAATTTTGAATAACTCAGGAAAGTACATAACAAGAGAATCATCCCCTCACTATTGATCCTGCCAAAACGTTACTCTTGATCCATCCCTGAACTCAAACTAAAGATAACTTGACAAAGTAGATAGCCACGTCTAATGTACTTCCACAAACTCACCCTATAAGGACCAGACAGAGTAAGAACAACCCCCACCCCGCCCCATTCACAACCATATTTCACTTCTTTCACTCTCCTCCATAATGCATCCCTCTCAAGCCCAAGCCTCCACAGCCACTTCCCTAGTAGTGCTTCATTAAAACGCCTCAAACTCCAAATAGCCAAACCACCAGAGGGAAGAAGATCACAAACTTTAGCCCAATTCACTAGATGAAATTTAGGCTCATCCCCCAACCCGTCCAATAAGAAATTTTGCTGAAGCTGTTCAATCCGATTAGCCACATCAACAGGAATAGGGAATAAAGAGAGGAAATAGGTAGGCAAGGTAGATAATGTACTTTTAATAAGGGTGAGTCTACCAAGTATGTAAGGTCATAATCTTATCACTATATGGAATGTGCTACCAAGTGTAGTCATTACTTTGTCAAACCCATTCAGCTTATTTTGAAATTAGTTTCATAAATATCTTTTGATTTCCTTTAAATTATTATGGCTGAAATATATTTTTTGTCGAAATTTGGTCCTAGTTTGATTTTTGTCCCCCAAATTTAAGAAGTTAAAGCATTGTTTCTGAAAAATTTAAAAGGTATCAATTTTGTCTACTTGTCCATTTGCTGTTAAAGAAATTATGTACGTGTCAGATTAAGTTCTGACTAAACACGCTATAAAGCTAAGCCTGATATAAATTTAACCACAGATGGCCTGAAGGATCAAATATCATTTACAATTTTCAGGAACGAGATGATTACTTTTAAAATTTCGGGAATGAAAATCAAACATAGACCAAATTTCAGGACAAAAGGTGTACTTCAACCAAAAGTTATCTATGGATATGCAAACTTGCAAAATTTTATATTCATAGTTTAGGTATTTCATCATCATCTGGTTTCTCAGTGTTCTGTTATATCATGGTTGTCATTTGGGTTCAGTCTAATTTTATTGTATGGTTAGTTTTGTTGCTCTCACTTAAATTTTCCATATGATGGCAAAGGGAATTTCAAGTCTCATATCCTCAACACTCTGTGATTTTGGCTTAATTGATGCTTGTTCTAGTGTCCAACATGTCATGACAACCTAAACTCTAGGTGTCAGAGCATTGGTATTTTCTTGTATGAATCACTGTTAGCATCTCTTAGCTTTAAGAACTAAATAAAAGGATGTTGAGAAAAATTGAGTTTGTAATTTTATCACAGGACACATTCCTGTTTATTCATTGCCAAAGATTTTTGTCAATTTAGATTTTCCTTTCAAACTTAGCTTTGTCTTTTGATGTGAATCAATTTCAGGACAAATTACTTTGGATGTCCTGATGATGAAACATTCCGGTTCATGGCAAGTATATATAGTCAGTCTCACTATAACATGTCTCTGAGCAAGGAATTTCGAGGAGGAATTACGAATGGAGCATCTTGGTATGCAGCATAAAAGTGATGCTGATGAAAGTTTTTAACTAAAGAAGTACATTTGCATCACAATTGTTCAAGGCATTCTTCATTTCTGCTTCTGTAGTCATCTGAGAACTTTTCAGAAATGCTGGTCTTTTTTCTTATAATATATTTTTCACAGTTGTTTCACAAGATATTTGTTGCAGGTACCCTATATATGGTGGCATGCAAGACTGGAATTATATACATTATGGTTGTTTTGAATTGACCTTGGAGATAAGTGATAACAAATGGCCTTCTGCCACTGAGGTTAGATCTCAGTTTAAGCGTCTATATCTTCATTCTTACTAGTATAAAACTTGCATGGTACTATTGATGATTCTTTTAACTCCTAAAAGTCTTTTTTTCCTTTGGGAGAGGAGGAATTGGAGTAGTATATGGTTAGAACTTGGTAGTCCTGTTACTGTATGTATGATAAAGTGATCTTTAAAGTAGTAACTTATCAATGGAGGCCCCTATCAACTATTATATGGTTTAATTTTTGTTAGTAATCTAACTGTCCATAATATGTTTTCTGCCTACAACAATGAAATTCCTGCATTCCACAACATTTTAGTAATAGTATTTCATGGAATAGTTAAGCATTAAGGGAGCTTAATAGTCAGAATACTAACAAAAATGGATGACAAGGTCAATACAGAAACGGAATCAAACCTACACAGTCAAAATAAAAAAAATTTGAAATGTAAAGGGCCAAAATGAAAACAACTCCAAACTTTCAGGGTAAAAAATGAACTTTCCTCTTTTACCTTTCACTTTCTTTTTGATGTCTTGCTATTATTTAGTTGTTAATTGTGTTCTCTTCATTACCTTATGTTAATATGCAGCTTCCTACTCTTTGGGAATACAACAAAATGAGCATGCTTAATCTTGTTGTGAGCCTTGTGAAGGTATGTTACGGTTTGTTTGACTGCTAGCTTTTTTCTCATATAACGATCTTGCAGTTTCTATAGTAGACTATTTGGCACAATAATGATCATGGTGCACATTCCATTATATGCGAATCTAATTCATAAGCAGATATGTTTTACTTGTCAAAATCTTTTGTCTTAGTCCTGGATCTTATACTCTTATGTGACACATTTAGGATAACCATTAGAAACTTACTTTAATAATGCCATATATATATATATATTTTTGGTGTTGATTTCACATGGTGCATGAAATCAATATGTGTTGTACTCTTTAGACAGGAGTACATGGAAGAATCTTTTCATCAGATGGGGGAAGGCCACTGCCTGGTTTTATTACAGTGAAGGGAATGAATCAGTCGGTATGTTTACAACCATGCATACTCATAATTGATTCTGTTTTGTGCAATCTTGTTGCTGTTTTTTTAGTTTATAAGTTCATGCATTGAAATTCATTTGTGCATATAGTTTCTTATAGGCATTGGGTTTCTTACTGGAAGTTTAAGGACAAAGAAGAACAAAAGATGAACTCTCTAGGCATCACACTCAGATTTCCTAAGTATCACACCTAGGCTTTTGTCAGCATTACACCTCAGAGAAGGTTGCATCACACAAACTTCAAACAAAGTTTCATAGCAACTTAAAATTTAGAATACATATTATCAACTGGGTTATATTCAATGTGAGATATATATTTCGTCTCATTCTAGGTGACCAGAGTCCTGGGTTTTGGGTTATATTTCTGCTGTCTCTTTTATTATTCATTCTCTCGCTTAAATACGGCTCTAATGATCTGAAATGATAATAACAAATGCATCTGAAATAAACTAACTGATAATGCTTAGCATTCCTAGAAACTAGGAAACGTTATTGAGATAACTCTATACTAAACAAAGTCTTAAGGAATTCAAATAACAATAATGATCAGAAAATCCCATCCAACAACCAGCAGTAGTTACATGACTCTAGTACTTAGTTTCTCCATACAATCCTTAGCTTGATCCTCTACATTATTCAGTCAAACTTCGCAGGTCAGAACATAACCCTGATAGGACTTGGGCTCCTTGGGCTTTGATAACTAAACCCAAACTTAATAACTAAACTCACAAATAAAATCCAGTAATATAATCAAATTCCAAAATAAGATCCAATGGCCAATGGATATCCAGAAACTAGAAAATTACCTAATTCCCACTGACACATGAAAATATATTAAATACAATAAAAATAATATTGGCTTCTTGTTGCTTGATCATTACGTAATTCTAAACTTTTAGGCATTACTTGAGAAGGTGGTGGTTGAGTTCTTCTTCTCTTTCATAACATGTGCTTTGGTGTCTTCTAAACTTTATTGACAGGTCAAATCAGGCAAAACTTTTGCTGATTACCATCGCTTGCTTGCCCCAAGAGGGCGGTATGAAGGTATTTTTCCTTTGATTAGCATGCTTTGAAGTTCCTTTATTAGGGATGCATATTGGTAATTTAGGAAATAGCTCAACATATGTACTCTTTACCCGCTCATGCATTCATAGCACAAAACTTTATTACTCAAGCCGCACTATATATGCCTCACTAATGCATTTTGTAGGATTCATCATGAAATGAGCTATTTTTTTAAAATAGAGCTTACAATCCAGATGGAAACTTTAAAATATTGAAGTCCATTAGAAAAATGGAAAATTGCTAACTTTTGATGAATTTTGTGTGTTCAAGCATGTTATGGTATTGTTATCTCCTTCAAAAACTATCTGACAAGAGAAGTTGTAAAAAAATGGCATCATGTATGAGGGACTGAGATACACATCTTAACTCTGAAGGCCATTTTTAAAAAATGTAATACATACACCTAAAACATTCATCGGAAAAACAATTAGTGGCCACCTTGCTCTACAGCACTTTTCTTATGTTGCTTTTGTTTTAAGATAGGTATCTGGTTTCTGATCTTGATATGACTTTGACTGCAGTTATGGCGGCAATGCCAGGATACAAATTGAGAAGTACGTGTATCTGGTTGGATGAAGCTGCAATGACATTAGATTTTGTTCTTGATGCAGAAGTCACACTGAAGGGGAATCTTCTACGAAGTGGCTGTGAATGTGACTGTGGCAATACAATCAGGCTCGAATTTGTTGATTTTCTTTTGGGGGGCCATTTGGAAGTTTGTTTTATTTTGATCATTATTGTAGGGTTTCTTTGCTTTTTATTTCAGAGGAGAATGAAAAGTAACCTTTCAAAACATAGACAAGTAGTAGGGCCAAAAAGGCTAGCTGGGGTATGATGCTCTTAACTTTATTACTTTTGTGAAAGCTTTATGTATATTTTACCTCATGAAAAAAATTAAAATTTCTTTTTCGAAAATGGCATCTATTGCTTGGTTGCTGTTAGTTTATACTTTAATATGCTTTGTATTTCTTGTATATAACCAAGTATTATTTGTGTTGCTAATTAGATGAGTTAAAAAGCTTCTGGCCAAGCTCTTCTACAAGACTATATCATTATGTTGGTAAGAGCAGACAAGTGAATCATTTATTTGTTTGTTTCTAAATGATCGGAAAATGAACATTTTCTTGTCCATGTTAACTCATTTTTTCCTTTCGTTTCACCCTATTAACATAATTGGTTTAATATTCTACATAGGTGAGAAAAAACCAGCAATAAATTTGGTGGCCTGATCTCAGCCGAAGCGCAGGAAAATGTGTTAAAAAAGTTTTTAACATGTCCCAGCACTGTCAAACATTCTAGTGTATGCTGCAAAAGTTTCACATACGGGCACAGCTATGAGATGGCCCATTACATCATTTTGATGAAGAAAGCAGTATATTTACTTATTTGGGTAATTGTTGTTACACACACTTTTGCACACAACCGTACAAACACGAAATTTGCTTGTGTTTACGGTTATGGGCAAGAGTGTATTACTCATTGATACTCAAGAAATTAGGAAGAAGAAAGTTGATAGAACCTACTGTTTATAGAATTAAATGAAGGGTTGTTAGTTGTATTTGAGATAACCATTCTCTTGAACGAGGAATGAAAAAGAGAACTTAGGATCTCTCTTGAATGAGGAATGAAAAAGAGAATTTAGGATAAATTTCCGCTTAAACTTTCATTAATATGTTATGCCTTTTAAAATAAAATATACGATGGTTAGATATTTTTTTTAGGGGGTCAATAAAAAGATGAATCTTGGATAGGAGAAGAATCTTGTGATCTATAAAGTTTTCTTATTACAAATTTGTGGTTTATGAATAAAAGATAAACTAATAGTTTATGAATAAACTATTAGTTCATTTGGAATATTGTTTCATAATATAATGAACATACTAATTATTCTCATTAGATGAAATCTTGGAAATCATCTATTGTTTCTAAATACAATAAACATATTCATTATTATTGTTGTTAAGTGAACTTTAATTATTATTGATCAGAATTCTTTTATCTATTAGTTTGTCTTTACTCTCAACTCAACTTTGACAATTATTGTTCTTTGTAATTGAATTAAGTGTGCATTTGAGTCTTGATTATAAACTAGCTTGTTACTTTGTTTTTTCCTACTATTTGCAGGTCCCATTTGAGTTATTACTTATTTTTTTAGCTTTTACCTTATTTACCGTACTTTTAGTATTAGCAAAAACTCAGAAAGGTTGGACACTAAGAAATTTTTTGTTGTATTAACATTTGCTTTTGTCTTCACTCAATCACTCTCGGCCTATCTCATGCCCTAGTCTCCACTTAATAAATAACAAATTAAAAGCACATTCAAATTCATCCATTAATTTTTATTTTAAAGGTTTTAGATCAAATTGGTTTGTTGTTGGGCATTTTTCTTTGTTTAAAAATGCCAATATATTGGTAATAGGATAATATTCAAGGTTATTTCAATAGTGCTTAAAAAAATAGGGTTAGAGTGTTCAAAATTTTATTTTTGACAACAAGCAATCTACACTTATTGCCTCTTACATTATAGGGATGACTTACTAAACAACTCCTAATACATATATCATTCCTAATCTTTAATTCCAACTTCAACTTATTTATTCTTATCCAAAGTCACTGCAAGCCTGCAACAACGGTTGTGTAAGAGCATTTGCATCAATCAATGCAAAATAGAAAAATGTATCAAATTTTGCATATTCAATCCTAAAATCACTCATATCAGTCAAGCTAAAACTGTGTAAATTTGCAAAATTGCTAAAAAAATTGTGTAAATTTACATTGACACTATTTACTTGTATGTAGTTTTTTATTCTTTCTTTATGTATCCCGAGGCTAAAGGAAGAGAGAGAATGGTAGTTATTGTGTGTGAAGAAAAATAAACAATTAAAAAAAATTGATATTTTAATATAATATAGTGTAAAATAGATAATCTGATGTTGAGTGTTTGAAAAGTAAATATATAAATAAAAAGTAGGTTTTTATACTAAAAATTAAAATAGACGGAATTTTTACGAACTAATGTAAATACTTTGAGCTGAGAGTCCAACTCCAGTTACACGCACATGCTGTTGTCCGAATCATAACAAAGTGGCATCCGCTGTGTGTTGTCATCCATTGTCATTGTTATGCTTACTTTCTTTATCCGTTATTTTTTTTGGATAAAAAGGTAAGCATAATATTATAAAGAAATTAAGGAAATTGGATTAGAATACAACATCCAAATCACTAGCCAGTTCTTCTACCCATACATCTGTGTTTGCAGTTGAAATTGCTCTCCTGGCTAAAGCATGAGCCAACCTATTACCTTTCCGTCTAACATGTAGAAACTGGCATTGCTGCAAAGACGCCCCAATCTGTCTAGTCTCCTCGATCACTTGACCAAATAATGTATTACATTGACCCGAGGTAGCCAGAGCTTGAGCAACTCGAAGACAGTCTCCTTCAATGATCACATTAGACAGACTAAGCTCCTTAGCAAAGACCACTACCTTCCTCGCTGCCATTTCTATTGATTGGGGCAGGCGAACCCGCTGACTCAAAGCAGCAATAATACAACCTTCATGATCTCGAAACACCACTTCGATCCCCATATAGTCCAAGCCTTCAAATAGAGCAGCATCCACATTGGCTTTGTAGCAGCCTAATGGTGGAGGGTGCCAGCAAGCTCGAGGTCGACGACACACCACAGGCAGGTCTGGTTTATGCACCTCAAGGAATTCCTGAACTAACCCTTTTGCTCAATCACCAATTTCATGAAGTTGCAAAGCGGGTTGATGAACTCTTATACGATTGCGTCTCTGCCATAGTCCCTAGGCAATTGTATTGAACAGAGCAATCCGATAATTCGAACCTTCATTGAACAGAGCCTCCACAAGATCGTAAAAAGACCGACAGCATTTCTGGATCAAGAATTATCGCATAACCAAATAGACCGAGCCTCATCACATAACTAAAGGCATGCAGGACAGTATCTGGAAAATCATTGCAGTGGTCACAAGTGTTATCCATGGGTCCATGTCGCGCTTTCAAATTCTGCTTCGTTAGGAGGGAATCCTTGACAGCACGCCATAGAAAATGACGCACTTTGTTGTTCCAAATCTTTTTCCAAAACTTCTGAGAATTACCCAGAGAAGAAGAGCTCGGCATGCAGTGAGTATCATCAGCAACCAACTGACGGCATGCGCTTCGCACACTATACTCTCCATCCACCGTGTAGGGCCAGATCAACCTGTCCTCACCCCAACCTCACTCACCTGGATCCTACTAACCATCTCGGCTTCCCAAGGCAGAAAGCAACTCTCAAGCTTACTGGGGTCCTAAGTTCTTGTATTTGTGTGGTACAAGTCACACCCCCTTTCTACCCTTAAATCAGCTCTAGGAGAGCAAATTTTGTTGTGAGTGAGATCAGGCAGCCAGCGGTGCAACCACACATCAATTTTCTAACCATCACCAACCCTCCAAATAGCCCCTTTCTCAGTAACTCCCCTAGCTTGCAATATACTCCTCCATGCATAAGAACACTTAGGGTGAATTTGTGCTTCAAGAATACTACCAGTCGGGAAATACTTAGCACTAAAAACTCTATATAAAAGGGTGTCCTTGTGAGCTATGAATCGCCAAACCTGCTTAGCCAGCAAAGCATGATTAAACTTTTGAAAATCACGGAATCCCATGCCTACAATGGATTTAGATGAACACAATGTACTCCAATTAATCCAATGGATTTTCTTGGAGTCTCCATTACCTCACAAGAACTTTCGAATCATAGCTTCAATATCCTTACATAGACCAACTGGAAGCTTAAAAACACTCATCGAGTAGGCTGGGATAGATTGGACCACTACTTTAATCATTACTTCTTTGCCCGCTTGCGATAAAAGCTTCTCCTTCCATCCTTGCATTCTTAACCAAATCCTTTCTTAAATTTATTGGAGTAAAGCAAGCTGACTTATTCCTCCCAACAAAAGATGGTAACCAGAAGTATTTCTCATAATGCTGTATTGCCAGGACATTTAGAGCCACTTGGATTGCCTCCTTTTTTTGCTCACTTGTGTTTTTGCTAAAGAAGAGTGTTGTTTTCTCCTTGTTGAACATTTCGCCTGAAGTGGTCTCATAATAAGCTAACAACTCCTGAATTTTGTTGCACTCCTTTAGGGTAGATTTGCAAAACGATAGACAATCATCTGCAAAAAATAGATGAGTTAGTTTAGGCCTATTTCTACAGAGTGAAAAACCCCTTATCTCTCCCTTCGTTGCTGCATTACTGAGCAAGGCATTTAACCCTTCTGCACAAAACAGAAACAAATAAGGGGATAGAGGATCCCTCTGTTGTAAACCCCTTGAAGGTGTAATCAGGCCATTCGGTTCACCATTCACCAAGATAGAATACCTTATTGTGGTAATGCACTCCATTATCAAAGCCACCCATGACTCTTTGTTGAGGTATAAATTTTTGGGCCTTGATTTTATTAGCCCACTCACAAAAATACCCACATGAGCCTACACATTATTTTAAACCCACATAAATATTCCCATATATATTACCCAAATATTCTCTATGTTATTGGGCCTTCACAAATACTCCATATACAAGCCCATAAATTGCCTTGGACCTTCTCACAAATGTTACCTATTATATCCCACATATTACCCAACTCAGAATTTTCACAAATAATACTCACCATATTGCTACCAAAATTGGGCCACAAAACTGCACTATCTCCACAAAAAGCCCAAAAATAACATTTATTAAGCCCGTTGCTACACAACACCTCTAAAGCCTGGTACAATCTGGCACCTCTAAAGTCTGGTACGATCTGGCATCTTTAAAGCCCGGTATGATTTGGCACCTCTAAAACCTGGTATGATCTGGCATCTCTAAAGCCCGGTATGATCCGGCATCTCAAAAAGCCCGTTGCTACACGACAATATCTTTTACAAAAACTCAAACCATTTTTACAAAGCCCAAAATGCTATTTTGGCAAAAACAAATACTTTATGCTCAAAAGCCCAAATGATAATTTGGTACTTATTTTCCAAAAGCCCAAATGCTAATTTGGCACTTATTTTCCAAAGCCCAAAATGCTATTTTGGCAAAAACAATTATTTTATGCTCAAAGCCCAAATATTAATATTTGGCACTACTATTAATTTTACACTTATTCTATAAAGCCCAAATATTATTTTGGCAACTATCTCATAAAGCCCAAATGCTATTTTGGCACACATTTACAAAATCTAATACTATTTTGACATTTGTTTTTACTAAATCCCTCACTCATGGGAAATATAAATTACTCATCTCTTAAAAATATTGTTTCCACAAAATTTATGGGAACTATGTCTATTATTTCCATAATCAACTAAACTACAAAGCCCATGAATATCACTCATGGCAAAACTACTCATTTTGTAGGGTTAACCAAGCTCAAGCAAGCTTATCTACAAAGCCCAGTTGGGCCAGGCCAGCCCACACACAAATCTCAGCAAATGGAAAACACATGAACTGGTCAGCCAAATTTCAGCAATAATTGAACAGCTGGAGCTCCTTCCTATCAGGTCCTAACTTGTCCAATCAGATCATAAAAGGGACACGTGTCCACTAGGGGATGAAAACTTTCTCTACAAGCTGAAATCCCATCATCCCTCAAGTGACATAAAGCAAAAGGTGATGTGACAGAAAGCTGAAAAAGCTTCAGCCAGTTGTCACTTCTTTCTCCTTCAACTCTTTTAGTCAAAAACTCAAAGTTGCCATGCCTAGGCCAGTGAAGCTCCTAAAACGACATAAAATCAGCTTATTTTCATACCAAAAATATGTATTCTCTGGTTCATGAACCAAGCACATGAACCCCAAATGGGGAAACTTAGGGAAATGTGGTTTGGAGGGCACCAAGGGGATCCCAGCAGAGTTCCCAGCAACGGCTCCAAGGTTGACACCTGGCTTGGGGTGACATAAGCTGCCCTAGGGAGCTCTGATTCTAGTTGCAACGTATCCAAGATCATTAGCCTAAAGCATACTCTAATCCCATTAGCCAAGGCTAATCAACATTCAATGCTAAGCCAGAAACCCAGCTATTATTGCCAAAAACAGCAAGAACCTTCTGAAAGTTGAGCTTACTACTCTTAGCACCTTTAGGTACCCTGTGTTTAGGTACCTTATATTCTAAGCTAGATAGGCTGCGTAGTGACAAGCTTGAGGGATCTCCTTATCATATCATAGAGTCTAGTATCAATGTGGTACTGCTGCAAACTTTCATGTGGGACATTTGAAGGATTATGTTGATGTTGGTAAAAATGTTGGTGATGTAAAGACAAGCAATTGGGTGATCGGACTTGTTGGTCCTGACGGTGAGCTTCAGTTTCTTGGGTTTGAAGATGGCTTGCCCTTATTAATGAAATGGATGGGGTTGAAAGTGTGGAACCGCCCTTCCATTACACTGTTGGATGATGGAGGCCACTTTGCTTAGAAGCCTTACTCATATGTTGTTGCTAGTTTTCAATGTCCAAACCCATTTCTGAGTGTCAGACTTGGATCCCAGGAGTTTAGGCTGAATAAGAATGAGAAGATCCCCAATCTCCTGCTCATCACATCGCCCTCATTTATTCCGTACCCAAGGGGTGACAGATTCGTTTTAACACAGTACAACCCTCATAGAGTCATGAGACAATTCGGATTTGACTAGGATGTTCCAGACATTAACACCACGGTTTGTGCTTTGAGTGATGCAGTGCAACCATTAGTGCATGGTACAGCCCTAGAGTATTGGGCTAATAAGATAGAGAGAATTTTGGTCCCGAGCAGGCATCGTGAGGGATATGCAACCCCAAGTATGAAATTTTATTGGAAGAAAGTGATGAGTGCCTTTGAAGGTTATGTAGAAAGCCGAGAAGTTGATTCGGTGGTGATAGGCCCTCCTTTGAGAGAGCTTTCTTCAAATGCCCAACTTATTCCAAACACAAAGTTAGCTTCAGCTTGGGCTGCTAGACAGAACTTGGGTTTTGCTGAGAGGAGAGCTGATTTGAATGGCTAGGTGGTCCATGGGGGTGATGTTCTCATGGAATGGAGTGAAAAGAATATTATTGCAAAAGCCCCTGAGTCCAACCCAGCCATTGGTGCACCCAAAAGACCTTGTAGTAAATCACCTTCATCCGAAGATAAGCCCAAGAAGCTGAGACGACAAAGAGCAGGTGTTGAAAAGTATAAGGCTGGCAGCCCCAAGCCCCCAGTGGTTGCTCAATCCAGCTCTAGTGCTGCTCAGGTTACCAAGTCTAGTGCCCCAGTCGATGCCCCTGCTAACTGATCATCACCAACAAAGCACTATGGAAGGAAAACATGTGCTGGCAGGGTACAGATCCTTGAAACTTCAGAAGAGGTATTTTTTCAAAGCCCTTATCTTCTTACAGTTTTTCTAATCTGCTTTTCTTTTTCTTTTCTTCTTTGCCTTCATTCTTTGGTGCTAACTGTGTGTTTTCACGGCTGCAACAAGCTGGTGAAGAAATGCAATCAGAGGGTCAAGATTCTGAGGGTACAGCTGCTGATTTTGGTAAACTACTGTTCCTCACTTCGGTTTCTTCTTGTGTTTCCTCTGCTGACGTCCTTTGTTCTCTAGGTCCAATTGATGAAGACATAGAGATGGCTGGTGAAAACCCTACAGTTGCTGTCGCTGCTGGAGAAGCTGTTGTTGGGGAATCCAGCGAGGAATCTGCTGGCAAGGACCTGGATGTCTCTATTACTATTAGAGAAGCTGTGGCAGGTGTGCCCAGCCAAGGACAAGCTGCTTCTCCAACCGTTCATGATGCACACCATGACAAAGAACCTCCAGGTATGATAACTTTGAATTGTTCATGTGAATAGTAAAATAAGCTTCTTGTTCAATAACACTTGGCTGTGTGAATGCTTTCCTGCTATTGCTGGGGATATAACCATGTCTCTTTTCTTTTGTAGAGTCACGGGGTGAGTCTTCTGGTGGTGCTACTAAGGGAATGAGCCTTGAAGAATTTGTAGAAAGATTTGTAGAAGATGAAGAGAACGAAAAAGTGGTAACTGACTTTCATCCTCTTTCAAATGACACTGTCATATTCCAGTGGTCAGAAATTTTGGTAGAAGGCCAGCCACTGCTGGCTGCAATTATGAGTAAACACCCACACTTCATAACTGGATGTAAGTTAGGTGCCTCTTTGAGGAAATCTAGCCTTGAATTGCTTGTTGCAGTGCTGCTAGACATGCAGCGTACCAGGCTCGATAGTTCAAACTTGCAGAGAGTACTTGAGTGGAAAAATGCTCTTAAAGACTTGTTGTTTATGAAATTCACAGTTCAATTCATCCTTGACAAGATTCGGGCTGCTGCCGAGGCTTGTATTACTTGAGATGATGAGTTCTCAAGGAAAATAGCTGATCTTGAGAGAGAAATAACAGCAAAGAGAGCTGAGCTTGCACTTTTGCTGAGTCAGAGAGATGCATTGAAGCAGTCATCATCAGCTGGAGGTGCTTCCCCCACATCGGAGACCTTTGGTGATGGCTTATTTGACTAGTTTTTTTTTTTATTTTTTTTTATTTTTTTTTTATCATTATTAGTAGTTTGGAATTTTGGACAGTTTGTCTTTTCATTGTGATGTGGTAAAACCAGTTATGTATTTTGGATTTATTCAGTTATGTAGGCTGTGTTTTGTGCAGAGGTGCACTAGCCATATAAACTTTGTGTAGTAACTTAGTATTTCTCCAACTGTACAAGCTATGTTTTTGGTTTATGAACAAGTACATGGATTTATTTCATGAAAAATACTTCATTTATCAAAGAATGGTATATTCAAGCTAAAATATAGTCATGGAAATCATATACATAGTTTTGCAAATATTTGTTGTGGTCATGACTATTTTGGTTCAAAATACTCAAATGTTAGGGCTGTAACTTTATTCATAGTTTAGAGTAAGCATATTTATGTATGGAAAATAATATTAGAGTATTTTGTAAATATAAGAAATTCATATTTGAGGCAAAAGGCAATGCTTAATTCTTTATTCACATAGTAGTAGTAGTTTAAGATCATATAAAAGAGAGTTACTTGGTACATACTTGAAAGTCGAGTTAAGCGTAGTACAACTTAAGCCATTTGCCATTGATAGGTTTCGTGAGACTTTCACCCTC
This sequence comes from Quercus ilex subsp. ballota, assembly GCA_032727855.1. Taxonomy (NCBI): domain Eukaryota; kingdom Viridiplantae; phylum Streptophyta; class Magnoliopsida; order Fagales; family Fagaceae; genus Quercus; species Quercus ilex. The sequence continues at coordinate 41,827,582 of CM064909.1, read as the reverse complement.
TGTTGTAGCTAGACGATAATAACCGTTGACACTAGCTTCCCTTATGAAATAGGGCCCTTCCCAACTCGGGGCAAACTTAGAGGGTGCTGAGAGATTCCTCTTAATATGATTTGTCGCCTTCAAAACCATTCGTCCCTTGACAAAAACCCTAGATTTCATGGCCTTGTTGTAAGCATTGGCCATCTGCTGCTGGTACCGCTGGGTGCGGTTATAGGCAAGATTTCGCGTCACCTCCAAGGTTTCAAGGTCATTTGTTCTAATTTCTGCATAAGTGGCAGCATCTAATTAAATTGAAACTCACAAGTATGGTGAAATTGAGATAACTTGGTTTCAAAAACCCTAACCGAAAGAACAGAATGTTTCTCTCTCTAAAAAGCCTTCTAATAGATGACTTGTAATGTCCTTTAAATGTAGGTTCAAATGGATCTCAAATCGAGCTTGAAACGGACAAGTTATGAGCTTTTTTACGTTGTTGATTTTTGCTAAAATGTGATGCTTGATAGATTGATAGGTATTGAGGAGGTATCGAGCCTACTATCGAAGAGACAGAAAGTGGTCTAGAAGGGGCTTGAGGTCTTGAGTCACGTGCTAAAAATTCTCTTTTCTTGATGAGCTGTTTTTGAGCAAACTTTGTGTTTTTAACTTGATTTTCAATTACCATTTTAAAACACATTAAAACTCAATAAAAGGCACATAATTTGGCACGGTTTGACAACCCTAAAAGAACTTACAATTGTTATAATCCTTGTTAAATATAGTAGACTTGATTTGTTTCTCCACGGAAATTGAAAGGTGGAAATTTGTTTAAAATTACCTCAAATTTATATTTTAACTTGGTTTAGAATATTTAGATTCTATTGACGTGAAAGGAAAGTCTACTGACTGTCCAAAAGTACTATTTCGTGGAAAGCAAATTCATCTTTAACAACAAGGACATTAGGGGAAGGTCTACTACTTGGGATTTAGTACGACTAGATTATATCACCCAATTACTGAAATAAATAAAATATCAAGAAAATAATGTCAATGAGTGGTGTTTATTAATATACACACTCAAAATGCACAGAAATTGTGCATTTTTATTACACACTCTCTCACTCGCACACACAAAATGCCCAGAAATCATGAATTGAGTTACGATTTTTGTGCATTTTGAGTCTGTGTGTGTGAGAGTGTATATAATAGGGTGTGTGAATTAGTTTTTACCTAATGTGAAAATGCCTCTGAGTCTCTGACCACGTAGAAAAGTTGCAGATTGCAAGTAAAAAAAAAAAAAAAAAGCATGCAAAGGCACTAACTAGATCAAATCATAAAATTTAGACATAGTGAAGCTTATTTGAGTATGGCTAATCTCTATGAAGAATCACAATATCAGCTAACGGTTAGATTTATATTTAATAATTTTAATTCAAACGGAAATGAAAATGTACAAGTTCAATATTTTAATTGATTCTAGAGTTTTGATGTCCCAATTCCAATATAGTAACCTAAGAAAATGAATCTAAGGAGAAAGCCAACATAATGATTGATGATGCACAAAATCGTTAGTGATTAAGGGTACCTGAAGAATGAAAGGTGAAAAACTTACAGAGATCATCGGTGGGGTGCCGGCTAAAGACCCTCTGAAGGTTAAGTCAGTGAACGAATGATCTTCAATAACTTTAAAGTATGAGAACTAGGAAATTCTTCATAGACCCCCTTACCTATTTTTTTCCTGGTTGGACCTATTACAAAGCTTTCCAAGCGCCGCTACAGGCCTTATGTTTAAAAATGCCGCTATAAACCCTTAAAAACGTGGCTATATACCTACCCTATTGCAGCTCTCCTAAAACGTTGCTATAGGGGGGGATTTTAGCAGCGTTTGTGAAAAAGGGTGCAATAGATCATCTATAGAGGAGTTTTTTGAAAACACTGCTAAGAAAAAAATGCCGCTATAGCCACCATTTTTTTGTAGTGTATGGACCTTGGAGAAGATGAGACTTGGTGCTTATATAGCGATATTGAGTTGACCAAGATCCTATGAATGTAGACTCTTTCCTTAGAGGGAGAGTATGGAATTAATGCTCTGAGATCCTCGGGCTTAACATCCCATGTTTGGAGGATAAGAATATGTAGAAGAATTTTTGGGCGTAGTGTGAAAATTCTTTCCATATAAACATACTTGAGTGGAGGGCAGGTAAAAGTTGTAGAGCTAAGTATGAAGACTTGTATATCTTGATGGACTCGTCCATCACATGACATGGTGCCAGGCGGATTAGTGTCTAACCGTTGCTTTAGGAGTCACTAGATGCATGGGAGGCCTAATGATCCTTTATTACCTGACTAAGCCAAGGAGGCGTGACGCTCCCTTAGGTACTTGACGATACCTTAGTCCTTGATGACTCTAGGGTGTTAGACAAATTTTGAGATGGTGAAAATCTTCCCTATCAATGTGTTAGGAACCTGGTGGTTCCTAATGGAGATGGATAGGAATTATTGGGGAATTGATGGGAATTGTAGGGAAACTGACTTAATTTGAGGTAGTCATCCTCAATAGAGGAACATTAAGAGAGAGAGAGAGAGAGGAAATGCACTAAGCAATGAGTTCATTTATTCTTCATTGATATTTAATGTTGAATTACAATCATGTATTTATAGGAGACTAGTTCTAATGTCATTAGGCCACATGGCTCAAAATAATTGGCTAATTAATTAAACATATGCTCTATAAATTAAGTCATGTGTTAAATTAGTTACATGTGCTTAAATTCTAACTAAGCCATGTGCTCTATAAATTAAGCCATGTGTTAAATGACTACCTAATTAAAGATTTCACATTCCTAACACAATTATTTTCTTGATTGATGAAGCAAAGCATTAAAGAACTGCAAGTGAATTGAGCTATTAAGATTAAAAAAAAAGAAAAATTAAAAAAAAGAAAAAAGAAAAAAGAAAAAAAAAGAAAAATCAAATTGATGAGCTAAAGTTGATCTTTGAAAGGGATTGAGACAGCGGGCGCTTTGGGGCAAGCATTTGCCTTGTCCTTTCAAGAACACCAAAAAAAAAAAAAAAAAAAAAAAAAAAAAATTGAATCCCAAATTCCTATCCACAAAACTCTTGGCCAATTCCTTGCAGAAAACATAAAAAAGAATGTCAATTTTGCCAGCTATTAATCTATTACGTATTATTTTGTGAAAGCTAGATATTGTATTGATTTCAAAATGTGTACAAAAGATTACAATAAGTCATTGATCACAGCAGGGACTGATATTGTGCCATGTTCTGTCTACATGACAACCGAGAGCAAAATGTTCCTACTTTTTTTTAGCAGCATTACACCTGACAGTAGATGACACAGCCAATGAAATAGATTGGAAAAGTCCTTTATATCAACACGTACTTCCTCTAAAATGTGACCCAATTAAAGGAGATGCACTAGGAGTTTGACAAGTAATCCTTGATTAGTTGCTGAGAAATTCCTTCCAACGCAATCAGTGAAGATGTGATAAGGACGACACGGGATTCGGGTGCTACTGGGACTGATACTTTTAACGTCCATGAGTTGCTTAAACAATGTGGGGCCTATTTGGTAGAGTGGAGTCGTAGAGACTTTGGTAATGTGACCAGTTTGTTGAGGGAAAAAATGTGGCAGCAAAGATCAAGGTTGACTTGACTGAAGCATGGGGATCAAAGATTCAAATACAAAGTTCTTCCAGGCATATGCTCTACCAAAAGGCAATAGGATAAAATTGGATCAAAAAAATCCAAGACAGTGATTCAGTGAAGGTGGGTGGCAGGTAAAGTATCATTATTAGGCTAAAGACAATTGGTGTTTGTTTGTGATACTGGAATATCTCATAATCAAGTAAAAACTTAATAAACATTGAACATCACAATATCACATGCATTTGTAAGTCTTAGCAAAACCTTAGTCACCACCACCACTCCATTTAGATAATAAAGATTTTTATTTTGAATTAAATTAACCTTTGGCTTTTGAGAAGATGAATTTCTTCTTATTAAACCTTTTATCTTTTGGTGAATACTATTAGGTTGAGTTTCATGTTCCCTATTTTCTTTGATTCTTAATAGCGATGAGAGGAGGAGGGACTTGTGGGTTCGAGCTGTTGGGCAGCAAAATAGAATGTATTCCTAATATTGTAATATTTCTTAATATTCTTAAAAAAAGTGGTGAGAGTTTCTATATTTTACTTTGTATTTCTTGGTAGGGCAAATTTTTTTACACATTTTGAGTGTGTTCTAGTGTTTCCTATTTACTCTAAAAAATAACGTATCAATTTGTGTCAATTGAATCATCATATAATATTGTACAATTTAGTTGTTGGATGAAGCGGCTACATTAATTTGCTAGGTAAGCTATTTGGAAGGATTTGGAATCGGATTTAGTATATTCTGGCATACATTGCAAATTACGTTTAAGAATTCATCGTATCAACATATGATGCTCCCAATGATGTTTCAAAAGGGTATAGCCTAAAAAAAGTTATAAAAATTTACAATGCTAACATGGCAGCAATTACTTTTCCAGATGCCAGGTTTTTGGAAATAGGCTGAACTGCTGGCTTAATCCAACAAATTCGATGCAAATGGTTCAATGCAGTGTCTCTCAAGAGTATGACCCCAATAACAAGCATCCAACAGCATCGACTGGTTACATTTGTTTTCTCTTGAAACAGATGGAGCCATACTACTTTTGCTAGCATATTCCTCAGTCACTAACTTTTCAATCCGTTGCACTAATAAATCGAAATTATCTTGGCTTCTAACCATGCTGAGACGTACATAGCGGCTTTCAGCACCAAACAAACTACCATCACGGCCAGTGATATGAGCTGCTTTCAGTACCTCATAGCAATGCTTATCTTCTTGTCTCTCACACTTCAGCCACGCAAAAGCTGCATGCAATTTCCATTAGTTTATTAGGCTTGAAATGTCATGATTCATCAAATAACAAATTTTTCTTGTTAACTAGCTTCAATATATCTGAATTGAAGGTGGCGGCTAGCTAGCATACTTGAGAATTCTCTTAGGATTGTATTAGAGAGTAGAGACATGGAACTGAATTCTACTCTCATTTGGATTTGGACGAGTCAGGATGGACATTTTCCATTAAAAAGCAAATTGAGGGGGTTCATTTTAGGGTTAAGATATATTATTATTTTACAAAGGGAAAGTATTTTTTTCATAGTTTGCATCTATTATTTTATAAATATATTCAAAATTGATTAAACAACATCCACATTTTAAAAATATTCATATATTAAAAATAAAAATGGATGCGAAATAGCTAACCGGAACAAAGTAATGTAAGAAAATAAAAACCCTTTACAAATATAAAGCAATAAATCACATTATTTAACATCTCATTTTATCAAATAAATAATAATATTCGTTTTTATATTGATGACCAATTATATCTTAACAATAAAATTTCTCCTTTCCGCTTTATATGATTCATAACACAAGGGGTATCCGGGTATGACAGGGCAAGGAATGCCCCTCTCTCTCTTCTTCTTCTTCTTCTTTTTTTTTTTTTTTTGCCATGTTCCAATAAAATATTTTTCTTTACAGTTAAGAAATCAATTATATTAGCAAATTTTTGTTTTTTCTAATTAGGTTACAGTTACTAAGCACCCACGGGCCACGAGTCGAGTTTAATAAATCTTATGGCTTGAAGAGAATTACCTGGAGAAGATTTCTTAACTTTTCCTGAAAATGAACAGTAATGAGCTTCAAGATCCTGGATGGAAAAACGTTTTGACAGTGATACAGATTTGCTCAATTGATCCCATCGGGTTTTCATGGTCTTGTATCCAAACTCATACATTTCCCGTCCTTTCCCTTCAATGACTACTTTTAGCAGCTTCAAAACTCTTAACTGAGTTTCTCGAGAGACACCATAGGTACTTAGACTCATATATGTTAGCATTCTTTGGTATACAGCCTCATCTTTTATTATTGCCCATCTGCATCAGAGAAACCAATGTCATAACTTATTTTCTTCTTCTTAATTTCATAAGAGAAATCGAGTAATAAGTTTTTGGCCAGAACAGTTCGTGGTAATAAAAATTATGGTCAAACAAAATAATTATTAAAAATTACTCTATTGAATTCACTATTTCTTAGTGGCTTAAACTTTTGGGATAATAGAAAACTTATTATGATATCAAATCACAGGTGGTAATGAGATTCAAATTACATACACGGGACACCATAATATATATCATTACTACATGAGTTATTACTTGAACCCCTACTAGGTTCCTTTAATCATATAACTATGTCATAAATATTATTTACAAGCAAATAATAATTAGATACCCGAATCGACTGCCAGCATGACCGGTGAGCTTAGAAAGTGTAAATATTGTGAGATCTTCATCCGCTGGAGCAGGAATAGCTGTGAAATGTGGCCAGTAATAGGCGAGGTCATGAATCGTCTTAACAAATGGCCCTCTAAGAACTGCCTTCTTCAACTGACCATCCGGATTGTTGGGTGAAGTCACAAACTCAATAAAATTCTGGGAAGATGAGGAGTCTATAGCACTGCTCTTCCACGGCGAAGTATCTCCGCTGAACTTATAATCCTTAGAGTTCAAAAACTCGGTTTGCTCTTTATAAACCTAGATGAAATTTTAATTTAGAGTTAACATACAAGCTCATGTAAACATAAATTAAAAAAAAAATAGAAATATTATTTCCTAGAGGCTCAAATCTATTGTAGAGCAAGCACACTAAATGAAGATTAGTCTAGGGTTAATATAGCGTTCTTTACTTATTGAGTCAGCACCTCAATAGCAAAGAAGTCTAAACATATTGTAGACTCATATACTTATTGAGTCAGCACATTAAAGCTAGGTTAGTCTAGGGTTAACTTATGATTTTTTAATATATAAATAATCAGGGGTGGCTTTACTGCCAGCCCACGGGGTTCAAATGAACCCCCTCACTTGGGCAAAAAAAAAAAAAAAAAAAATATATATATATAAAATTTTTAAAATTTTTTTGTTTTGGCCCCCTAAAATAAAATTTTGAACTCCTTGAACATAAATTTTGTTTAAATCTAGCTGAAATAAGCTTGAATATACTTAATTTAGTACTGCTTTTACAATATTTTCATAATAATTTTAAAATAAAAGTTAAGTGACAAGTTGTAATTGATTTTATCGAGACCCATAATTGACATTACTTTTTTACATACCTTAACACTACTCTTAAAATTACTCATTCGTTTTAAAATAAATAAATAAATAAATTTTATCTAACTCTCTGGCTTACTTTACTATTAACGGCGGAATGAAACTATTTTTCCTTGCAATTTTCTTCTTCATTAGCAAAAATTTACATCACTTTTAGCAATAAAAAAAACTTACACCACCTCTACAACAAACCTATTTGTATCTGTGATTTTTTTCTCATTCTCTTTATCTTTCTTTCTCCCTTCTATGTTTTCTTTCTGTCTAATCAAGTAGGTTGATAAGTGCTTTATAGATTTCCAAGTCCAAGAAGTCTTTTAGTGCTTGCTCTAATTCCAAGAGAATGACCATGTGTATGGTTAAAAAGTCATACACTTTAAAAGCAAAAACTTATATCAATTATTATTTTTTTTCTTAGTTTCACATTTACTCCCAGACCAAATCTTACATTTGTTACTATTTTGCTTTAACATTTTTTTTAATTGTTAGTACATATAAATAAAATAAATTATTATAAATTTGAAAAAAAATGTTTAATTAGTTATTTAATTATATTTATTTATGTATTCAATGGTTGTTGTTTTATTGATCTTTAAACTATTAATAATTTTTTAGACTATTGTACAAAACAGTTTGTATACTAAATTGTATTGAGAATACAATTTTAGATTATTTTATATAATATGAAAGTTGTATATACCAAAAAAAAAAAAAATCATTTTATTTTTTACTCCTCCCACAAAAAATTTATAGCTTCGATAATATTGACCCATCTGAAAAAAATCCTGGAGCTGCTACTGTAAATAATACATTGAGTTTATCATAAAATGAACACTTCAATTGCAAAGATATAGCTGTTAAGGGTTCCCCTTATTTTTGGGACATAGGATATATATATATATATATATATATATATAGATCGAACTACTCATTAAATTCTTGCTCCCACTTTTAATTTTTTCCTCAATCACTTAACAATTTATCTTGGTAACTTCGGTTAGGATGCTTACATGGACATACAATATATTTGAGGCTTTAAAACATATACAATATCTTTAAAAAAAAAAAAAAAAAAAATTAATAGTTTGAGTGTTAAATAAATCTACCGGGTAGTAAGGCGTTGAAGCCACAACTTTTTCTGGTGAGGATGAACCCTCTGGGGAAATAGCACGCACGGCTGCGTTAAGAAGTTGGGTGGCACCAGCACCAAAAATGATGAATCTTCCATCTGTAACTGCATTACCAACGATGTCATGCACCCGTCTTATATGTGTTTTGAGCTCTTCTGAGATGAGCGAGCCATCGTTGAACTCATAGCTCATACGATGCCATCCAGCCATCACTATGGCACTACTAGATGCATGCTGCTCCCAAAAGGGCTCCAAGAATGTAGGATCTCCGCTGTATGCAACAATATTGAATTGAATCAAACATTAATATTATTAATCTCTACAAAAGTATATAAAAGAGACACATATGGGAAGGGAGATTGAAACCCTAAGCGTCTTTGATGTTTCGTACTAGTACTAGTTAATGTAAAGGTCATTCGCGTGTGCATTTGGGTTATTACCTATCAGCATCTACCACACAGTCAGACAAGAAATCCGAGCAGTCAGGACCGGCGAAGCAAGCATTACACTCGCAAATAGGTTTTCCATTAACAACTAAACCATCCAAGAAGGCCCTTCCATGGCCTGAACATGAAATAGATGCCACAGTTTCGGCTTCTGTGGCCGCCATTTTTGTCCAACTTTGCTCCCACCTAATTCGCAAAAATACATTGGCAGAGAAGAGATTTAGAATTATGGAAGAAATTAAGATCAGTGCATATTTGAAGCTTTGAACCGTAGCCATTGTTTTTCCTTAGGTTCTCTCTATCACTGGGAGAATACCTCTGCATATATATAGGACTGAGGGGTTAAGAGTCAAAGACTAGAAATGGTAGTACTGATCATAATAATATGAGTAAGTCTTTATTTAAGACTATCCTAGAACAAGTTAAACAACTCGTGTGAAAGGAAAAACTACTTCTATATTAGTGGGGGGATGAATACAAACATGGCTCCAATGGGAATACGCGGAAAGAGGACAATTCAAATAGAGATGAACCCAAAAAAAGACTAAAGTCTTTAATAATTAATATATCCTAATCCAAGTTCATTGTATTAGGATTTAATTCTTTTACAACCAAAGTAATATTAATTAATCCTAGATTATAATTAAGTATTGTAATTTCCCCAAATTTGTACTCTAGGTTTTATTCTAGGTTTCCTGTGGGGGATATTTCTAATGTCCAATCACGTATTCTCTCTCTTTTAAATGCGTAATTAAATTATGCTTATTTATATAGATGATCCACTAATTATATATTAGCATGTAGTCTATGTAAACGTATGGATGCATTTAAAATTAAATATATTTTTTATTATAAAAATATAACAAAAATAGTATGTAACACATGCATACGTATAAATACATTTAAAATTAAACACAATTTTTATCATAAAAATATAAATAATTAGTCAAGTTATTTTTTTTAAAAGTAAATGTAATTAGTCACATATTAAAATTCTTACATAAATTTAATATTACTTATGATAATTATTTTTCTAATTTTTAATAAAATAGAACGTATGGTGATCTTTGTTGTGTTGTAATTTTTATTAAGTATATGTGATTGGTTTTTTTTTTTTTTTTTTTTTTAAATTTTTTAGTTTATTAATATTAGATTCTTTGTATTTTGCACTCATTAACTTATTTGGAACAAAGATTAAAAAACTTAAGTGGACACATGACACAAACTTAAGTGGATAATTATGGTGTGGTTCCCACATAAATTTAGACACATGACACAAAATTGGATTCTAATTTTAAGTTCTAATTGAACTTTTTCTAAATTATATATATATATATATATATATAGATATGTATGTATGTATGTATATTCTTATGGTCTTCAAATCTTAATTAAAATTTCTGTATATCTATAAATAAATAAATTTTTTTATAATATATAATTTTTACAAAAAACTCTAAGACTTTACATTCATAAAATAATAATGAACATAAAAGTATCCTAATAATTATCTCAAAAATTAAAGGTAAAGCAAAGAAATATTTTTTCTCCTTCATAAAAATGATAGTTGATTAAAGATACTCAAATATATCAAATCCGTTTGCTAACCCATACCATAGTAAGTTGAAATTTAATATGTATATTTTTTCGTAGTACACATTAAGTTTTAAAGTTAAATTTGTATATTGAGTTGTATATATTGTGCTATTGGAATATAGTATATATAAAGAAAAAAAAATAAAAAACCCTAATCGTCAGATTTTTTATTTTGTACCCCAAGAACAAATTCCTAAATCCACCACTACCTCGGACGAAGCATGTATATATATATATATATATATATGAAAGTTTAGATAAAAAAATTGATTTTCTTATAAGGTTTTGAAATAAAATATAAGATGATCTTTTGAAGAATTATTTGATTTTTTAATTTGAAAGTGAAATTGTTGCAACATTTAGTATAGAGTCAATCATAATTTTTTTTATTTTTTTATTTAGAAGAAGGTCAAATTCCATTTTGAAATATCACAAATCAATTAGTAGAAATTAATATATTAAGAAATAATCATTTTATATCTTTTCTTTTTTTCTTTTTTTAGATTTTGTTATTATTGAGTAGATGCTAGTATTAGGTGGAAAATGCTGTTTTCCACTGTTTGGTTGGGGAAGGAAAATATGAAAGATAGAAAATCCAGGAGAAAGTTTTCCCTCCCGGGCCCACTTTTTTGATCCTCCCAAATTGGGAAGAAAATGTGGAGAGAAAAGTGCTGTGAAAGCACTTTTACACAAATACCCTCTCTCACCCACCCCTCATTCATGACTTGATGACCCTCTCACCTGCCCTTCATTCATGACATGATGACTTTTGCCCACAAATCATCCTTATCACTTTTGCCTCTTCTCATCCTTACCTTCACAGCACACCAACGTCCAGGTTCTCTTCTCTCTCTCTCTTTTTTTTTTTTTTCCCAATGTGACTTGATCAAGTTGATACAAAATCTTTTGCCCAATTAAATTTATATGTACATTATTGTAATTTTTATATTATAATAATAAAAATAATAATAAAAATTTATATATGATGTGGTAAATTTTATATTATTTAATGAGTACAAATAAATCTATTTCTTACCTATTATATAACAAGGGTATAATAGTCAATTTATATAAATTACATTTTTCATCATTCCATTTTTTTCTCCAACCAAACAAAAGTGTTTTCCACCATCTCACTTTTCCACCCCTTCAACCAAACACACAAGAGGGAAAACCAAATATTTTCTATCCTCCTCCAATTTTCCATTCTCCCACTTTTTCACTCTTCTAACCAAACAGACTCTAAAGAAAAACCCGAGTTTAATAACTGATATGAGACTCAAAAGTCAAAACACTGCATTTCTGTATTATACAAAAGAAGCAGTTGTTCTTTTTGTTGATATGATGATAATAGTAAGGGTTATTAAACCTGGGTTTAATAAAACTAAGATTAGACTCAAAACACACTTAACTACACAACCGTCTCCTTGACTTTTTGATGGAAAATTATTAGGTATATATTCTCGGAGTACAATACATGCATACTCTCCCCTCTCACATGAATGGTGGGTCTCACTATGAATTTATTATTGAGATTCACAATTCATGTGAGAAGAGAGAGTACGCATTTATGGTACTCCGGGAGTACACAATAATTTTCTCTCTTTGACAGTCCAAATCCTTGTATGGATTTTTGTGTGGATTTAAACTGTAAAAACGTTCTGTAGGCATGCGTCAAATCGCATATCAAACATGTATTAAAGTCGATCTAGGGTATACATAAATTATATATAGATAATTACGGAAAACTCCATTTATGACCAACCACAGTTTTGGAGTGTAGGATAGATTTTAGCGTGTTGTCTAATGGTACCTACTAATATTGACTGACGTTCAACCTTAATTTGTTTATTAGCTAGCCGAATATGATGACATAAGATTGTTATACGCAAGAAAGAAGCATTGCTGTGCAAGTGGCTCTCAATAAGAAAACAAATACTAGTAGTCTGCGGACTTCATTATCTATTTTTGTTTTGGCTATAAATCACGTGAAGTAGAACATGCATCCTAAAAACTAGCAAGTGGATGTAATTTCTTGGAACAAACGTCTGTATTAAGATTTAGGACATATATATAGCTCTAGGCATGAATCCATCTTTTACTTTCCTATTTTACTATGTTTCTTATTTTTCCTAGCTATTTTACTTGTTGGGGAGATAAATATTTTGAAGAGTTTTTTTAAATAATTAATTTAAAGACACGCTTCGATCCAAAAGGCTTAAACCTAATGGGTATGTACTCAATTATGTTATATTAACTATTTATTCTTCTATGGGTTCTAGTTAGCTTAACTAGTAAAGTTTCAAATGGTTGAATAAGATATTTGGGGTTTAATCCTTGCCTATACCAAAAATCGATAGGTTTCTTGATTTGATGATAAAGAGCTATCATTAGGAGTGAACACCATAGGTTGAAACTAAAAAAAAAAAAAAAATTTATTCTTCTCATCATTATTCAATGTGAAACTTCACTCATCCGTGTATACCCAACATTACTTTATTGATTACACATGTAGGATTCTTGCGAACTTGAAGAAAAAACAGGTACACTGCATCGCTTGTATAAAGAGCAAGGCCATATGTTGAAAGATGATCAATGTGAGTATTTCTTTTTTGTGTGTACATGATCAAGTTCTCAAATTAAAAGATGATCAATAAAATAGTATCAAATCATCAAATAGCCTTTATGTCATAAGAAACGTCATCTTATCTTATTTATATTTTATATATATATATCTAAAAGCTGAAGTGTAGCAATTATTGTTGCTACGCTCCCATTGAGCCACATCATCGGCCACGTTACTATTTTTATTTTATTTTTTATTTACAAACTCTATTAATTTTCTATTGCAAAATTATTTTTTTGTGGCCAACATGATGCACTACACTCCACCATAAACTCTATTGTCTATATTCAAAACTCCTTTCAACATTGAATTTTAGTTTTAATGTGAATAGCATGGGATACAAGGTGGTCTTTTGCACTACCACCATAAGTTAACTAAATTTTCTTTTAAAAAAAAGAAAAAAAGAAAAAAGAAAAAAAGAAAGAGAGAAAAGGAAATACTACTATAATCACTTCTACTATGAAACATATCATTTCTTCTTAAAGAGAAAATGATTATAATCACTATTCATCTATTTCTATTTTTTCATTTTCAAAATGTCAGTTAGACTTTAATTTTGGTTTTACAGTTATTTGTAATTTGTAATTTTTAAAACGTTTATAAAACATTTATTTGTATGTTGTAACAGTTGATTCCGTTGTGTATATGAAAAGATAGTGATCATTTCGTCTTCTCCAATCATTTCCTTAGTTATTTAATATTATACCAAAACGTTTTCTTTGCTATATGGAGTATAAAAAATAATACCATTCTGGTGTGGTGCCATTGCAAGTGATGTCTCCAACTGTGAGAGAGCACAATGTTTGGTGGCTTCAAAGGTGACAATGCCAACCTGGAGAAGGATGCCCCAAGTGTTGAAGAGAGCCTTGCAATAGGTAGGATGCCGACGTCAAGGGAGATGAGATTTCTTTTTATATTAACACATTCATTCATTACGTAGATTTCATGCTAAATGAGAGCTATATATTGAGTAGGATCTCCATTTCCACTGGCAATGGTTTCCACCAAAAGGTAATACCTCTAATTTGTTTAATACCTCGATTATATTTTGTTAGTAGTATTTGAATTGGGACCATGTTTGACATGAGCAGTAATTTATGTCTTTGTTTTCCCCTTTTATTATGTATTTTATTTGTTACCATAAGTTGAACAGTTGTTTTTTTTTTTTTTTTTTTTTTTTTGTTGTTTTTTTTCTTTGGATTCTGTATTGCAATAAGAAATTAGAAATATAAAATAAACAAAAAAATTATTTTTCGGCATATATTTTTTCATATTTTAGGACACTTTTTTCTATGACATTTCCAAATAATAAAACAAAGTAAAACTCAATTATCTTCCTTCTTTCTTTATAGTTTCTTCTGTCTTGGCCATCATGCTTTTTTTTTTTTTTTTTCCCTTTTTCGTATATTAATGTAACTTTTGTAATACTTGATGCTTCTAAATTTTTCATGTTGGATTTGATATGCCATATGTGATGTGCATGACATGTTAATTGGCTTGAGATAATCCAAGATACACACTACCTGGCTATAGCTAATAATCCGCACATTCGATGGTTTGATGTTCAATCAAACTACCCTCAAAGAGTATGTCACTCCCACAAGTAGTCTTACTTTTAATAATAAAAGAAAAAAAAAGTTGAGTCTTACATTTTTTTAATAGTATTTTACATATATCTCTCCAAATGCTAATGTGGACACTTACCTCTAATGACATTGTAGGTGATGAGCTATGATTAACATACCAATAACGTGATGACAGTGGGGCTTCAATGTGATTAAAGTTGGATGCATGTAGGTTCTAAGAATGACATAGTAAAGATTTGGGATTTGAGGTAAGTAGATTTTTTTTTTTCCAACATATATAAGGTGGATTTGTTATTATTTAATTATTACTAGTATGTAACCCCGTGCTACCGCACGGGATTGGTTAATTGTAATGATGCTATTGGCCAATTTTTTTTGTTTTTGTTTTGTTTTTGTTTTTTTGGGTTTATCACACAAATGATAGAATTAAATCAAATAATAAAAAATATATATTGCATTTTATTATTTAAGTAATGCTATTGGTCTTTTTTTTTTTTTTTGGTTTATCATACATAGGATAGCATTAGATAAAACAATGAATAAAAAAAGAGAATATTGCATTTTATTATTTAAGTGATGCTACAGTGAAGAAAAAAGAGAATATTGCATTTTATTATTTAAAATATATAAAGGGACATTAATGGAACTTTCTTCAAAAGTTTCTAATAAAATTGGACATGAATAGCGTATTGGAATTAGAAGTGTGTTGCAATTCACAGTTTTTAGTGGAGATGCCATCAGATAGCACTTTTCCCCTATAGACATGTCTAATATGCTGTCCTTGAGTTTATTTTGAGTACGTTTCAAGCCGAAGTCAATATTGTTGTCTCTTTTAACACTTCAAATTGCCATTGATCAGTTTCACAAAATTAAAATTTACAGAACATTTTACCTTCTTGTTTTTTCAACATCCGAAGGTTAAATGTTTCTATTAAAATCCAAAAGTTCACCTAACTAAAAATCATATATACATATCTTTCATCAATTGTTAATAGCTCTACAATCTATTTATGCACCAAAAGCAATGACTAACTTGAAAGAAGAGAAAGATTACATGTTAGCATAAACTATCACTTCCAAAAGCATCATTAATCAAAGATTAAAATGAAACTATAATTCAAAATAATTCCAGCAGTTGCCTCTGTCCCAAATTGTAAGCTTCAATCTTCTCCCACCAATTGTGAGCAACTTAATCTCAAAATCCACACCTGAAAATGATTAAAACAATAATCTTGCAAAATTGTGATGATAAGATGTTTATCTTGGTAGATTCAGTTTCCACATTGAGCATTATGAATGGAGGTAACTTAACACCAACATTTAAAAATCAAATTGGACACATTGCACAAAATTAAACTACAATTAGAAATTAATTTGATTCGATTTGAATTCTAAAATTGAACTTCAACTTAATATAATATATATGATTATATTTTTGTCAACTTTTAACAAATTAACAAAATCTTAATCCAGACACACTAAAAACTATTAAAAAATAAGAATTGATCATTGAGCTTGAAATCTTCTTGAAGGCGCCAATGAAGTGCTAATGTATGAGAGTGTGAAGTAAGGAAGAGTGGGATTAAATATTGTGTTTGAACCCGGTCTTGCTCTGAGAAATCCATAAGGAGAAGGAGAGGGTAGTGTGTGGATCTAGTTGGTAGAGGTTGAGAGAGGAGGAGACATGGGATGACGATATGGAATTAGGAGGAGATGATGTTTTACTTTTATAGTCTTTCTCGTTGGACTCCTTGGTTCTGGTTGTGGGATTAGAAGAGCTCTACATTCTATTAAGATCACCCATAAAAGTGTGCAGGTGAGATGTTCTTACTTAGGTCAATGAGTATTATCATTGTGGTTTTCTTGGCTTCTGTGTTAAACGTTAATGCATCATTTATTTGGGCACAAAAATTAAAAAATTTAGATAAGATACATGACACAAAATTGGAGTCCAATTTATAATCTCCATAAAAGTGTACAGGTAAGATGTTCTTGCTTAGGCTAATGAGCATTATCATTGTGGTTTTCTTGGCTTCCGCGTTAAATGTTAATACATCATTTATTTGGGCACAAAAATTAGAAAATTTAGATAAGATACATGACACAAAATTGGAGTCAAATTTATAATCTAATTAGATTTTTTTATTATTATTTTTTTTTTAAGTTTTGGTTAGGACAAGTGGTGCAAAATTGAGAATACAATTGAAATCTAATTGGATTTTCTCTCTGCTTCACCTATTATTATATATATAGATTATATTATGCCATTAGTGTTTAATACTATTTAGAGTTATATATATATATATATATATATATATTATATAATCTGAGCATAACATTTATTATTGTTACACTCCTATTGAGCCACCTCATCCGCCACATTATTATTCATTTTCTTATTATTTTTTACCTTTAATTTTTTTGACAATATTAAATATATAAATATATTGGTTTTACAAATTCATTTTAGGTGGTTTTAATTTTACATATTCGTTTACTTTAATTATGATGTTATAACTAAATAATAAATAAATCAAAAATCAAAAGAATTTTTTTTTTTCTATACATATTCATCTTGAGCGGTTTTAACTTTACATATAATTTTGCATTTACAAGTTCCTTTATTTTAATTTAGACATTTACAACTGAAAAAAAAAATCAATGAAGAATAATAAAAAAAAAAATCTATAAAATGGCATTCACAAGTCTTGCTTAATATTTGATGGTAGAAAAGATACAATCTGATAACTACCCCATAGGTGGAATCCAAATCAAGTGTGTTATAGATCTCCTTTTAAAGGTTTGTACTTAATGGTGTTTGCTGTTGACCTAATTTGGAGAAAAATCATATTATAATATGTCCTATTTTGTGTTGTTGTCAGGTTTTAGTTTATTTGGAAAAAAAATAGGATAGTCAGGACAATATAATGAAGAATAGTTTGTGCAATTGAAGAAGATGGGCTTTGTGTAGTTTCCTTTCACTGTTTGTAAATATTTTGTTTAATACATTAGCAGCAAATTGTTATGTCTTTGTTATATGATGTTCCTAGATATTTGAGTAACTGTTTTAAGCGTTTACGAATATCTGATATTACTCTTCATCTTCCTTATCTCATTAGTGTATTTCTAAAGATTTTTAAGAAAACAAAATCAATTTTGTGCTTAAAATTATTTATTTATCTATTTAATATTCAAATATTCAATTTTGTACTCTTGGTTTATTGATTTATTTTTATATTTTTATATTATTTTTGATTTATTTTTATATTATTAAGGAAAAAGAGTTAAAATCATCATGTATAAAGCTACAACCAGCATTTTTGCTTAAAATCATCCATCTATTTCTATTGTGTAACTTCAAAACCTTATTAAAAATTTTGAATTTGATTGTGCATTGGATATTTGGCTTGATCACATCACATTTGATATGTTTTACATATTAGGAAGGAGTTTGATTATGATGTGATTTTTATTTTTCCCTTTCTTTTTTATTGTAAATTGTAGTTTTGTTGAGTTTTATTAATTTTTTAGCTACTAAAAGAATAATTTATCAATTTTATATAGTTAATGATTCACAAAATGTTATAAATAAGTTTTATTAAAAAATGAATATTTTTGCTAACTTACCTTTTGAATTCTTGAAAAAAATTATATTGTTTTCATTTGATACGATAACAATTATATATATTACATTTGTGATTTTTCCTATAAGCTATAGTAAATGAAAATATGGTTATAAAATACATTATTCTTTATTAAATTAGTCCAAATTGTAAAAAATAAACTTAATAAAAGTGCTCTAAAAGAATTATTACGTGCAACGCGCGGGGTTGCGACTAGCATAATTAATATAGCTACACGAATATGGACTAGCAAGTGTATAATTTCTTTTAATTAATGACAATTAACTTAAAAAATTAACCTGAAATGTATTGTGTATGATGTATAAGATTATTGGTAAAGATTTTTGTAATCTATACAATCTAATAGTGAAGGAGATGTAATTGGAACTACAACTAAGGCAATGAGTTCAAGCAAGAAATAGTTAGGGAGGAAAAGGGATTTGAGAGAGAGTTTAATCAAATCTGGAAAAATACTTTGCTTGAATGAATAATCTCATAGTTACAGAGTATATATGTTATCTATCTTGACACTTATCAACTGAATAAAATATCAAAATCACCTCTAACAACCATAACAAACTTTCACACTTTTACACTAACTAATCTAAGTTATAACTAACTTTGAAACCCGATGGCTTCTTGAGGAATGACACCGTTTATCAAATTTGGCTTTGTCACTTGACCAAACTTTACAGTTTAGAAAGAGCTGCGTACACATGAGAAGATTAAGAGGAATGACATCGTTTTAGCTTATTGTTTGTGGACTAGCTGAAATGTTGTCGTTTATCTCTTCTAGTTTAACATCCCTCCTTAAACGAATGAGGGATGAAACTGCCATAAGTTTTCTTCTAAGTAACAGAAACAATGGTGAAGACAAAGGTTTGGTGAAGATATTTGCCAAATCATCTTTCCTAGAGACAAATCAGACACAAAAATCACGACATATAACCTCCTCACGAACATAATGAAAATCAACCTCAATGTGCTTCTTCCTGGCATGAAAATTTGGATTAGAGGCTAAGGCAATGGCAAAGACATTATCACACCAAAGAATAGGCACATGAGAAAGAAATGAACGAAGCTCTTTGAATAAAATCCGTAGCCAAGCCAATTTAGCTGTTGTAGTGGCTAGTGCATGATACTTGGCCTCAGTCAAGGAGCGAGCAACAGTGGTTTGCTTCTTAGAAGACCAAGAAATGGGATTAGAGCCCAGAAAAACAAAGAACCCTGTGGTGGACTTTTTGTTTGAGGGGTCCCTAGCCCAATCAGCATCAATGAAGGTTGATAGAGTAAAAAGGCTTGGGGAGAAGTGCATACCATGGATGAAAGAACCTTGAATGTATTTGAGAACCCTCTTGGCAACCTCTAAGTGAGTAGTTTGTTGTGAAATTTTAAAGTACTCGCATGTGTACGAACCGTACCGAAGTATAGTTTGACAAGAACGAGGTCGAACCCACAGGGACTTGAATGAACGTAGGAAAATTAAATCAAATCTTAACCAAATTAATCCTAATCTAGTTTAATAAAAATTGGTTGTTTGAAATTAAATAAACTAAACAAATGATTAAACTAAGCAAAGATATAATATAAAGCAGTAAAGAGATGTAAACAATCTAGAGAAAAGAATTAAGGTTTTGGAATCCGCTTTGTAAGTCATAGCAGCATATATTTATGATCATTAATTTTTTCCAACTCACTACATGATAATCTAGAAATAAATCTTGCTATCATGGAAAATATCCTCATTAAAATCCTTATTTTAAAAATCAAAAGCATGTTCTTCTTCGCTTCTTAAGTATAAAACCAAATCATCAATTGTATCTGTAGCCAAACAAATCACAAGATATATCCAATTCTAAAAATCAAATCATAAATTGTATCCATTGACAGACAAATCATAAATGATATCCAATTTTATAATCAAGAATTAATAAACTAAGCATTCAATTAATTAAGACAAACCCTAAATCATTAGAAAAACATGATTGAACTCATATCTAGAATCCTATCTTAGTTAATTGATATGAAGAAAGAACAATTTAAATCATTAAAGAACAATTATTGTGGGAAAAATCAAATCACATAAATATTACTGATAATCCTTAACAAGGTTTCATCCTCAACCCTAATTATAAATTTAGCTACTTATAGTAATTGAAAGAAAACACAAAAATAAAATACTAAACATTAAACTAAACAAATAAAATAAAACTAACTGTCATGGAAGAAAACCAAAGAAGTAGGCACACTCTCTATACATTCAGCCCTCAGCCCTAGCACTAGCCTCTGCCTCCTTTAAATTTTGCCCTAAAGAGCCTTTAAATAGGCCAAGGAATCCTATTACAAGTTGAATTCCCGTTTGGAGAAAATCCTAGATTTTTAGGCTTCATTTAACCAACGATTTCGGCCCATTTAACGTCATAATTAGGACTTTTGGTAAACTACAAAGTTGTATCCGTTTAAGTTAACTTTCCAGACCAACTTGAATCATCTTGATTGGACATCTGAGCCGAAAGTTATGCCGAAAATACTAACTAATGTGCAGGCTGGAATTCTAATCCGAATTGGACTTGAATTTGGTACAAATTTTCTTTGATTCCTTGTTCCAATTAAATTGGCCTTCTCTTGAATTCATGCCTGGCTGGATGTAAGTTGGCTTGATTCAATTGGCCTAGCCCCACTTTGCATGTAAAGCCCTTGTTACCTGCAACACAAAGATATTATATAATCAGTCACAAAATAACATAAAAGTAAGGCTAAATATGTTGATATGTGAGTACTTTATTGTATGTATTTCATGCACATCATAGTTGTGGGAGTATGCATAAACTAACATAACTGATGAACACCAAAGGCTAAGACAGGCCAAGCGAATGTCAGATATTGCAAAGTCCCAACCATGCTTCTGCACTCAGTTGGATTAGAAAGTACAGTATCACTGTAAGGAGTAAGTCTGGAAGAAGGATATGAAAGTGTTTTGGTGGGTTTAACATTACCCACATGAAAATGATGAAGAATATCAAAGGCATACTTGGTTTGAGATAAAGACCATATTTGGTAGGAGTGATCTGGATGCCAAGGAAGTAGTGTAGAGAACCAAGATCTTTAAGATCAAAGGTGTGACTAAGAGCTTGGATAAGATTGGAAATATGGGCAGAACTATTGCTTGTGATGATAATATCATCAACATAAACTAAAAGGTAAATGATGGTATGAGAAAAGTGATAAATGAAGAGAGAAGAGTCGCTATGAAACCTACATGGAGTAACTTAGAAGTGAACCTATCAAACCAAGCCCTTGGAGCTTGCTTCAAGCCGTACAAAGATTTTTGTAACTTGCAGACATGATGAGGATGATCAGAGTCAATATAACCAGGGGGCTACTGCATATAGACATCCTCCTTGATATAACCGTGAATTAATGAATTAGATATATTCGACTGCCTCATGGACCAATTATAGCTCACTGCAATTGCTAGAACCAACATGATTGTAGCTAGTTTAACTATTGGACTAAATGTCTCAGTATAATCAATACTAGGCTGTTGATGGAACCCTTTAGCTACAAGCTTGGCTTTGTATTTGGAGATAGAACCATCACTATTAAGCTTTAGTTTATAGACCTATTTACAGCTTACTAAGTTCACATTAGAAGGTAGAGGGACAAGTGACTAGGTTTGTTGTTTTTGCAAGGTTTCAAACTCAGTATCCATGGCTTTACACCATTGAGGGTATTGAGAGGCTATTTTATAAGTAGGTGGTTTAGTGTATGTATAGGCAAGTGTAGTTTTGTAGCAAAGCTTTGATTTGGAAATTTCACTTTTGGATCTGGTAATGCAGTAGGTAATGTAGGTGACGATATGATTGTAAATGTAGGATGTGATGTAGAAGGTGATGCATGAATGGATGGAGGTGCAGAAGAGGATGGTTGTGGTGATTCATATTGTACTTGGACATTAGAGATAGTAAATGAAGAAGGAGAAGCAGAAGAATGATGATTTGACAAAGACCTTAAGTTGAGACAAATCGGGTGAATGATGAAAAAGTATGAACCAAGGAGAGGTAAATTGTAAAATTGTAGTAGGCAAAAGATTAATGAGATAGAGGGCAATTTGAACAGTAAATGTCCGTAGGAACATGGTAAGACAGTTTAAGATTGAAGGGTTATTGTGGTTTCTATGAGATGTATGTGATTCCTCTCCACTAAACCATTATGTCGTGGAGTATAAGGACATGAAATCTGGTACATAATTCCATTTGATGACAAAAGAGACTCAAAAGCCTTTGAAGTATACTCCCCCCCCCCCCCCCCATCTGATCTAAAAAATTTAATTTTAGTTGAGAATTGAGTCTCAACCATAGCTTTAAAAAGCAAGAATTTGTCATAAACTTCATATTTATTGACAAGCATATACATTCATGTAAAACGAGTAAAATGATCTATGAATAGAACATAATACTTGAATCCATTTATTGAATTTACAGGTGCTTTAGACCTCAAAGGTTTGTATGTACAAGTTCAAAAGGAGAATGAGCAATAAATTGTGAGTGTGTGAATGACAGTTTATGCATTTTGCCATGAAGACAATGTATACAAGAAGAAGTAAAGTTTGTACACTGATTATTTGCAACAAACTTAAAACTTGGAAAAAGAACTTTAAGAACTTGGTTTTGTGGGTGACCAAGTTTGTTATGCCAAAGGTACTAGCTTGATGAAGAAGAGATTGTGTTGCAAAGTTTAGGTGAAAAAGAAAGCTAAGCTTTGTGAGGATAGATTGGGTAGACACTTTGTTCACTCTTGCCCTAGTAAAGAATATTCCATGTGGCCAAGGCCTAAATAGAGATGATGTTTTCATCAAAATGGCACCAACATTGATTATCATGACAAATTTTGTGCACAAATGCTAGATTAGAAGCTATGGATGGAACTCTAAGAACATTGTTTAGATGCAATGTAGAATGATGAGAAAGAAAAGTGATATTACCTATATGAGTAATTGGTAAGTGTTGACCATTGCCAACAGTAAGGTGATCTTGACCAGTGTAGGGCTTAGGAAAGGGAAGATTAGTGAGGTTGGGAGTGACATGGTCAATTGCAGTTTATGCATTTTTCCATGAAAACAATGTATACAAGAAGAAGCAAAGTTTGTACACTGATTATTTGCAACAAACTTAAAACTTGGAAAAAGAGCTTGAAGAACTTGGTTTTGTGGGTGACCAAGTTTGTATGCCAAAGGTACCAGCTTGATGAAGTGGAAACTATGTTGCAAAGTTTAAGTGAAAAAGAAAGCTTAGAAGCTTTGTAATGATAGATTGGGTAGACACTTTGTTCACTCTTACCCTCGTAACAAACATTCCTTATGGCCAAGGCCTGAATAGAGATTATGTTTTCATCAAAATGGCGCCAATAGTGATTATCATGACAAATTTTGTGTACAGATGCTAGATTAGAAGCTATGGATGAAACTCTAAGAGCATTGTTTAGATGCAATGTAGAATGATGAGAAGGAAAAATGATAGTACCTATATAAGTAATTGGTAAGTGTTGAACATTGCCAACAGTAAGGTGATCTTGACCAGTGTAGGGTTTAGGAAAAGGAAGATTAGTGAGGTTGGGAGTGACATGGTCAGTTGTAGCATTGTCTGTAAGCTAGGGTTGATCTTGGATGATAATTGAGTTAGATGCTATAGCCCTAGTTGCCAATTTTGTGGGTGGATGCTTTCCTTGATAAGCATAATCCATACAATGATAGCAATCCAAAGCCAGGTGACCAATCCTATCACAGATTTGGCATGTAGGTCTCTCAGATCTAGGAATTGAAGTTTGATTTGGATTCTATGAATAATGACTGAATTGATTGAAGGACGGAGATTGTGAAGTGGAACATTTTCCTCCTCTTTTGTTATTCCCTTGACCTCTACCTAAACCAAAGGACTGATTGTAGTTGTATTAACTGCCATGGCAAAGGTCTTCTAAACATCAAGAGAGTCATTCATTGATTCCTCTTCTGAATTCAGCATTGTAGTAAGCTCATCAAAGCTTAACTGTGTGCTTCTAGTGTGAATTTTAGACCTTAAGGCATTGAAATCCTTTGGGAGGCCTTTAATTGAAATGTGCAACAATTCTTCATCATCCAAGATCTCACCAACAACCATTAGTTTATCCCTTAGGACTTTGATATTTTGTCGATAGGTATCTATAGAATTAGATCCCTTTCAAATATTATGAAGTTCTCCTTTGAGATTCATAATATGAGACCATGAAATAGAAGAGAAATGGTTCTCAAGAACCTTCCACACCTCCATTGCTGAGTGACATCCTACTGTTAGAGCAAGAATTGAAAGTGTGAGAGTGGAACTGATGAAAATTTGAAGAGCTTTCTTCTTTGACTTTTAGATCTGATAACTTGGATTGAGAATGGTAGTAAAATTTCCTGAAAGATCCTTAAGAAACTTCTCATAAAGTAGTTGAGCTTGATTGAGTTACTTGAACATTGAATATGTATCAAGCACAATAGTAATTTGGTGTTTCCACACAATGTAATTGGTGCTATCTAGTTTGAATGTCATCATATTAGCCATATTCGACAACAGTAGAAGAGGTTGATTCATCAGATTTAAAGGAGCACTTGAAGTTGAAGGTGCCATTGTTGAGCTTGAAGAAGTGGATGCCATTGTTGAAGAGACATTGAAGCTGAAGTTGAAACGGTCGATAGCTTTGATACCATGAAGATTTTTGTAATCTATACAATCTAGTAGTGAAGGAGATGTAATTTGAAATTGCAACTAAGGCAATAAGTTCAAGCAAGAAACAACTATGGAGGAAAAGGGATTTTGAGAGAGAGAATCAAAGAGAGATTTATTAAATCCGGAAAATATATTGCTTGAATGAATAATCTCATAGTTATAGAGTATATATACTATCTATCTTGACACTCATCAACTGAATAAATATATATCTAAATCACCTCTAACAACCATAACAAACTTTCCCTCTTTTACGCTAACAGAAATCTTGACACTTATCAACTGAATAAAATATATATTTAAATCACCTTTAACAACCATAACAAGCTTTCCCACTTTTACACTAATAGAATCTGAGTTATAACTTATAACTAACTTTGAAACCCAACGGATTCTTGAGGAACGACACCGTTTATCAATCTTCGCTTTGTCATTTAACAAAACGTTACCGTTTAGAAAGAATAGCATACGCGTGAGAAGATTAAGAGGAACGATATCCTTTAAGCTTCTTGTTTTTGGACTAGTTGAAACACCGTCGTTTATCTCTTCAGGTTTAATAGTGTGCACTATTCATTATATGTTTTTAACGACCAAATATATAAAGGGTACTTTTTGTGACACTGTTACGTACTGTTAAGCTTAAATATTTAATATCTATGATAATCATTTGTTCATCCAGTGGTCAAAACTCAAGGAGCAATTTTTCTGGGATGAAGTTTCTTGTTTGAGCTAAATTAATATTATTCCCACTCATAATTGTTGTGTCATTTTTTGTCAACTTGCCGCACCGCACACCCTGATAAGGCTGATATTTGATTGGTGAGTTTTTGGACTTGGGGTTGTGAGAGGGAGTTGAATTTGGAATTTCTTTATTGTCAGGTGCTTCTAGAAACTTATTCTTTTGTTCCTAGTAAAAAGATTGTTATGACTAAGCAATTTAAGGAAACTAATATAAAAGACTTATAGCTAGTAGAATGTTGATGATAAATTTAGAAGCTATAGAGATGGTTAAAATAGCATAAAGAAAGTAATATAGTGTGAGAAAAATAGTTTGATTTTATTAAAAAAAAAATAGTTTGCATGAATTGATAAAGTGGTTGTCTAAGAGTCATAGCTTAGGTGCATTTGGCTCTAGTGCCAATAATCCATTTCCCATGTGACGATACAATTTGGTGTACATCATCTATCGAATAATGGCGGGTCATTTAGTAGCAATGAAATTTGTTCAATAGGACTCATGCTTGTTGCACGACAACTTGATTGGTTCTTATATAATTATTACTTATTTAGTAGTAGTCTTGGAAGTTTCACATTAATTTTCGATTCATTGATAGAGTACTCATCCATGACAACCTTGTAGCGATAACCCAAAATTAATAAGAACTCAACAGTACAACAGATAGACAATGAGAATGAATTTTATATTGTTTTCAATTGAAGTTCATGGGTTGAAATAAACGTCAAGGGCTTCAATTTGCTGTGTACTGGTCTGATAATGAATAATGAATCCCAAGGTTTCCAGGTGGTTAGATAAGCATTAATGCTTTAATCTCTCTCTCTCTCTCTCTCTCTCATGCACGAGCAAGTGCCTTTCATTGACACCACTTTGACTTAGACCCACCATAACACTTCTTTCACTTGAGCCTATATTGACAAAAATATCAGTAATTTGCAGCGAGTACCTTTCATTTACACCACTTTGACTTAGACTCTCCATTGTTAGAGTGTAGTATAAATCCTTAATTACAATGAATTATAATATTTGTATATATAGTAGGCTAAACATTAGACTAGAAGGATTGAGATTGGGCCTATTACATTTGGGCTAACATATCTCTAACAACCATAACACCTCTTTCACTTGATTTTATACAGAAGTTTTTTTTTTTTTTTTTTTTTGTTCTACAAGAGGCTATGGCATTTCACACTCTTTTTCATGCATATTGACAATTTTCTTCAAAATATTAACTATTTTTTGTTATAGGATGCATTCACTGTTGGTGTCAATACTATGTACTCAGTGTTAGAGTGGGTGATGACAAAGCTTTGAAGGCATCCATGGATGTTGAAGAAGTTGTAAAATGAAGTGAGAGGGATCACTTACAACAGAAAGGACATAACATATGATGATTTGGGTGAAATGCATTACTTAAATGCAGTGATCAAAACGACTCTTCGCTTGTATCCTCTGTCCACTATTAGTTCCTCAAGAATCAATTAGAGAAGACAAAATACAAGGTTATGACATTATAGTTAGAATGCAAGTTCTTATCAAGGCATGGGCAATTGGAAGAAACCCTGGATTATGGGACGAGTTATAAGATTTTAGCCAGAAAGGTTCTTGACTTCCATAGATTTTAAAGGCATGACTTCCAATTGATTCCATTTGGAGTTGGTAGGAGGAGTTGCCCATGAATTTCCTTTGCCATAACCACTATTAAGCTTATTTTGCCAGATCTTGTGCGCCACTTTGATTGGACATTGCTTGGTGGAGAAAGAGGAGAGGATTTAAACATGACTGAATCTATTTGAATAACCATTTTGGGTTTTAAACCCCTGTCAATGCAGGTGTGAACTAGTTTTAAGGTCAAATTGTTGATTAGATTAATTATGAATTGCCTTAGGTAAACAATGCAAACACAAAAAACAACCACAACAAAAATATATATGACACAAGATATGGTAACCCTTGGAAAGACAATGAAACAAACTAGTTTCATAGTAAAAATCCTAAAGGAATGACCTTAACAATCCTAAGATGAACATATCTACTATCAAATAGAAGTTTACAGACTGAATAACCATATTCTTTGTAAACTTAACTAAAGTAACAACAACAACCACAAACTTCTTTGATATGGAGATATTCCAAATGTGAACTGCCAGTCCCCGACTTCAAGACTCCGCTTGAAGATATAGATCCAACACTTTTGACAACTGGTATGAAACAACTTTAACACCACCGGTTTTTGATTGAGTATAGAATGATCACTGGTAGAGGATTTTAAGGGCAGGAGTCACAGAATATTCAGATCTATATGAGAGGAGGGGAGCTCCAAAAGTCTTAATGGACATATATTAGGGTTTGCTTATATACCTTTGACTTGTAGAACCAAAACCCTAATTACTTAATGGACTGATGGCTAAATTTTATGTTTTAGTAAAATTGTAATTTGATTGGTCGAGAATAACTTTGTTCAGTCAAGAACTAAAGCTTTTGATCAGTCGACCAAATGTCATGAGATGTTGTAGACATCGCATTTTGTATCCTCTACAACTCGGGCCTCCGTTCTCCAATGATACTGAAATTTTAAGACCCAAGGTTGGTTTAGGGCCCAATCAGATTACAAATTGACTTAAGCAATGTTAAAATGGAAAATATAACTTTTTAATGAGCTAAAAATCTATTTTTGGAAAATAAAGGCCAAAAGAAACCCTAAGCATGCGTACGCAGGCATGAACCTGCATACGTTGCCTAAGAGCCTATGTACGCAGACAAGAGTCTACATGCGTAGGTAGGGTTTCAGAAATACCAGAAATGCAAGTTTTCTGCATTAAAGACTGAGATTTGGAATGAATCCCACATCGTCTGGGAGCCGTTCCAAATCCCAATTTTCATAATATAAATAGTCATATATGGTACCTTTAAAAAACGTACAGTGATCCCACGGGAAAACACTAAGATTCACTAGAAATAGTGAATCAAAGAGGGAGTTTTTCACAAAACATACTCAAATTAACTTTATTTGATTAGAGCTTTTTCTGGCCTTGATATTTGAATTTTAAGATTACTAATCACTTTCTTATTGATTTGTGATAGATTTGACTGAAAGGAATGGTAAAAAATCAAGCCTAGGAGCTTTTGCTTTGAGGTATTCTTTTTTAACTTTTCTTTTATTTTTTGATTTTAATTCTACCTTTGCTTTGTTTCTTTGTTTGTTTTATGCCTGATAACATGTTTGCTTAGACAAGGTTTATGTTTTCTTTACATTTTAAGTATGCTAGGTTGCTAGAATTTATGTTTTGAATCTTGCTCTGTTTGCTGTGTTTTTAGGGTTTCTAGGCAGAAACCCACGTGCGTATAATCAAGGCTGCATACACATGAACGCAGGGTTGTTCATGCGTACGCATGAACCAACCCAGAAACCCTAATTTTGTTTTCTTCTATTTTGCTTCTGTTTTCACATGTATACTTTTGTTTAGGCTCTTTTCCATGCTTTTATGTTTTTAAAGCTTCTTTTTGACATGTTTAATTGTTTTTTTCTATTTGTCTTTCACCTTTTAGAATTAGGGTTTGTTTTGTATTTTCTTTGTTTCAATGCCATTATCATGCATTCATATGCTCATGCATAATGCCATAGGTGCTGAGTTGCTGCAAAGTAAGTAAGGTAAGTCATGCGTTCACATGAACATGAATCTTTGAGTAGGGTTTTGTTTAATGATAGATATGAATATGCTTGAAGTTGTGTCTTTATCACATGTTTGGTTTGATCCCTTGATACCCATGTTGTTGCCTTAGATGATGTAATATGATATGATAGCATGATTAGATGTATGCTAGGGTTTGTGATGTGATGAAGCATGATTAGATGTATGATTAGGGTTTGTGATATGACATGTGTGCTAGATGTATGATAGGTTGTTTGCTAGATGAATGATAGGGTATGCCATGATAGATGTATGGTTTGGGGTGATTGATGCCATGTTGATTGTTTAGATGCATGCATATTGTGTGAGTGAGTTAGATACAAATATTGAGTTTGCCTTTAATAGGATTAAGATATAAGACACAATGATGGGAAGCCAACCTTAGGGTTTGGCGGTTTTGGGTGCTTAACACTTTCCCAAGACCGTACCTTAACTCCGAACCCATATCTATGGTAGTAAGATCATAAGGTCCTTCCTCGAGAGGACGCTATATATATGGTTCCTAGGCCATTGAAAAAACTAGGTGGCGACTCCAAAACCTTGTTGTGTTCACAGGTGTCGAAATGCTATGATTTGCACAGCAAATTGTAGCACTTGAGTAGCTGTCTTGACATTACTTATAGACTCTAAAGAACTATAACAAGACACTTTTGTTTACGGTTTGCCAACCTAATTTAGAAACAGAACATATAAAATTTCCTCTTAGTGTAGTTGCAACTCCATTTTTTGGCGCGCGTGTTTGTGTATATATATATATATATATATAGTATTTGAATAATCCTCTAAGTTCAAATTTTTTTTTTTTGAGAATCCAATCAACAATTTTATTCAAGTCAAAGCTAAACTATTGTGAAGTAATACAAGAGAGTTGACATCGTTAGGGATGTCCTTCCAAATTTTGGGTACAAAAAAAAACTTAGCTAACTTAGCTAACTTGTCAGCCACATTATTGCCTTTCTGTTGCACATGTGAGAAAGCGCAGTGACAGAGGTACGAAGTCAAGTTGATGGCATCCTCAATAATATGCCCAAACGATGCCAGACAAAGTGGTCCATCTTTAATGTAGTTTATGACTGTTGCCGAGTCATCTTCAAACACTGCTTGTTGCATACTGTTCTCAATTGCAAATTCAATTGCTCTCCTGCACGCCATTGCTTCGATGTCGTCCACAGATGGGGGTAGTTTGATCCTTTCAGATAAAGCAGCTAAAACTTTTCCTTCAGAATCCCTGATTACTACACCAATTCCAGCATGAGAAGTATCCTGAAACACCGCTCCGTCGAAATTTACTTTCAGCAGAGAATTAAGGGGTGGAGACCAGCTGATGAGATCAATCCTCTGGTCGAGTATGATTTGGTCAGACCGTACTGCTTGGAACTCCTGCAATCTTTCAGTGACTTCCACAAATATTTTTGAGTAAGGTATGAAATCATTACCCACCCGTAAGGCATTCCTTTTTCTCCAAATTTCCCAAGCAACAAATGCAAACACCTCCGCCTGGTTTGGTTCTTGGCTGTGAAAAATCCCAGTTAGAAGATCCCTGAAACAAGTGAACCAAGTAGCCAGATTACCTTTGCAAATGTCTATCTCCCACCAAATTTCTTTAAGTACATGGTAAACCCACAATGCGTGCATGGTATCTTCTGGTTCACCACCGCAGATTTCGCATATATCATTGTGAGTAATTTTTCTCTTGAACAAGTTCTTCTTTGTGGGAAGTGATTCACAGCTCGCACACCATAAAAAATGCTTAATTTTGTTAGGGATGTCAAGACTCCAAAGTTTCTTCCAGAGGCCATTATTAGCTGTCGGGTTTGATTGTCCAGGTGTGTTTAAGGCTTCGCTATCAGCAAGTGAACGATAAGCACTCCTAGTTGTGTAAACTCCATTTTTTGTCTTCTGCCATATCAGAATGTCTTCTGGCCATCTACTGCTGAGGGGTATGCTGAGAACAACATTAGCTTCATGTGGCATCAATTCTTCACAGACTCTTTCCTCCAACCAACAAGGGATTTCTTCATCAATGAGTGCGCATACATGAGTGTTATTTGGGAAATTTTTTTGAGGAGATATGACCTGCCTGGAGAACTGGTCAGGGAGCCAATTATCACCTCATATAAGGACTTTTTCTCCATTGTCAATTCTCCAAGTTGAACCTGTGCACACCAGACTTCTAGCTTACAAAATGCTTTGCCAAGCATAGGATCCTTTCGTCTTCACCTCTCCATCCAAGATTGAGCAATTTGGAAAATATTTTGCTTTGAAGACTTTGTTAAGAAGTGAGTCAGTGTTGTGAATTAACCTCCAAACCTGTTTGCCAAGGAGAGCAAGGTTGAATTGTTCCAGATCTTTAAATCCCAAACCACCTTGATTCTTTGGAAGGCATAATTTTTTCCAGCTAACCCAATGTGTTTTCCTCTCATCTCCCTTGTATCCCCACCAAAATTTCCGGATTAAAGACTCAATATCCTTACATAGGCCCTTTGGGAGTTTGAAACAGTTCCTAGTGAAAGTTGGCATGGCTTGTATCACCGCCTTGATTAGGATTTCTCTACTCGCTTGGGATAGAAGTTTTTCCTTCCACCCCTGCATTTTGTGCCAAATTCTCTCCCGAATATAGTTGAAACTCTGTTTTTTTGCTCGTCCCACAAATGAAGGAAGACCCAAATATTTTTCATATTAAGTAATGGCCAAAACTCCAATCAATGCTTTGATGGATTCTTGTATTGATCTCGCCGTATTGGTACTAAAAAAAATCTAAGTTTTGTCACAGTTAATTTGTTGTCCTAAAGCCTGCTCATATTTCTAAAGCACTTCCAAGATAGTTAAGCATTCATGGTCATTTGCTAGACAAAAGAGGAGACTATCATCGGCGAAGAATAAGTGAGAGACCTCGGGACCTCTTTGCATAGAGATACACCTCTGATGGAGCCATTATTTTCAGCTTGTTTAATAATAGAATGACGATCTTCTACACATAAGAGAAACAAATAAGGTAATAGAGGGTCTCCTTGTCGAAGACCTCTATTAGTGTGAAACAAACCATGGGGTTTTCCATTAACCATCACTGAAAAGAAACTGATCTAATGCATGTGCTAATGAGAGAAATCCATTCAACCCTATCATAGGCTTTACTTATGTCAAGTTTTAGGGCCATGAAACCGATTTTTCCTTGTATTTTGTTTTTTAGGTGGTGGAGGGTTTCAAATGCAACAAGAATATTGTCTGAAATAAGGTGGTCTGACATGAATGCACTTTGGGATTCGGAGACAAGTGAGATTTTTTTTAAGGTGGTTGGCTATGGTCTTGGAAATCAATTTATACATGACATTATAGAGACTAATGAGACAGAAATATTTGGCTCTTTCTGGGTTTTTTATTTTTGGGATCAAGGAAATAAAGGTATGGTTTAAAAGTGGAGGCATTGTACCTATCTTTAGGACTGAAAGTGTGGCTTCAATAACATCAGGCCCTACCGTACTCCAATAACCTTTATAAAAGAGGGGTGGCATACTGTCAGGTGCTGGAGCTGTCATAGACTTCATTTGTTTCAAAGCTTGTTCAACTTCCTTTGCTGTAAAGCACTTGGTCAATTCTGCATTCATGGATGTTGTGACCTTGGTGTCAATACCATTCAGGATGGAGTCAAAGCTTATGGGATTTGTCAAAGTGAACATGGTTTTGAGATAATCAACCAACGCCTTCCCTATTTCCTGTTCACCCTCCATTCTTGTCCCATCATCCAACACCAGTTTGGAAATAAAATTCCGTCGGTTCCGTTGGTTTGCCCAGCTATGAAAATAGCTAGTATTAAGGTCCCCACAATTTAGCTAGTCCACTCTTGATCTTTACTGCCATAAAAAATTCTCTTTAACCATGAGATCATACACTTCAGCTCTTAGGATTCTGACTTGTTCATGGTTGCTGCCTAATGTCGAAAGGGACTCCGCTTGAGCAAGTAATTTTTTCTGTTGTCCTAGTAACCCTTGGATGTTACCGAAAGAGAGTCTGCTTCATGATTGTCGTTGGATTCGACACACATTGACTTTATGCATAAGGTTATCCATCGGCGTACCACTAACGCTACTCTCCCAAGAATATCTAATGACATCGTCACAACGCTCGTCTTTCATCCACATGGCCTCAAATCGGAATGGACGTCTCTTTTTGTAAAAATGAACTTGTTCATCATCTGAACACACCCATAAAGGTGTATGGTCTGATAGAGAACCTTCTATATGATGTATATGAAAGGATGGGAACATTTTAGTCCACGATGGAGTGGCCACTCCCTTGTCCAATTTGATCCATGTTACTGTCCTATTGTACAGGTTATTGCACCATGTGAAAGGAGACCCCACATACCCAAGATCCTGAAAGCCACAAAAATCAAGCGCCTCTCTAGAAGCCACCATCTGTCTCTCCAGACGACTTGCACCACTTGTCTTTTCTTCCAATTTAATGATTTCGTTAAAATCACCTATGCATGACCATGGAAGATCTATTTGTAAGCGGGGATGCTTCAGTAGTGCCCAAGAATGTTCCCGATTGGCTACAGGGTTTCCGTAGAATCCTGTAAATCGCCAGGCGTCATCCAAACTTGGGTTGACTATTGCGTCGATGTATGTTGGTGAAGAGTTTAACACATGAAGATCGATCTCCTTCTTCCAATACAGAACTAGCATGCCACCTGTATTAATTCTTGGGACAATGAAAAAATTATCAAACTGAAGTTTTGAGCAGAGCCTCTTTAGAAAATCATCTTTTGCTTTGGTTTCCATGAGAAAAATGATTGTGGGGGAGCACTTTTTCACCAACTCGGTGAGTTCGAGAACTGCTCGTGTTTGCCCCAACCCACGATAGTTCCAGCTGATGCAGTTCATTAGCGTCAGCGGGGCTGTTCCACAGCCACCACCGTTGTTGAGAGAGGAGAGACGTCATTAGTATCCAAAGCTTGGCGCTTTGTTGGTCGAGGGTTTTCTGTGTTGTGTAGTTCTCTCCGAGAGGCAAGGTCACGCATTGTAACTTCATGGTTGATTAGGTCTGGGCTCCTAATAATTCTTTTCCACTTTAGCCTTAGAGCCTTTTGGATCCTTATCAAGGACATCACTTTTCTCCAAATCAAGTGGGGTGCACTTGGGCTTGCTCTCTTCAATTGGCCTACATGTTAATGAGGACTTTTTATGACGTGGGCCATTGAAATGGGCTTTGTCTGGTCTGCTTGGTTGGTCTCTTGGGATTCCCACTTTGTAGAGACGTTACAATTTGAATTTACTAACCCGTTGCAGCTCTTCGAGTCAATGACAGAATGCATGGGAGATTCGTAACCGATTTCATCATTAATGGTAGGGCTGTCTAGACCCGACCGGCAACCGACAACCCAGCCAAACTGCCTGACGCCGACCCGATTCTTGCCTGAACCGAAGGTCCAGTCGGTCTGCGGCAGGTTTCCGTTTTTGAAAACCGACACTGGCGAGTCGAGTGACGGGTTTGCATCTCCAAAACCCGAGCAACCCGAACCCAACCGGAGCTACAAAAAAATCCGGCCAAATTTGGAAAAACAAGCTAGATTTGGCGAGATCTCGACTAGATCTAGTGAGATCTCGACCAGATCTGGCTAGATCTGGTGGGATTTAGCCATATTCGGCCAAATTCCAGCAATTTCTAGCAAAAAAAATGCAGATTTCATAAAAAAATTCAGTTCCCGGAGAAAATTTTCCAGTTTCTAGCAAATTTTTTCCAGTTTTCGGTGTAAATCTCAGATTCCGGCGACTCTTTTTTTTAAAGATTTTGATGCCTTTTTTTATTTTCGGCAACCGACTGACCCGACCAACGCTATGTATCACCCGAAACCGAACCGACCGATTTTTCCGGCGGTTGGTTTCGGGTTCCTCCGCCCCTCCACCTGACGTAGGCGGGTCGAGTCCGGGTT
Source organism: Quercus ilex subsp. ballota (assembly GCA_032727855.1). Lineage (NCBI taxonomy): Eukaryota > Viridiplantae > Streptophyta > Magnoliopsida > Fagales > Fagaceae > Quercus > Quercus ilex. The sequence continues at coordinate 41,792,273 of CM064909.1, read as the reverse complement.
GGGGCCAAAACCGACCCGGCCCGACCCGTGGACAGCCCTAATTAATGGCCTTTAACGTTGCATGAAAATCCGGAATTTGAGCATTACTTTCTTCCTAGGAAGCACGGGTGCGTTTCGGGATTCGGGTGCGGGTGCGGGTGCGGGTGCGGGACTCGGCAATTTTTGAAAAAGGTGGGTGCGGGTGCGGCGGGACTCGGCGATTAAAAAATTATTAAAAATATTTTTATTTATATTTTTAATATATTGCTAAGCATACTTTTTCACATTATATAAACAAATACCATACTTTTTCACATTATATAAACATATACCAAATTTAATAACTAAAACATGATGTTCATAAATTAAATACAACCCACAAGATTGAAACTAAAAGTCTAAAACATTCCATGATGTTCGGAAATTAGAATACAACTCACAAGTTTGAAACTAAAACAAAATAAAAGATAATCAACAAAACAATCACATGCCAACATCATCATCCTCAATATCAATTGCTTCACTTCGAACTTCACTTTCACTAGTAGTAGCACTAGTGCTAGCATTCCCAATAACTACGGCCTCCAACTCTGGCTCATCGAGTGTAAGGGCTGCATTCTCAAGAATTCATGCTCCTCCATTTATGTCGCTCTCATTCCAAGAGTCTCCAGCAATATCCCACATCTTTGTTGCTGTATGTACGTACTCCTCATTGCGCCTTGACAAGAGTCGAAGATTAGAATGCACATATACCAAATCCTCAGCGCGTGCAGGAGTCATTTTGTTTCTTTTTAAGGAATGAATAAATTTGTATGTGCTCCAATTCCTCTCAGCACATGAGGATGAACAAGGTTGTCCAAGAACTTTAAAGGCAAGGCGTTGAAGAGTTGGAAATGCGGAGCCATGGTATTGCCACCAAATCAAAGGTTGTAAGGTCCACCTATCTGTCAAGGCTTCTGGTGAAGGAAACCTCCCTCCTGAAAATGTAGCAAACTCAGACTTCACCACCGGCTTTAATTCACTCTCATCTTGAAAGTATCGATCCAAACACTTGCTCCTTTCCATAGAAATTTCATGATCCCGATGTGGAGGGATGCGTTTTGGATTCTCCGAAAGCCATTCAATGGAGTAATACCTAGTTAAAGATTAAAAACAAATATAGATGAAATGTGGGTTTTACTAGAAGGGTGAACTAAGGAAAATAGAAAATAAATGTACTTACTTAGGATTTAAGGAATGAGCCAAGCAATGTAGTGGCGTACAATTTTTAGTCCATCGATCAATGAGTATATCATACACCACACTCCAAAATGAGCTATACTGATTATCTTCCAAGCCTTCATGCCGATATATTACTACCTTCACCTTCTCTATCATTGAATCCCACATCTCATACACAAGATGAAGACAAGGCTTATCTGTGTCGGCCATTCGTAGCATATCATAAATAGGTACTGTGAAGTCAAGGATATAATCAATCTTATCCCACCAAAGATCACTTAGAATCAGATCTTTCACCTTATGAGCTTTTCCAACATCATCCTCCCTATAAGAAGCCCATTGGTCACTAATAGCCATGGCTTGAAGGCATATTTTTATCAACTTCAACCTTTTCAGCATTACAACGACTGAAGCAAATCTAGTATCAGCAACTTGGAGCAATTTTAATGGACAAAATTCATTAAACATTGCCAATCTCATTGAATGGTTCATGATAAAAACACGTATGAAGGATGCATCATCAGCAATACGTGTAATCCAACCACATTTCTCATATGTAACTTCATTCTTTTCAGTATTTTTTGTTGCACAAATATTCTTCAAAGCTAGATTGAGAGTGTGGACAACACAGGGTGTCCAAAATATTTTAGAATACTCACCTTCAATAAGAGCTCCAGCAGACTTCATCACACTAGCATTATCAGTGATGACTTGGACAACTTTTTCATGTCCAATCTCTTTTATAGCATCCTTCAACACCCCAGCAATATAATGTTTATCTTTAAACTCACCTGACCCATCAATTGCCTTTATAAACACTGGACCCCCATCTGATACCCCCATAATATTAATAAGAGGCCTCCTTTGTGGATCTGACCATCCATCAGAAACTATACTTACACCATTTTCAAGCCAAGAGTCCTTAATTGGTTTTAAAAGTCTTTCAACATGAGCTCTTTCTTTTTGCAAAAGTGTTGTTCTCAAGGCATTGTATCCAGGAGGAAGATAACTCGGAATGTTATGGGTAGCAGCATATGCATAGGAACTATGATAATATGGGTTTCTTGCAAAGTGAAAAGAAAGCCCACCGGTGTAAAACATCCTAGCAATTCTGCTATCCAAATCATGTCTAGCATTATTTTGAAATGCTTTCTCCAAAGTAGAATTCATCACCTTTCTCCTCTTACTATCACCCGAATTTGTACTATCACTCCCTTCATGTCTCCGAAATGGGGAAATAGGTGCAGGCCCACGGCCTGGGGGAGGTGGGGGTAAGGGAATTTGACTTCTCCGTTCCCTCTCTAACTTATCATTCTCAACTTCGTCATGCATTCGCTGCATTTCCAGCCTATGGCTCAGTGTCACCTTAGGGCATGCTCTAATTCCTTTGCCAGAAATTTTTAATAAATGAGCCTTAACCCTAGAATAAGATCCTATAAAAACTAAACCACAATAGTTACACTTAAACTGTGTGTTTCCATTTGATTTAACAGAAGCACCATGTGGTTTTTCAATTTTAGTCACATACTGCCAAAGAGGAGCTTCATCATTTGGCACTTCTTGATTAAATGAAGGTGAAGTTTCTGTGCTAGCAACTTCGTCCATTGCAAATTCAATAGATTCAATTTAACCTACAAATAATAACTATTAACTAAATAATTAATAATAAATCAAACCCAAGTTCACACTTCACAGAACACAAATCACAAATCAAACTAACAAACAAATCACAAATCAAACTATTAACTAACATATAATAACTAACAAATTTAACCTACAAATAATAACTATTAACTAAATAAATTAATAATAATAATAAATCAAACCAAGTTCACATAACACAAATCACAAATCACAACTCACAAATCAAACTAACTCACAAATCACAAATCAAACATTTAACTAACAAATAATAACAAAAAAAATTTAAACTACAAATAATAAATATTAAGTATTAACTAACAAATCAAAAATCAAACTAAAGTCTAAAATTAAATACGGTACCTGAGTTGAGAATGTGTGAGAGAGAGCTGAAGTTTGAATGGATGTGTGGCTGTGTAGAGTGGCTGGTGCAGTGAAGAAGGCAGCCCAGACAGCAGTCACAGCACAGAGAAGAGAGAAAGAGGCGATGGAGTTGGGACTTGGGAGTGAGGAGGCTGTTTGGAGGTCTCTGGACGAAGTATGAAGAAGTGATGGGTTTTGAGGCATTAGGGTAAGTAAAACGGTGCGTTCTGCACCGTTTTTTTTTTTTTTTTTTTTTTTTTTTTTGTTTCGGCCTGAACCGGCCGTTTTGGCCGATACGGCCCGAATCGGGCCGAATCGAGCCGCGTCGGCCCGCGTCGGCGTTGCCACGTGGCCCGACGCGGCCCGACGCGTGTCGGACGCGCGGTCAGCGGCGTCCGACGCGCGTCGCCGCGTCGGGACGCGTCCGACGCGGGTGCGGTGCCTCCGGCGCCGCACCCGTGCTTTCCAGCTTTCTTCCCTTTCCTTTTCAGGACCCACCACCGTTATAAGTGGAGTTGCCGCTGTTGCTTTTCCTCGGGACTTAGGATTAGAGATTCCCGATGACTCGGCTTGCATGGGATTGCCTGGGAAACCAGGTTCTTTGTTTTGCTTGGTTGGTCCTGAGAAGTTCAAGCCCGAACCATTGACAGTGAGTGAAGTTTTTCTGCTTGAGAGATCAACTTCTGCCCTCAGCCATATGCCGTAGTGTTGATCTTCTCTCCTTAGTGTCCGCTTGCTTCAAAGCCACAGCTCACAGTCCCGTTCATCATGATTTATTCGACCACACCAATAGAAGAAGTTTGGTAATCATTCATATTTCAAAGCAGCCCACCCTATTACTTTGCCATCTGACCATATCTTTCGCACTCGACTGAGTGATTTGGATATGTCCATTCGTACTCGCACCCTTAAATAGTTTCCTCTCCCACCCTCTTCTTCAATATCAGTCATTTAAAGAACCGTGTCTAGAGAGTTTCCAATGGAATCTCGTGTTGTTGGAGTCATGCAGTAAACTAGTAAGTCGTGAATCTAGACCTAGAAAGTAGTGAACTTGAAAGGGATGGCAGCTATTGGAACATTCTCCAATATTCTCTCAAAGATCACAAGATGTTTATCATATGTCCAAGGTTCATGTTCCAACACGCGTTCCAGATTGTATTCGTCCTCAAATTCAAAAAACATTGTATTTTCTCCCATTTCCTTGATCTGAAAATCCTTCTGTGTTCTCAAAAGGGGTTTGAAAGTGCGAGCAACAAATTTAATGTTTATCTGTCGCTTTGTTAGAAACTTGGCAACAAGCAACAGACGGGGCTCTAGAGAGTTGTTTGAACATTGCACGCCATTTTCCTCTGAATCTAGGAGCGAAAGTTTGTTCCACGTATTCTCAAGAGAGTCCATGGAATTCATGTATAGAGATAGGGATTTGAATTCCACAGAGGGAGACAGAAACTTGTACTAGGACAAGGACAGAAAAGCTCCACTGTTTTAGGTGAAAGCGTTGCTCACCCTAAAGGCAGAGAGCGACCAAAGTCTTTCGGGGCTCAAAACTTCCCTCTAAGTTCAATTTTGATAGTGGAGAATGCAACATGAAAATAAATATAAGAGTACAGTGCTTATTAATAATGAACATAATGATATTATACTAAAATGTAACAGAGTTTTACATTAGAAACAATTTAAAAAAAAAAAATTATTTCTGCAATAACAAAAACATTTATGTAAGAAATTTATCATGCATGCATAATAACATAGACTTATGCAAGGAAATTAAGGCAGATGCCTAGATAGATGACCAAAAGCAAAGCTTTACGTAAAATAAAGCAAGTTCTTTAGTTTAGAAAAAAGAAGGTCCCAGATGTATCAAGTAAATAAAGGGAGAAATTGTTGCTATTAGCCAGTTAGATCCAAGGTCTACACTTGTTGAGCCCAACCATGATACCAGAAGTTAAATTTTATTTTTTATTTTTTATTTTTTTTATTAGTGTTAGGACATGTGTAGAACTTGTTAGAACATATGTATTGTAGAATTGACTAATCATTTGACAAAACGCACTTTACTTGTAATTGGGTAGATCTAGGATGTGTTTAATATTTCAAGGAATAAGAGTTCAAGCCTAGTATTGAACCCTAGCAAGTCTGTCCAAGAAACAAGTGAAGAAGTGTTGTTCATTAAAGCTCGACAGATGTATCTATCGAGATTTAATATGTGATTCTCGACAACTCTCGACAGAAGCTATATCTATCGAGAATTACAAAATTCAGATTTTCATATATATTTTTCACACTTATCCAAGCTATTTGTGTAAGGTTTCTTTTCTCACAATCTTGGACATATATAAGGATTATTTTAAGGGTTGTTTAAGGTGATGCAATTTGATGCAAAGTAATTATTCACTCAAATTGTGACCAGAGACAATTTGCCATAGTTCATCTTTCTTTGTAGAAGCTACTACGTTTGTGTGCCAAGGGTTTTGTAACCAAGAAGCTTCTTGATCTTCATCGTGTGGATGAACTAAAGAACTTTGCAACCAACATCTTTCTCAAGTTGGTGTTTTAGTCACGTACTGGGATTTGTGCATCGATTGGTTAGTCATGTACTTGGAGCCGTGCATTGAAATGAGAGATTGTCACTACATTACAAGTCCAATTGTGTATTGGGGTAAGAGTTCAACTGTAGGTTGGTATAAGGTACTGTGATTCTTTTACTTGTAACCGCTTGTTTTGATAATAGTGGATTCTCGGGAATAATGACCTTAAATTCATTTGGTGGGATTTTGTCTCGATGGTTTTCTCCATTCGTAAACAAATCATCTGTGTCAAATTTAATTTCCACTGCATTTAATTATTTGGTGATTTGTTTATACTACCACGCTTATTGCATGTAATTGAATCTAATTAATTTCACTTGGCTAAATTAACTGATTAAATTACCAATGGAGTCAATACATTCTTGACCTATCAATTAGTTTTGAAATCTTACATTAGCTAGAAGAATAATAAGAAGGTGCACTAATTTTATTAAAGGTGATAGTCCCACGTTGAAAAGAAAAGAAGTACAGTAGTGTGTTAGTTTCTATAAATAGAGTGATAGTGTTACTTTGTTTATGTGTACTAGAGTTAGGAGTGAAGCTTGTATTGTGAGATATTTAACGAATCAATTTTGTTTTAGTGTGTTAGTGTCAGGGCATCTTTGGGTGTCTAGGAAGCACAAAGAAAGGAAATTATTCATTCAAAAGAGCACAAACATATGCCTAGATAGTAGATACCGATACATATTCAGCAACCTGCTTCCCAATTACCGATACATACATCTTTAGCTTTCGCACTAGAAAATCAATAATCTTATAAAGTGGTTGTTCTTATTCTAACGCTTCTAGTCTCTATATATTGTAAAATACTAGATGAACATTTTCAATTATGAATATTATTGAACTAAGTATTGTAATAAAATGAAAGATGACTTTCTAACTAAATAATTGGTTTTTGTAAACCAAACGGAAAATTTCTATGAAGTTTAATTTAGTACAAAATCATTTCTAGATTATTTTTGGGATTTATAAAAAAAAAGATCAAAGTTTCATTTTAAAAGATAATAAATATTGAATTGAAATGTATTAAAAAATAATTATTTTATATCTCTTATTTTGTTTATATTTTATTAAAGATTTTTAAGACAAAAGTTTGTCATCACTACAAAAAACGCGCTTTGGAGCTGCTTTTTCCAAAAACGAAGTTTCAGGGTACTGTTTAAGCTGCGTTTTACAAAAAAGCAGCTTCACCACTGGACGTATAGCTGTGTTTACTAAACATGGCTATAGACCAGCTCTAAAGCCGCGTTTTGTGATGTTGAGGCTGCGTTTAGCTTGGTAGGACTGAAGCTACATTTTTAAAAATGCAGCTCTAGACCCATCTGAGGATTTATTTATTTTAATATATCCCAGAGCTGCGTTTAATAAACGCAGCTTCAACACTTATAGAGCTACGTTTGATTAAACACAACTTAAATATGTCTGCAGCTGCGTTTAATAAACGTAGCACTAGGTTTGCTATAAATTGAAAAAAAAAAAAAACCCTAAATTGAAAAACACAATTGAACCCATTTCAACCTAGCTCACTCTCAGCTCACTCTCAACCTAGCTCTCGATCCCTAAAAAAAACCCAATACCCACAAACCTCACGCCTCTTAGCCTCCCTCATCAATCGGTAAGCTCTCTCTCTCTCTTTCTCTCTCATAGATCCTCTCTCTCTTTCTCTCTCATCGATCCTCTCTCTACTTGTAGGAATCTTTTTTTCATCGATCTTCGTCGACTTCACTGACGCAAGGAAAAAGGGCTTTCCAACAGCTCCAATCAAAAACCCATTTCAGGTAAGCTTCGAAATCCATGTGAAATTTTGTCCATTGAGTTAAGAACAGTGTGGTCGTTTGTTAAAAGGTTCTTATATTTTGGTCCCACCAATTAGTTTACCGAAGACATTTTTAGCTAATGGTTTTGAGTATTGAGTACAACTATACCTGGCAAATGCATTAGAAAAGTAGGAAAATTCTTACTTAGCCAAAATAATCTACTTTTAGATTTGAAGTGATTCAAGGAGCGCAAAGACAATTTTATTTTAATTTGGTTTATATAATTTTAGAAGTCAAATATATTTTTCTCTTGGTTTGTTCACTGTTATTCTAGGTCTTCTTATCTAATTAACTTTTTAGCATTTTATATAATTTCTTAAGAGTTTTGGGACTATGCTTGGTTGTTGTATTTAATTTCCTAGAGTTAAGGTTGTTTTCGCTAGTAAATAATTGGCTTTGACCCAAGTTAGTTAGGATTAGAGTTTAGTCCTAGTAGTCTATATAAGCATGCTATTGTAATTGTATGGAGACTGTATGATGAATGAAACTTCAGTTGAAAATTTTCCAATGGCTTAGTGCTGATTCTAGTTGACCCTAGTTGTTCATTCTTAGGTTTTCTACGTTGCCTGCTTGGTACCGATTCCAAGCAGCCCTAGCTGCTGATATCTGGGTTTATCTTATTTCCACCCTTTATGCAAACACTGCTTTGTTGTACAGTGATCACAGCTGAACATGACACGAATAGGTGGCAGTCATGGTGGTGATGATGGTAATTATGGTGATAAGATGAATGGATTTATTTTCTTTTTTTATTGGATTTGGATTCGTCTGGACTGAGGGGGCTCGAACCCACAGCTTTCGCCTGGATAGGGCGGTGCTCTGACCAATTGAACTTCAAAATTCTTGGAGGCAGTTGTTTGTGATTTTGATAATAAGAATGAGTTACAATTGGTGACATTTTGAAAGAAGTTATGGGTTGATTTTGATGACTTTTTCTTTTTATCAGAGTTATATTCATAGTGATTTATTATTCCTAAGATGTGATTGGTTGTTGGAAATGATTGTAGTGGGTTGTCATTACCATAATGGTGGTGGTGATGATTAATGAATTATGATAGAGGTGACGACAGTGTGGTGGTGTCAAAGGGATGTTTGACAACTCAGTTGTTATCGCCCCAAATCTAATGCCTACTATCAATTCTTTCTCTATATGTTGGATTCTATGAACCAAGTGAAAGTGAAAGTGATATGACAAAGATCCATACATCACCTACAGCCACCACTTGTGGATTGGATTCCTGGGTATTTATTTATTCGTGTGACTCATATTCTTAGTTGTATTTGTTTTTTAAACATATCACATAGGTAAATTCTCAATCAGTAAACTAGCATAGCAAAATTTAGATCAAACTTAATTCATTCACCCAACAATTCACAATTCACATTTTGAATGTCACAATATAAGATTATTACAATTTAAATTTAACCAATCTGCCCATAAACAATGTTGGGAAATTTAGACTCCGGTTGATAGAATTAACAAGTTTTAAACCCAAGTTGTTAATTAGATTTATTATGAATAAAACTTGTTAAAACAAACAAACATCAATATCATGTCAAAATCATGTAGCGGAAAAATAAATAAGACAAGATATGATGACCCAGGAAAACCAATGAAACCAACCAGTTTCACAGTAAAAAACCTGGGGGGAAACCTTCCCGAAAATCAATCCACTATAGTAAAGAGAAGTTTCAGATCTAGTACAAAACCTTTGTCCCTAGACTCTACAATCCCCGTAGATGAACTCATAGCAGAAACCTTCTACCGCTTCAGAATCTCTGAACTTTTCAATATATGAACGCCACCCTTTTTGTTGCATGGATCCCAGTATGTGACTAACTCCTTTGCACGAATCCCAGTACGTGACTCACTCACCAACTTAAGGAAGAAGAATGTTGGCTGCAAAGTCATCAACAATGAAGATCAAGAAGCACTTGGTTACAAAACCCTAAGGCGCAAATACGCAGTAACTTCTTTCAGAGAGAATAAGGCATCGGTCACCTTTTGCATATGTTCTCCTTGTATTCTCTTATGTGACGGCCTCTAAAATAAGCCTTATATAGGTCTAGGGTTGTGAGAAAAGAAACCCTACACAAATACAAAAGCCTGGCCCCAAAATCAGATCTGAAAATTCTGATTTCCGTAACCTCGATAAATAGCAAGTGTCGAGGAGGTGTCGAGCTTTAAACCTCGATAGATAGCTATCTGTCGAGAAGCTATCGAGGAGCTATAGAGAAGACAGAAGATTTCTCAAACGATCCACCAGTTGTCGAGAAGGTGTCGAGATTGCGATAAGAAAACACCTTAAAAGCTCGATAGATAGCCAGCTGTCGAGAGATGTTGAGAAGCTGTTGGGCTATCTGTCCGTAGGTGTCGAGCTATCTGTCCAGCTTTAATGAACACCTTTTCTTCACTTGTTTCTTGGTCCAATCTTCATGGCTTTAATACTAGACTTGAACAACATGTTCCTTGAAGTATTAAACACATCCTAGATCTACTTAATTACAAGTAAAGTGTGTTTTGTCAAAGGATTAGCCAACTACATAAAATATGTCCTTAACAAACAAGATCTCCTCTCTCTCTCTCTCTCTCCAAGGTAACCCTGTAGATTGTCAACAAAATGCTTTATCTGATGCCTGGAACTGACCCCCAATAGCTCTATTAAACCCAGTTAGAATCTTCAGTGTGTGAGCTGCATTCTTCGCTGCAAGTTATAAACCAGAATTAAAAAGACATGGTCAAGACTTGCTCCATTAAACCCGGACCTTCTATGCCTACCATGTTCTCGAGAAAACCTTTGATTCATGTTCTCCATTTCTATGGATAACTTTATGCATTGATTTTGATGATTATCTCCTCAACCAATTTCCTCTGCTAAAAGGTGTCAATGGTTGTCTTCCTGTACTTCCTTGAACTTAAAGCAGTGATTTTGTAAATGTGTTTCTGGAATTGGTGAGGTGTAGGTCTACATAGCTGGTTGGAAGAGTGAATGCAGTGGTGATGGGGGGTAGCCAACCAACTAGCAATGAGAGAGTGGATGTGTTAAAAAAAATGGTGGTGCGGATATTTGGTGATAGTGTATCAGATGGAAGTGGTTATGGTATATCCAAAGTGGTGTTGTCGTTGGTGACCTATGACCTTGGTCTTGTCCTTTTGTGTGTTGTGTGGTCATTTTTAAGTGTTTGGTCCAATGTTGATTTTGTAATTTTGAAAGGAAAAAAATTTCTCCAAACTGGGTTGGAGAAATTTTGTCCAAACTGCTAGTTGGCACTCTCTGAAATAAACTATGCGTTACTGGGGCATGTAATTCTCACATGACATTTTAGTAGACTTGATAGAATAATCTTTGTTAAGTCTTATCACATTCTGCTTTTGTTTCCTCCTCTCTCTCTCTCTCTCTCTCACATTTTAAGGTCCATTCACCTGCCACCAAGAGTGCAGGCAATCATTCCCAAAGTTCCAAAAAGAAATGAAGAAAAAAAATTCGCTTGCCTTTCATATTTTGATGTCATCTAGCCACTTCACTAAATCATCCAAATCCTTATCTGGGCTCCCTCCTTTGATAGCATCCAAAGTTGCATCCCTAAGCTTCTTGACTCAGACTCTTTCCAGTCTAGTTGCATCCATTAACTCAACCAATAGACTCAATGGAGCACAATAGTCCTATTTAACACATCTCAAGGCTTTCACTCAAGTACCCTATAGTCCAAGTTAAGTAGCATGACTCCATTCCCCCTGAATTTCAAATTCAACTATTAACTTAGGTTAGATCATTGGTATATAAACTGGTAATTTGAATTTGAATATCCCAAAAAAAAAAAAAAGAGTGAATGCAGTGGTGGTGTGAGGGGGGGGGGGGTGGGGTTTGGGGAAGAGGGGTGTTTCAAATTTGGTGTCTCGGGCCCTCTAGATGTCTAAGAATTGACAAGACTACCAAAAAAAGGAACTATGTCTCACTCTCAGTCTTGTTTTAAGATATCATGGTTTTAAATGGATACAAGCAAAAAGACTATGTGTAAGCCTCATATATGATAATGACTCTAAAAATTTAAGGGATGTTGACCTTGTTAATAGACTGACTAAGCAAAATACTTGGTTATTTGTTTGAAGTCTGTTTGTTTTAGCTTAAAACGTTAGCTTATTTCCGGTGTTCTCATTGTCACAGGTTATTGGTTGTACGATGATGCTTGCTGGAAACTGGCTGATGAGGTACCATGATGCTTGCTGACAATTTTTTGTGATGTAAAAAATCCTTGAGGGGTCCAAGATTTTGTGATGTAAAAATCTGTTGTTGGGAACTTGTTTGTAATTATTTGTTTATGTAATTAATCTTTTGGCAATGAACTTGTTTTGTTTATGTAATTAATCTTTTGGAAATGAACTTGTTTTGTTTGCTGGCAATTGGTTGGGAGTTGTTGAGTGTTGGCAATTTGTTTTGTTGGTTCCAATTGGTTGCATCTGAGTGTCGGCAGGAATTACAGGTCTTGTTTTGGGCATGAATGTGTTTAGGAAGAAAAAAGAAAAGAAAAAAGAAATAAAACCTATAGCTGCGTTTTTAAAAACGCAGCTATAGGAAAACCCAATGTTAGGGTCTCTAGTCGCGTTTTTAAAAACACAGCTCTATAGTTGTGTTTTCGACCCCTATAGCTACATTTTTACACACCAACAGATGCGGGACCTATAGCTGCGTTTTGTAGAAAACGTGGCTATAGGCCCGGCTTAGGCTGTGTTTAAAACGCGGTTATAAGTTGGACCTATAGCCGCATTTTCTACAAAACGCAGCTATAGGTCCCACATCTGTGGGTGTGTAAAAAGGCGGCTATAGGGGGTCGAAAACGCAGCTATAGGGTAATATGTAGCCGCGTTTTTAAAAATGCAGCTCTAGGTCCCGCAGGGGGCTATAGTCGCACAAGATAAGCCACGTTTGAAAATGCGGCTATAGCCTATAGTTGCGTTTTTAGGGTCTATAGCTGCGTTTTTCAAACGCAGCTATAGCTCTCTTTTTTTGTAGTTAAATAGTTTATCTTTTCATATGTCAATTTTCATTCTCTCTCTCTGTGGGCAAAATGAAGTAAAAATGCTCATAATGTGCATGGGTAAAGGCGGTTTAGAAACAACGTTATAGCTTGATATTTTGTAGTGGAAAAGAATAAAATGGCTAATAGAAGATACGATATAAGAGCACTCACATTAGCCAACATATAATAGTATAAGGGGTAAATTTTACACATACCACTCCAAAAATTACCCACATGAGTTCATATAAGAGCATTTGCACCAGCTCGTGCAATTATTTATTTATTTATTTTAGTGTAAAAATCTATTTTTTCTATTTCACATAACTACTTTTCAAAACACCTCATATAAGATTATCTATTTTATACTACATTTCATTAAATTATTTATTTATATATCAATAACATGTAAAATAAATAATCTGATGTGAGTGTTTTTGAAAAGTAGTTGTGTAAAATAAAAAAAATAGGTTCTTATATTAAAATATACTGAAAATTTTATATAAACTGATGTGAATTCACTAACAACAAGAAAAGAATGTTTGTGACCAAAACCTAATTGAAAGAGGTGTATGATTACAATGAGATAAGGTGGGGTTCAATTTGAGATTGATCACATCTTTTAGCTTCTAATCTTTTTTTATTAACATTAATATCTTTTTTCTAATTTGTTTTGATTCGTTTGTTTTGTTTAAATCTTTTGGTTTGTCTTTTTCCCTTCATAGGCCAAAAACGTATTGACCCCTTGTGATTTAATTAATTAATTAGCCAAGTTATTAATTAATCAATTTAACATGCAAACGCGTGGTAGCATAAACAAATCACCAAATAACTAAATATGCAGCAGAAATTAAATGACACGGTGATTTGTTTACGAATGGGGAAAACTTGACGACAAAAACCCCATGGGGTGATTTTCAGGTCATCACTCCCGAAACTCCACTATTATCACAACAAGCGGTTATAAGTAAAGGAATCCCAAGTACCTTACCAACCTACAGTTGAACCCTTACCCCAATACCCAATTGGACTTGTTCTGTAGTGACAGTTCCCCCTTTTGATCCACGGCTCCCAAGTACGTGACTAACCAATGCGCGGATCCCAGTACGCGACTTCAACACCAACTAGAAAGAGAGGTTCGCTGCAAAGTTTTTCAGTTCATCCACGATGAATATCAAGAAGATGCTTGGTCACAAAACCCAAAGGTGCACATACACAGCAACTTCTTCAGAAGAGATGAACTAGGGCAAGAACTTCGTCTCTGGTCACAATTTGCTTCAACAGAGTTTTCTCAATGCTTGTGCAACTTGTGTACTCTTTGACGACCCTTAAAATAATCCTTTTATATGTCTAGGGTTAGGAGAAAAGAAGGCCCAAAAACACATTCACGGATCCCAAGAAATCAGATCAGAATTCTGATTTTTATAAACCTCGACAAATAGAAGTTGTCGAGAAGCTGTCGAGCAGGTGTCGAGCTTACGGGCTGGAACAGCTTTCTAAACCTCGACACATACTAGCTGTCGAGCTTTAGTAACCTTGCACTTTCAACTTGTTTTCTTGGACAGATTTGAAGGCTTCCACACTTGATCTTGAAACATAGTTTCTTGAAGTATTTCAACACATCCTAGTTGTACCCAATTACAAGTAAAGTGCGTTTTGTCAAAGGATTAGCCAATTACATAAAAGAATGACATATGTTCTTTAACAAGTGAAACACATATGTCCTAACAATCTCCTCCTTTGGCAATCCGTGACAAAACCAGAACAAACAAATGAACATATGAGAGAAGTCATAAATCACTCAACTCATATTCACTTGTTGAATACAATAAAATCTATCCTAACACAAACTCTTGAAAAACTTTGCAAGAAGAGAGTTTATGGCAAGTAGACTTTGACAACCTATATTTCTGAAACACTTTAAACAAAAATCATCAAGGCATCTTAGTGTAAAATAGAAATAATAGATTGCATACAAGTATAAGAAACATGTGTATAAAGATAGAGAAGAAACAACATATGTAGAGGTAGGTGAAAGAAACATACATCCACATATAGAGAAAATAAGTACAATGTATGTAAAAACTGGTCACAAGACCTCATATACAAGAACAATGTATCTAAAAAGTAGAAAAGAAAAAGATACATCATATTCTCACTACATCCCTCAAGTATCAACACTCCCCCTAACAAAATGTCCTATACTAACTCTCCCCCTAAGATGACTACTCTCATGTCCCAAAATTACTCCCCATTTTTGTCACGAGTGACAAAGGGTAGAGTGTCAAGTAGACATCTCATCAGTAGAGCTAGCATCTCCATCATCATCATCCGAAGCATCATCGTCCTTGTCATCATCATCCTTAGAGTCAGAAGTCGCTGGAGGAGGTGGTGAAGGAGTAGCCTCAGGAGCAAAACCACCCATGGTCGCCTATCATCGTGCAATACGACTAACACGAACATTCACCTGATACATTTCAGTGGAGAGTGTATCAAGGCGAGCATCCATGTGCTGCAGCTACGCCATGATGTCTCTAAGGGACACATCGCTCATGGAGGAAGAAGCAGTGGATATAGATGGAGCAGATCGAGATGGAGCTGAACGGGAGGTAGGAGTGGAATCCGGCTGTCTCGGCCTAAACTGAGTCTCACTACATTTTACGATAGCGACATCTATGGCACACATGAAAGTGAAATGGTCGGACACGGGAAAAAGGATGGAAAAATGGCGTAGAATACTCGTGATAGCAGAAGGAAATATAAGCTTATCACGGGTTGCCGCATCCAAATGAACATCTATAATAGACATAATGAAATAAGAAGGAAAATCTATGGTAAGATGCTTAAGGAGGGATAACAAAAATCGAGCACGAGGCTCTGTGATGGAGTTGTAGTGAGAAAGCGGATGAAGTACAAAAGTCATCACCATGTTTAAGAATCTAGGACCTTTAGCAAAAAGCCGACATGATGTAAACTGACGCTCACCCCACTCCGAAGGGCACTCATAGAAAGCAGATATGAGCTCATCCTTGGACACAGTCTGTAGACGCTCACAAGAAGGATAGTCAGGAAACTCTATCCTAGGAACCCGAAGCACATCCGCAACAAGTTGAGGTGTGATAGGAATGCCCGTACCTCAAACGCGAGTGAAGTAAAGAGGTACTGAACGATCAATCCCGTGCATGTTGGAGTAAAACTCCTGAAAGAGCACGAGAGGACATGTGACTGGGACGTTACACAGTGACTCTCATTCCCTACTGTGAATGACAGAGGGAAGGTTAGTGTTGGTGAAGTCCGCCAAAATGACTTGGCGTTCCGAATGAACACCTCGTCTAGAAAAGTTCTCCGAGAATGCCTTGTGGGCATCATCATCACGGAATCGAAGAGAAAGAGGAGCAGAATCATAAGATGAAGAAGCTCCAGAACGAAGAGGGTTCCGAGCCGGAGTAGATTTACGCTTAGGTGCCATAGACACTACTAACGTAAACAGAATGAGAGAAAGGGAGAAAGAGACAATCAAAAAAGTCCCAAGCAATTCAAATATATCAAATATATTGAAAAGAGAGTATGTATGCATGGGGAATGTATGTACATGTGATATGCAAAAAAAATTTCATCACGGGCTCAGCCCAATCCAAACCTACTAGCACACAAACATAGTACACACATCTAAATGCATGAAAATACCATTATAATGCAAATGTGATGCAATGCATGAGATTTTGAACACCTTTAAAAGAAAACACATCCCAAAATTTCAAGAAAAACTCATTAATTTTGAAAAACCCCAAAATTTTTCAAAAACCCCAAAACCTAAGATTCAAAAACATGAAATGCATGAAGAATGAAAGGAAAAGAGATCATACCAAGTGATTTGAAGCAAAGAAGGGCCGAAAATCATGTGGGTTGAAGGTTTTGAGTGAGAAAAGAGAGTTTGGGAGGTGAACAAGCGCAGACAAATTGAGAGAGATCGAGAAAAATGAGAACTGGATCACGCAAAGGGTATATATAGCATCCTCAGTAAATCTCGACAGGTGAGGTATCGAAAAGTGTCAGCCATCTGTCGAGGTAGGTGTCGAGGAAAAAGGTCATTGACAGATACAGGTGTCGAGGAGGTATCGAGAAATAAACACTAGAACCAAGAACAGAAGCTCGATCGATCGACCAGGTGTCGAGAAGCTATCGAGGAGGCAGGAACTTTCTCGATCCATCCACTAGGTGTCGAGGAAGTGTCAAGATTGCGATAAGAAAAAGCTGAAGAAGCTCGACAGATGGCTACGTCTCGAGGAGGTGTCGAGCCAGCTTTTAAAAACAGTTTTTCGAATAGAGAAAAACATAGATATGAATGCAATCCAACATGCACCTCAACAAATGATCCAATCAACATATTAAGCTCTCAAAATCCTCTCTCAACAAAAATTTTAAGCACATGGATCCTCCAAAAATACACACACACACACACACACACAACAAGTCTAACCAATTTTATATTTCAAAAACAAGTCAAGATAGTTTAGTGAGCATACATTAGCACATGTAAAACCTTGTGATGGCCAAATCACATTGTACCTACATATGTATCAAGAGTAGCAAAGAATATTGCGTGTTGTGTGTGAAAAACATCGCAAGATTGCATATATGTATACAAGTTATGACGATCTGAAATATGAGAAAATAACTTTAACTCACACGTAATCATAACTGTTTGATGGGGACTATCACCTTTGAGGTACATCCTATAACTCTCACATCTCCTAGAACACACGCTTGCAATCATATTTAAAACATTTTAATCTTTTTGCTTTTTATTTTCTTTGCATATTTTCTTTTAAGCATATCATGCATAGGCATATAAGAGAGAGAAAAGAAATACCCAACATGTTAAGCATTGACATTGCACTTTTGCTATGCCGAAGCATACGGATGTCTTTGACATTGCACTTTTGCTATGCCGAAGCATACAGGTGTCATATTATGATTGGCGGGCAACAGTGGTGAGATGGTTATTTATGCCTTTCTCTTAGGATTTTCTAGTCCTACCCGTCAAAATGAGTGATACGAGTGTTAAGTTTAAGAGATAACTTAATCTTACTCATCACAAATAAGAGCCATAAAGCTCACTTGCTTAGTTGTGCATAGAGATGCTCATCTAAGTTACAAAAGATACAAAGTTTAGAAAACTTTGTCTCAGTGGCCATCCAAGGTACACAAGTACCAATGTACACATAACACACACTGTTTTTGTATTTTCTGATTTTTCAATTTTTTTTATTCTATATCAAAAACAAAATAAACATAACTGAAAATAAACAAACAAAAACATGTTATCAAAGCAAAGCATAAAACTAGACTGACTCAAAATAAATGCAAAACACACAAGTAATGCAACAAACAAAAACAAGAAGATAGAAGAAAGTGATAAAATCACTTAGAGTCCTTTTTCTTCCACACATTGGAAGAACATTTCCTTTGATTGAACCCTTGAATCGGCAGTGAGGGGGAAGTATTGAAACTGTTCAAGTTCGAAAGGAACATGAGAGCTTTCAGAAGATCTCCAAAAGGAGTAAGAGAGGATTGAAGCTGATTTCGGCTTTCAGATGCTATCATGTTGTTGCTCTGTTAAGTGACTAACCACTTATAGCAATTTGGTTGTGTATGACCGGCAGCTCCACAATGATGATAAAGATGCTGCTTCTTCTGTTTAGGCTTTTGAGAGTTAGCCTTCTTAGCCTTAGGGATTTTAACATCTTTCTTATCTTGTTTAGGGGGTGCTCCTAAGATAGATTTGCCATTGTCTAAGTTCTCACTAGTTAATTCAGTTTTAACATCATTTTTCTCAATTTCAACATTATTAGAAGGAGGAACAAAAACAGTAGTACTAGTAAAAGCAATATTAGAGGAAGAAAGACCATACCCTAAACCTATTCGATCCGAAACAGATTTCTAATTGCTGAGCATCTCATCAAGCTTTGCACTTGAAGTCCTCTCCAATTGAGCTCTGACTTGAAACAGCTTCGCTTCAAGCTTCTTGGTTTTCTCAGCCAAGAAATTGTTCTCAAACTTCAGTGCACCAATTTTTTGACTAGCTTCATCAAATTTTGTAGAAAGCTCTTCATGATCAAGTTCTACATCACTGAGCTTCTTGGTGGCTAGCCTATACAGTTTCTCATGCTTCTCAGAGAGCTTGTATAGTTTCTCATAGGCTGAATGGATATCATCTTAATCATCCATCTTCTCACACTTAGAATCCACCAATTCTTCTTCTTCTTTCACTTCTTCAACAATCCCTTCAGTAGGATTGACTGTGGCAGTGAAGGCATTCAAGATTCTGTCATCTTCATCGTCGGAATCATCCTCAGGCTTAGTGTCGCTTAAGGTAGCAGCAAGTGCCTTACTCTTCCCAATGCTTTTGAGATACGTGGGGCACTCCTGTTTCATATGATTGAAACCATGACACCCAAAACACTTAGGTCCTGCCGGAACAGTGTACTGACCGCCATCCCTTGCATCCTTCTTCCCTTTGTCTTGGCCTTTAGACTGAGAAGAACTGGATTGTCTGCGATCCTTGTCGAAATTCCTCCCATTGGCATTCTTCATAAATTTCTTGAACTGCCTTGTAATGTAGGACTTCACCTTGGAATCTTCATCATCGGAAGAATCATCTGTGTCACTGCTTTTAGCCTTCAAGGCCATACTCTTGCCTTTACCCGACTTGCCAATCCTAGATAACCCTAGTTCATAGGTCTGCAAGTTTCCAACCAGCTCAGTCAAAGGAATCTTATCAAGATATCCTTTGATTCTTCTATCGTTGTAATCTTGGCATGGAATCTCTCGGGTAGAGATCTGAGTACCTTCCTTACAATCTTGGGTTCAGGAATGGTTTCACCAAGATTGAAAGCTAAGTTCACTATGTCCTTGAACTTGGCATAGAACTCATCGAATGACTCATCCTCCTCCATCTTTATTTATTCAAAGCTTGTAATGAGCCTTTAAAGCTTTGAATTCTTGACAGCCTTTGTACCCTCATAGGTTATTTGGAGGATGGTCCATGTTTCCTTTGCAGTTTCAGTAGAGGATATCTTCTTGAACTCCTCATTGGTGACTGTGCTAAATAAGGCATTCAACGCTTTGCTGTTGAAGTTTGCCGCCTTGATCTTGGCTTCATCCCAATTGGCCGACGCTTCTTTTGGCTTGGTCCAGCCAATCTCTACAGCTTGCCACACCTTCTCATCTAAAGACTGTAAGAAAGCTCTCATGCGTACTTTCTAGTATGCATAGTTAGTGCCATCAAATAAAGGAGGTATGATTAATGACTGTCCTCTATCCATGACAAACAGGGGTCAATGGATCAACACAGCAAAGATTAAACCTAATCAGAGTGTGCCTGCTCTGATACCACTTGATAGGCCAAAAACGTATTGACCCCTTGTGATTTAATTAATTAATTAGCCAAGTTATTAATTAATCAATTTAACATGCAAACGCGTGGTAGCATAAACAAATCACCAAATAACTAAATATGCAGCGGAAATTAAATGACACGGTGATTTGTTTACGAATGGGGAAAACCTGACGGCAAAAACCCCACCGGGTGATTTTCAGGTCACCACTCCCGAAACTCCACTATTATCACAACAAGCGGTTACAAGTAAAGGAATCCCAAGTATCTTACCAACCTACAGTTGAACCCTTACCCCAATACCCAATTGGAATTGTTCTGTAGTGATAGTTCCCAATTTTGATGCACGGCTCCCAAGTACGTGACTAACCAATGCGTAGATCCCAGTACGCGACTTCAACACCAACTAGAAAGAGAGGTTGGCTGCAAAGTTCTTCAGTTCATCCACGATGAAGATTAAGAAGATGCTTGGTCACAAAACCTAAAGGTGCACATACACAGCAACTTCTTCAGAAAAGATGAACTAGGGCAAGAACTTCGTCTCTGGTCACAATTTGCTTCAACAGAGTTTTCTCAATGCTTGTGCAACTTGTGTACTCTTTGACGGCCCTTAAAATAATCCTTTTATATGTCTAGGGTTAGGAGAAAAGAAGGCCCAAAGACACATTCACGGATCCCAAGAAATCAGATCAGAATTCTGATTTTTATAAACCTCGACAGATAGAAGCTGTTGAGCAGGTGTCGAGCAGGTGTCGAGCTTACGGGCTGGAACAGCTTTCTAAACCTCGACACATACTAGCTATCGAGCTAGCTGTGAAGCTTTAGTAACCTTGCACTTTCAGCTTGTTTTCTTGGACAGATTTGAAGGCTTCCACACTTGATCTTGAAACATTGTTTCTTGAAATATTTCAACACATCCTAGATCTACCTAATTACAAGTAAAGTGCGTTTTGTCAAAGGATTAACCAATTACATAAAAGAATGACATATGTTCTTTAACAAGTGAAACACATATGTCCTAACATCCCTATTAGTGGCTATATATATATATATATGGATTGAGTTCAAGTTACACCTGGTGTAACTATAAGCAATATTACACCACTCAATATTTTTTAATTAGATGCGAATATTGAAAAATCCACTATTAAATTACATTATCTTTGTATATTATTTATGGTTGCAAAATTTCAAGGTGATCAAAAATTAATATCCATGTCATCAATCAATTATTAAAATTCAAATTTTTGTAGTTTAAAATAATACATAAAATATGAGTTTATGGATCAAATGGTAAATAGCATTCGATTGATA
This sequence comes from Quercus ilex subsp. ballota, assembly GCA_032727855.1. Classification (NCBI taxonomy): domain Eukaryota; kingdom Viridiplantae; phylum Streptophyta; class Magnoliopsida; order Fagales; family Fagaceae; genus Quercus; species Quercus ilex. Next base: position 41,770,935 of record CM064909.1, on the reverse strand, counting down.
TGAAAATTGGCATGCATGTTAAGAACATATAGAACATGTAATTCAATGGTTGGATTTTCAAAATTTTAATTCAATAACAAATTATTGGGTGGTATAACATTTCTTAGAATTACACTAGGTGTAACTTGAACCCAACTCTTTCTCTCTATATATATATATATATGCCATCTAGATCAACTTTGGACAAAGCCCTATTGTCTTACCTATTAGGACATATGTGTTTTCACTTGTTAAGAACATATGTCACTTATTTATGTAAATTGGCTAATCCTTTGACAAAATGCACTCTACTTGTAATTGGGTAGTTCTAAGTGTTTTTAATACTTCAAGAAACAAGGTTTCAAGATCAAGTGTTGAAGTCATCAAGTCTGTCCAAGAAAGAACAAGCTGAAGTGCAAAATCATTAAAGCTCGACACCTTCTCGATAGCTACCTCGACACCTGCTATCTGTCGAGAATTACAAAATCAGATTTTCTGATCTGATTTCCTTGAGATCCGTGAATATGCTTTTGGGCCTTCTTTCCTTCTAACTCTAAACATATAAAAGGATTGTTTTAAGAGCCATCATATGGTACACAAGTTGCAAAAGCATTGAGCAATCTCTGTTCAAGCAAATTGTGATCAAAGACGAAGTTCTTAACCTAGTTCATCTTCTCTGAAGAAGTTGCTGTGTATTTGCACCAAAGGGTTTTGTAACCAAGCATCTTCCTGATCGTCATCATGTAGGATGAACTAAAGAACTTTGCAGCCAACCTCTCTTTCTTAGTTGGTGTTTGAAGTCGCATACTGGGATCCGCACATTGGTTAGTCATGTACTTGGGAGCCGTGCATCAAAAGGGAAAATTGTCACTACAGATCAAGTCCAATTGGGTATTGGGGTAAGAATTCAACTGTAGGTTGGTAAGGTACTTGGGATTTCTTTACTTGTAACCGCTTGATTTGATAATAGTGGAGTTTCGGGAGTGGTGACCTGAAAATCACCCGATGGGGTTTTTGCTGTTAGGGTTTTCCCCGTTAGTAAAAAAATCAACGTGTTATTTATTTTCTGCTGCTTAATTAGTTTATTGGTGATTTGTTTGTGCTTCCACGCGTTTGCATGATAAATTGATTAATTAATAACTTGGCTAATTAATTAATTGGTTTAATTACAAGGGGTCATTCAATTTGTGGCCTATCAAGTGGTATCAGAGCGGGCACACTCTGATTAGGGTTTAATCTTTGCTGTGTTTGATCCATTGACCCCTGTTTGTCATGGATAGAGGACATTCGTTAATTATACCTCCTTTATTTGATGGGACTAACTATGCATACTAGAAAGTGCGCATGAGAGCTTTTTTGCAGTCCTTAGATGAAAAGGTGTGGCAAGTTGTTGAGATTGGCTGGACTAAGCCAAAAGAAGTGCCGGCCGATTGGGATGAAGCCAAGATCAAGGCGGCAAACTTCAACAGTAGGGCATTGAATGCGTTGTTCAGTGCGGTCACCAATGAGGAGTTCAAGAAGATATCCTCAACTGAAACTGCTAAGGAGGCGTGGACCATCCTCCAGACAACCTATGAAGGAACAAAGGCTGTCAAAGATTCAAAGCTTCAGAGGCTCACTACAAGCTTTGAAGAGATTAAAATGGAGGAGGATGAGTCGTTTGATGAGTTCTATGCCAAGCTCAAGGACATAGTGAACTCAGCCTTCAATTTTGGGGAAACCATCCCTAAACCCAAGATTGTAAGGAAGGTACTCAGATCTCTACCTGAGAGATTCCATGCCAAGATCACGGCAATAGAGGAATCAAAGGATATTGACAAGATTCCTTTGACTGAGCTGGTTAGAAACTTGCAAACCTATAAGATAGGGTTATCTAGGATTGGCAAGTCAAGTAAAGGCAAAAGCATGGCCTTGAAGGCAAAGAGCAGTGATACAGATGAGTCTTTCGATGATGAAGATTCCAAGATGAAGTCCTACATCACCCGGCAGTTCAAAAAGTTTATGAAGAATGCCAATGGAAGGAACTTCGACAAGGACCGCAGGCAGTCCAATTCTTCTTAGTTTAAAATCCAAGACAAAGGGAAGAAGGATGCTAAGGATGGCGGTCAGTATACTGTTCCCGCAGGACCTAAGTGCTTTGGATGTCATGGGTTCGGACATATGAAACATGAGTGTCCTACATATCTCAAGAGCATTGGAAAAAGCAAGGCACTTGCTGCTACCTTGAGTGACACTGAGTCCGAAGATGATTCCGACAATGAGGATGACGGAATCTTAAATGCCTTCACTGCCATAGTCAATCCTATTGAAGGGATTGTTGAAGAAGTAGAGGAAGAAGAAGAACTTGTGGAGTTAAAATTTGAGAAGATGGATGATCAAGATGATATCCATTCAGCCTATGAAAAGCTTTACAAGCTCTTTGAGAAGCATGAGAAATTGTATAGGTTGGCTAAAAGCTCAGTGATGTGGAACTCGATCGTGAAGAGTTGTCCACAAAGTTTGATGAGGCGAATCAAACCATTGGAGCACTAAGGTTTGAGAACAACTTTTTGGCTGAGAAGACCAAGAAGCTTGAAGCAGAGCTGTTTCAAGCCAGAGCTCAACTGGAGAGGACTTCAAGTGCAAAGCTTGATTAGATGCTCAGCAATCAGAAATCTGCTTCGGATCGAACAGGCTTAGGGTATGGTCTTTCTTTCTCTAATACTGCTTCTGCTAGTAATACTGTTTTTGTGTCTCCTACTAATAACACTGAAATTGAGAACACTGATGATAAAACTGCTAGTGAGAACTTAGACAAGGATAAATCTATCTTAGGAGCACCCCCTAAGCAAGATAAGAAAGATGCTAAAAACCCTAGGGCTAAGAAGGCTAACTCTCAAAAGCCTAAACAAAAGAAGCAGCATCTCTGTTATTATTGTGGAGCTGCCGGTCATACTCGACCAAATTTCTATAAGTGGTTAGCCACTCAACAGAGCAACGGCATGATAGCATCTGGAAGCCAAAATCAGCTTCAATCCTTTCTTGCTCCTCTTGGAGATCTTCTGAAAGCCCTCATGTTCCTTTCGAACTTGAACGGTTTCAATTCTTCCCCCTCATGTTTGGTTCAAGGGTTCAATTAAAGGAAAGGTTCTTCCAAAGTGTGGAAGAAAAAGGACTCTAAGTGATTTTATCACTTTCTTCTATCTTCTTATTTTTGGTTGTTGCATTACTTGTGTGTTTTGCATTTTTTTCTGAGTCAGTCTAGTTTTATGCTTTGCTTTGATAACATGTTTTTGTTTGTTTACTTTCAGTTTTGGTTATTTTGCTTTTAATATAAAAATAAAAAAAAATTGAAAAATAAAAAAAATACAAAAACAGTGTGTGTTATGTGTACATTGGTACTTGTGTACCTTGGATGGCCATTGAAACAAAGTTTTCTAAACTTTGTATCTTTTGTAGCTTAGATGAGCATCTCTATGCACAACTAAGTAAGTGAGCTTTGTGGCTCTTGTTTGTGATGAGTAAGATTAAGTTATCTCTTAAAACTTAACACTCATATCACTCTTTTTGACAGGTAGGACTAGAAAATCCTAAGAGAAAGGCATAAATGATCATCTCACCACTGTTGCCCGCCAATCATGTATGACACATGTATGCTTCGACATAGTAAAAGTGCAGTGTCATAGACACCTGTATGCTTCGGCATAGCAAAAGTGCAGTGTCAAAGACATCCGTATGCTTCGGCATAGCAAAAGTGCAATGTCTATGCTTAACATGTTGGGTATTTCTTTTCTCTCTTTTTATGCCCATGCATGATATGCTTAAAAGAAAATATGCAAAGAAAATAAAAAGCAAAAAGATCAAAAATGCTTTAAATATGATTGCAAGTGTGTTTTCTAGGAGATGTGGGAGTTATAGGATGTACCTCGAAGGTGATAGTCCCCATCAAACAGTTATGATGGTGTGTGAGTTAAAGTTATTTTCTCATATCTCAGATCGTCATAACATGTATACACATATGCAACCTTGCGATGTTTTTCACACACAACACGCAATATTCTTTGCTACCCTTGATACATGTGCAAGTACAATGTGATTTGGCCATCACAAGTGTTGGCATGTGCTAATGTATGCTCACTAAACCGTCTTGACTTATTTTTGAAAAATAAAATTGGTTAAACTTGTTTAGTGTGTGTGTGTGTTTCTGAGGATCCATGTGCTTAAAATTTCTGTTGAGAGATGATTTTGAGAGCTTAATCTGTTGATTGGATCATTGGTTGAGGTGCTTGTTGGATTGCATTCATGTCTGTGTTTTTCTCTTCTCGAAAAACTGCTTTTTAAAGATGGCTCGACACCTCCTTGATACCTAGTTATCTGTCGAGCTTCTCAAGCCTTTTTCTTATCGCAATCTCGACAGCTCTTTAACACCTGATGGATCGATCGAGAAATCTCCTGTCTCCTCGATACCTTCTCAATACCTTGTTGATCGATCGAGCTTCTGTTCTTGGTTCTGGTGTTCATTCCTCGACACCTTCTCGACACCTTCAGCTGTCGACGGCCATTTCCTCGATACCTTCCTTGACAGCTTCCTCGATACCTCTCGACACCTCAGCTGTCGAGATTTACTAAGGTGTCTATTTAAGCTCCTGTCGCGATTCTTCTCTCATTTCTCTCGATCTCTCTCGATCTGTTCGTGGCAGTTCCTCTCCCAAACTTGTTTTTCTTACTCCAAACTTCCAACCCACTTGATTCTTGATCATTCCTTGCTTCTAATCACTTAGTAAGATCACATTTCCCTTCCTTTTTCATGCATTTCATGTTTTGAAACTTAGGTTTTGGGGTTTTTCAAAATTAATGAGTGTTTCTTGAAATTTTGGGTTAGGTTTTCACTTAAATGTTTTCAAAATGTCATACATTGCATTTCATGTGCATTAGAATGGTATTTACATGCATTTAGATGTGTGTTCTATGTTTGTGTGCTGCTAGGATTGGATTGGGCTGAGCCCATGATGCTTTTCAATTTGCATTTCACATGTTCATGCATTCCCATGTATACGTAATTTTTGTTCAATATATTTGATATATGTGAACTGTGTTGGGACTTTTCTAATTGTCTCCTTCTCTATCTCTTTCTCATTCTGTTTACGTTAGTAGTGTCTATGACACCCAAACGTAAATCCACTCCGGCTCGGAACCCTCTGCATTCTGGAGCTTCCTTTTCTTCTGATTCTGCTCCTCTAAATCTTCGGTTCCGTGATAGAGATGCCCACAAGGCATTTTCTGAGAACTTTTCTAGACGAGGTGTTCATTCGGAATGCCAAGTCATTTTGGCGGACTTCGCCTACACTGACCTTCCCTCTGTCATTCACAGTAGGGGATGGGAGTCACTGTGTGACATCCCGGTCACCTGTCCTCTCGTGCTGATTCAGGAGTTTTACTCCAACATGCACGGGATAGATCATTCAGTACCTCTCTTTTTCACTCGCGTTCGAGGTACGCGCATCCCTGTCACATCGCAGCTAGTTGCGGATGTGCTTAGGGTTCCTAGGATAGATTTTCCTGACTATCCTTCTTGTGAGCGTCTGAGTACTGTGTCCAAAGAAGAGCTCATTTCTGCTTTTTGTCAGCGCCCCGCTGATTGGGGTGAGCATCTGTACACATCATGTAGGCCTTTTGCTAAAGGTTCTAGATTTCTAAACATGGTGATGACCTTTGTACTCCATCCACTCTCTCACTACAACTCCATCACAGAGCCTCGTGCTCGATTTTTGTTATCACTTCTAGAGCATTTAACTATAGATTTTCCTTCTCATTTCATCATTTCTATCATAGATGTCCATCTAGATTCGGTGTCCTGTGATAAGCTCATCTTTCCTTCTGCTATCACGAGGATCTTACGCCATTTTTCTATCCATTTTCCTGTGTCCGACCACTTCACACACATCTGTGCCATAGATGCCGCTACCGTAAAACGTAGTGAGGCTCAGTTTAGGTTGCGACAGACGGATTCCACTCCTCCCTCTCATTCGGCTCCATCCAGATCTGCTCCATCTACATCTGCTCCTTCTTCCTCTACTGGCGATGTATCTCTTGGAGACATCATGGCGCAGCTACAGCGCATGGATGCTCGCCTCGATACACTCTCCACTGAGTTGTATCAGGTGAATGTTCATGTTGGTCGTATTGCACGACGGCAGGCGACCATGGGTGGTTTTGCTTCTGAGGCTACTCCTTCACCACCTCCTCCAGTGGCTTCTGACTCTGAGGATGATGATGATGATGGTGATGACGATGACGCTTCGAATGATGATGGAGATGCTAGCTCTACTGATGAGATGTCTACATGACACTCTACCCTTTGTCACTCGTGACAAAAAGGGGGAGTAGTTTTGGGTTATGAGAGTAGTCATCTTAGGGATGTAGTGAGGTTTTGATGTATTTTTTCTTTTCTATTCTCTATAGATACATTGTTCTTGTATATGAGATCTTGTGACCAGTTTTACATACATTGTACTTATCTTCTCTCTATATGTGGATGTATGTTTCTTTCACCTCTCTCTACATGTATTGTTTCTTTTCTATCTTTACACACATGATTCTTATACTTGAATGCAATCTATTATTTTTGTTTCACACAAGATGCCTTGATGAGTTTTGTTTAAAGTGTTTCAGAAATACAGGTTGTCAAAGTCTACTTGCCATAAACTCTCTTCTTGCAAAGTTTTTCAAGAGTTTGTGTTAGGATAGATTTTATTGTATTCAACAAGTGAATATGAGTTGAGTGATTTATGACTTCTCTCATATGTTCATTTGTTTGTTGTGGTTTTGTCACGGATTGCCAAAGGGGGAGATTGTTAGGGCATATGTGTTTTCACTTGTTAAGAACATATATCACTTATTTATGTAAATTGGCTAATCCTTTGACAAAATGCACTATACTTGTAATTGGGTAGTTCTAGGTGTTTTTAATACTTCAAGAAACAAGGTTTCAAGATCAAGTGTTGAAGTCATCAAGTCTGTCCAAGAAAGAACAAGCTGAAGTGCAAAATCATTAAAGCTCGACACCTTCTCGATAGCTACCTCGACACCTTCTCGATAGCTACCTCGACACCTGCTATCTGTCGAGAATTACAAAATTAGATTTTCTGATCTGATTTCCTTCGGATCCGTGAATATGCTTTTGGGCCTTCTTTTCTTCTAACCCTAAACATATAAAAGGATTGTTTTAAAAGCCGTCATATGGTACACAAGTTGCAAAAGCATTGAGCAATCTCTGTTCAAGCAAATTGTGATCAAAGACGAAGTTCTTAACCTAGTTCATCTTCTCTAAAGAAGTTGCTATGTATTTGCACCAAAGGGTTTTGTAACCAAGCATCTTCCTGATCGTCATCGTGTAGGATGAACTGAAGAACTTTGTAGCCAACCTCTCCTTCTTAGTTGGTGTTTGAAGTCGCGTATTGGGATCCGCGCATTGGTTAGTCACGTACTTGGGAGCCGTGCATCAAAAGGGGAAATTAACACTACAGATCAAGTCCAATTGGGTATTGGGGTAAGGGTTCAACTGTAGGTTGGTAAGGTACTTGAGATTCCTTTACTTGTAATCGCTTGATTTGATAATAGTGGAGTTTCGGGAGTGGTGACTTGAAAATCACCCAGTGGGGTTTTTGCCGTTAGGGTTTTCCCCATTCGTAAACAAATCACCGTGTTATTTATTTTCTGCTACTTAATTAGTTTATTGGTGATTTGTTTGTGCTTCCACGCGTTTGCATGATAAATTGATTAATTAATAACTTGGCTAATTAATTAATTGGTTTAATCGCAAGGGGTCATTTAGTTTGTGGCCTATCATTACCTTTTGTTTTTTTGTTTTTTCCTTTTCATGGACCCCATTTGCCGACTTTTATTCACATACATGCATATACTACTCTTGAGGCTATTGGGGAAATCAGTTTGATACTTCAAGGGAAAAATCAAGGAAAATCACAGGAACTTAAACACATTCTTGCCCGTAAAATTGAGAAGAAAATGTCACACTTCCTGCAATTTTTAGGGCAGAAAGTAAGATCCTTGTTGCTGCATCCTTTTGTTTTATGCATCTTGGCCTTCATCTTCATTCTTCTATTCAAATGGTTCCCCACCCTTTCAAAAAAAAAAAAAAAAACTCACCACCTTCACCACCAAAGCTCCCAGTAATCGAAAACCTTCACCAAATCGGCTTGCAGCCTCACCGCTCACTTCAAGCCATAGCTCAATACCATGGCCCCCTCATGCTGCTTCACTTTGGCAGCGTACTAACCCTTGTTGTCTCTTCTGCTAATGCTGCCCAAGAGATCATGAAGACACACGATCTCATCTTTGTGAATCGATCCAAATCAAGCATGTTCGAGAAACTATCATACAATTACAAAGATGTGTCATTGGCCCCCTATGGTGAGTATTGGAGGCAGATGAAAACTTAGACAAGGGTAAAGCAGAGAAACTATCACACAATTATCAACGTGGGGGACTATATTCCATGGCTAGCTTGGGTGAGCCGTGTCAATGGCTTGGACGCTAAAGCAGCGAAAGTGGCTAAACAATTTGATGATTTTTTAGAAGAAGTAATTGAAGAGCGCATAAATTGTCAAAAGAAAGGGAGTGATGGCCATATCATTAGTTTAGACAACGAAGAGCAAAAGGACCTTGTAGACATTTTGCTTTGGATCCAAAGGGAAAATGTGATCGGTTTCCCTATTGACATGGTAAGCATCAAGGCTCTAATCCAGGTGAGCAACTCTCTCTCTCTCTCTCTGTATGTTTGTGTGTGCAAATGCTTTTGTGCATCTAAGTGCATGTCACTGACACCACTTTGACTTAGACCCACCATAAAACAACCTTTACTTGACTCTATAGAGACAAGAATCTCTATAAGTTTTGGAAAAAATAAAAAAAGAAACTTTTATGTGTCTATATATACTTAGTGGGTTTCACTTAAGTTAGGTGTTAAATATTGCAGCCCTTACTTCAGCCAAATAATCTCTTAAGTGTAATGTTTTTGGCTCTTTTGATTTGGATAACTACCCCTCCTATTTTGAGTCTGTTATCAAGAGGGAGGCATGTTTTGTTGTATAGCTTTGCCTTTTCCTTTGGTTGATAAAGTCTTTTATTCACCAAAAATAATAGGAATGGCAATGGGTCGGGTTCGGAGCGGGTTTCTTTATACCTGAACCCACCTTGCGGGTCCGCTCCCATTATCTGAATCCGTCCCGTTTAATAAATAAATTATTTTTTTTAACCCCAAAACCTGCCCTGTCAAGCCCCACAGGCCCAGTCCGTCATGCCCAGCCCAAAATCACAAATACGAACATAAACACAAACACAAAAATCACAAACACAAATTTCAGATTTATGATTTTCCCTTTCAAAATCACAATCACAAACACAAATCCTAACACAAACACAGAATCGCAAACACAAAAATTTTAGATTTATGATTTTCCCTTTCAAAATCACAAAGACAAACACAAATCTTAACACTAACACAAACACAAACACAAACTCATATGATTGAGACGAAATGAACCCAAAAAAAAAAAAAAAAGAAAAAAGAAAAAGAAAAAGAAAAGATGGAGAACGAGGTGGAGACACATAGAGGAGGGAGCGAGGCCGTGAGGGGGGCTGGCGATAATGCATGGATGGGGATGGCTTAAGGGGTGTGGCCGGTGGTGAGGGAACAAATGGGGGTATGGCTGGCAGCGGTGATGCACGGATGAGAGTGAGAGTGACTGAATGAGTGAGGGTGAGAGTGCATGAGGGTGAGGGAGGGGGGTTGCTGGGCTGAGGCAGTAAGGCTGAAATGAGAATGGGTGAGGAGAGTGAAGGGAGATAGGGGGTGGCTGAGGAGAGTGAAGAAAGATGAGGGTTAGGGAAATTAGGTTTATATATATATATATATATATATAGGTATTTTGGTAATTTTGCTTTTAAGCGGGTTGGGTCAGGGTTCAGGGCGGGTATCACTAAAACCCGCACCCGACCCGAACCCGCTTTGGGTTCTATTTTAAAAATCCAGACCCTACCCTACTATTTCATAAGTATGGTAAAACCAGGCTCATTAGGATCGGGTCGGGTAAAATTTACCGTCCCTAAAAAATAATAAAAAAATGTGTTAAATATTAATGATTAAGAATAGCCAATGAAATGATATTACTGAAAATATTAAATACTCTTATTCAACAAAAAGAAAAAAGATAGCCTTGATTGCAATTTAAGGCATCCGAGGACGATGAAGAAGGTGCAACATGAAGTGAGAGGGATCACTAGCTGGAAAAAGGGCATAACAGAGGATGAATTGGAAGAACCACAATACTTAGATGCAGTAATCAAAGAGACTCTTCGTTTGCATCCTACTGTTCCACTATTATTTTCCTGAGAATCAAATAGAGATGTCCAAATATAAGGATATGACATTGTAGTTGGAACAAAAGCTCTTATTAATGCATGGGCAATTAGAAAAGACCCTAGGTTATGGGACAATCCAAAGGAATATAAGCCGGAAAGATTCTTGAATTCTACGCGTGGGAGCCTGAGGACCGAGGATGAAGTTGAAGAATTGCAGCATTGGTGTGGGAATGCTGCAAGCCATGGGCCCGAGGAAGGAAGCCTCCTGGGGAAGAGAAGAGATGAGTCATGGTAATCTGTGGTATTCTAAGTGGGAGCTAGAGTTTGAAGAGAGTGGAAGTCAGTGGACAATAGGGAAGCTTCTGGTCTGGTGTAACCTGTTGCATCCGCATTAAATGATGGACAACAGCTTTATCAGCCGCATTGATGAGGAAGTGACCTGAACAGTGTAAGCCATAGCTAAGCAGATTCCTTCCACCATCTGCTTCAGATGTGAACGGTAACAAGTGTCAAAAAAGGAGGGAGGTTAAGTGAAAATGGATGGTGAAGATGTGATGGAGGTAGAGGTATATAAGGATAGTGGAGAGCACTAGAAAAGGGGATCGGAACAAGAGATAAGAAACAGAAGGAAGAACATTGAGAGAAGGGACTGAACAGTATTACTTTTTACACAAACTTCGTCTCCTTGGGAGAACTTGTAGAGAGCCTGATACTCATTTGTTTCTAAATACAAACCTTATTTTTTCTCATAACTGTCCTTGGGTAAAGCTGTGAGAGACCGCGCCCCCAGCCCCCTTTTATAGGAATTTTGGGCCAAACCCACGTGAATGGGTGGAGTCGTGTTATTGCCTCTTAAAATGGAGATTCGACTAGTTATATTTTCCCCTTTAGATTAAGGGTTTTACAATGGAGTCGCCACTTATTTAATTGTTGGAATAAATAAGAAAACCATAATTGAAAAATTCATCATTTTATTAATTTGAAATTGAATTTACATTGAACATAGGAAATTACATGGCTTTGGTCCTAGATACAATCTAAGATAAAGTACATGGCTTTGTTTCCTAGTTACAATCTAGAAATTGAAAATTACAAGGATAAGCATTTGATCTACTAACCCTTGATCTAAGTTCGGAGGCTACGTTACAAGGTGGGAAGGTGTTAGGCACCCACCTTGCCCGGTGAAACCGGTCTTCTAGATTATGGGGGACAACATTCATATCACATCATCCAATATGTTATCAATCAATTTGCATGTTGAATTTGAAGTGTGTGCATGTGATAAACCCTAATTCAATTTATTAAGCATTGCATTTGGATTGAAAAATAAATTCTAGTGAATGTGTGTGTATAGTGACATCCTAGATTCAAGGACTTGAAAGAATCATGAAACAAACATGTTTTTCATATTTTTGATATGGATTTAAGATCAAAACTAGTGTTTATGCATGAACATGTGATGAACAACCAAGAACATGTGAAGAACACATAAGAATAATTAAGAACATCCAAACATATTCAAGAGAATTTAAATAATCACTATCATGTTTTAATCCTAAATTCTCATCATGAAGACACAAGAAACAAGTTAGGAAAATGGATTATACCTTCATGCAAGATCCATACGGTGGAGGAGGAGATTCTTGAGGGAGATCCTAAGGGTGGAGAAAAAGAAGAACTAGGAGAGGAAGAGTGAGTCTCACTCAATATCTTGAGTCTCAGGAAGACTAAGATATGACAAGACTACTCAACTTCACTAGAATTCAAGAGAGGAGAAGAGATGGGGTTTTTGTTTGTTGTCTTGGAATGAAAGAGGGGAAGGGTTTATATAGTAGTAGTGGAGGGGATATGAATGGAAGGCCATTTAATGAGGGTTGACAAGGATTATGAACCTAGACCTCATTTTAGCATTGGGGAAAATCTAGTGCATTAAATGGAGAGATTGGTGGGAGTGGAGAGCAAGCCAAAATTAGGTTTTCCCGTAGCTGCTGTAACAGCTTGTAGAGTCAACTTCGAAAAATCATATCTGACTCAATTCTTATCGGAATTGTCTCATTCTTGTGCTCAAATTGAAGCCCCGGATGTCTAGTTTCTGGGAAAATTAACCTCATTCACAGAATCAAAATATTATGAGAGATATTGATGAAATAGTGAGCAGAGGTCATTTGTTAGAAAATAGTTTCAGCACAATTAACATTAATAGGTCCCAAATTAGCTCCCAATTAACATTAAATGGCTCCAATCACTCCCATTTCAGACTTAATTGGCTTCAAATTTACTCTAATTAAAAGATAATTGCATAAATTACTCATTGAATAATTAATGTTTAATTATCTAATTAATTAGGTATATGCAACCTCACCATAAAATATAGTCCTAACCAATCAAATTATGATACGTCATTAATCTCAAATTGATTACACTTATAACCAATTGAAATCAATTGTTCATAATCACATATAGTCGGACTCAATTTGTGATAGTACATCTTAGCCATTAAAACTTGATTTGATGATAACTTTCAATCTGATGGTCCAATTAGGGCTTATGACCAGTCGATTTGATCGTTACAACATCAAGATCATTTTAGTGAAATGAGATTAAGGATCTAATGGCTAGAATCAAGATGCATATTTTCAAGGCAAAATTACCCTTTTACCCTCCATGTGAGGTTAAATACGGGTTGCAAAATGGGGTGTCAACAGAATGCCCCTCATTGGCAGAGCTTGAAAAGCGAATGTCAATGTATGAAAGAGACACCTAACTTTGCAATCAGTATTTAACCGTGGTAAATGTATGATGCATGTAGATAAAAATGCAGAATGTCATGTTGTAGATCAAAATGTGGACCGAATCTCGAGGGAGATTGCCTACGTACCTCTTGGTGGGAGAATCAGGTCCGAACGTAGTTCATGCATGCAAATTTTTTTTTTTTTTTGAATAAGTGCAAGACATGCTTACCTGAGGTCAAAAAATGGAGGACCAAGGATCCTGGCTCATGTTTTCAGAGGACCTAGAATTTTTGGATCTTGGCTCGTGTTTTCAGAGGACCAAGGGGATTTTTTTTTTTTTTTTTTTGGGTTTTGGCTCATGTTTTCAGAGGACCAAAGGTTCTGGATCCTGGTTCATGTTTTCAGAGACCTAGGATTTTTGGATCTTGGCTCATGTTTTTAGAGGACCAAGGGTTTTTGGAGGCTTTGGCTCATGTTTTCAGAGGACCAAAGGTTCTGGATCCTGGCTCATGTTTTCAGAGACCTAGGATTTTTGGACCTTGGCTCATGTTTTCAGAGGACCAAGGGTTTTTGGATGCTTTGGCTCATGTTTTCAGAGGACCAAAGGTTCTGGATCCTGGCTCATGTTTTCAGAGACCTAGGATTTTTGGATCTTGGCTCATGCTTTCAGAGGACCAAGGGTTTTTGGGGCTTTGGCTCATGTTTTCAGAGGACCAAAGGTTCTGGATCTTGGCTCATGTTTTTAGAGACCTAGGATTTTTGGATCTTGGCTCATGCTTTCAGAGGACCAAGGGTTTTTGGGGCTTTGGCTCATGTTTTCAGAGGACCAAAGGTTCTGGATCCTGGCTCATGTTTTCAGAGACCTAGGATTTTTGGATCTTGGCTCATGTTTTCAGAGGACCAAGGGTTTTTGGAGGCTTTGGCTTATGTTTTCAAAGGACCAAAGGTTTTGGATCCTGGCTCATGTTTTCAGAGACCTAGGATTTTTGGATCTTGGCTCATGTTTTCAGAGGACCAAGGGTTTTTGGAGGCTTTGGCTCATGTTTTCAGAGGACCAAAGGTTCTGGATCCTGGTTCATGTTTTCAGAGACCTAGGATTTTTGGATCTTGGCTCATGTTTTCAGAGGACCAAGTGCTTTGGCTCATGTTTTCAGAGGACCAAAGGTTCTGGATCCTGGCTCATGTTTTCAGAGACCTAGGATTTTTGGATCTTGGCTCATGTTTTCAGAGGACCAAGGGTTTTTGGAGGCTTTGGCTCATGTTTTCAGAGGACCAAAGGTTCTGGATCCTGGTTCATGTTTTCAGAGACCTAGGATTTTTGGATCATGGCTCATGTTTTCAGAGGACCAAGTGCTTTGGCTCATGTTTTCAGAGGACCAAACGTTCTGGATCCTGGCTCATGTTTTCAGAGACCTAGGATTTTTGGATCTTTTGGCTCATGGTGATGTGTATAGGCCTTTTACCCTAGTACCTGCAAAATAAATATTTTCAATTAGTAACAGAGTTATTCATTGAAAAGAATTCGGCATACCTGGCGAATGCCCCTAGTTTAGGACATATTCCATGCTTTGATGAATGCTGAGGGTAGATAATTGACTTGATGTTGCACCACTGGAGAATATGAAAGAGGATCATAGCTTTCTGTTCTTGAAAAAGAATTTAATGAAGATTTTTTTTTTTTAAAAATTTTGGAAATCTTGAATTTTTTGAAGGAATTGAAAATTTTGATTGATGATTTTTTTTTTTTTGAAAACAACCTAGGAACCCGATGCCCATAGTCCCAAGGCTTTTTGAAAAAAATTTTCTCTTTTTTTTTTTCTTTTTTTTTTTTTATTTTTTTTAAGCAACCTAGGAAGCGTGAGCCCCTAGTCCCAAGGCTTTTTTTGAAAGATTCAGAAAGAATTGATTTTTTTTTTTTTTGAAAATTTTGTCTTTTGTCCTTTTTTTTTTTTTTTGGTTGAAATATGAATATTTGTTCATTGAAAAAGATGAAGATGAAGATGGAGAAAAAGTGATGAAGATTTATTCATGATGAATTTTTTTTTTTTTTTTTTAAAACCTATCCTTTGAATGAGAATAACTTTGGCTGGAAGTTGATGTGGATTGCTATGTCCTTCCTTAATTCCTGCAAAAAAAAAAAAAATAGTTTCAATTTAGCAATGGATTTATTCATTGAAATGAATTGGAAGTACTTACCCAATGCCCCTAGTTTGGGGCATATTCCATGCTTAGATTGAAGCTGAATTTATTTGATGTTGTGACCATTGGGGTACATGAAAGAAGATCATGGTCTGCCATCCTTGGTTCCTGCAAAAATACTTTCTTTCTCTAGCTTGTTAGAAACCAATTATTGTGAAAACTTGCATACAATATAAATAGGCCAATGCTCCAAGTTTAAACATGCTTAATGCAAACAAATGGGCTTAACCTAACATGCACCCAAACAATTTTGTCACATTGTTTTGATTTTGTTCTCCAAGGTTGTTTAGGTGAATGGGACCGGGCCTTTGCAAGGCTGCCTACGTACCTCTCTCATAGAGGATCAGGTCAAGACGTAGTTCAAGCATGCAAAATTTTTTTTTTTTTTTTGAATAAGAAGTGATCCTTTGAACAACCATTTTGGCAAATCAAAGTGTTTAAGAATCAAACAAATCTCTTTGATTAAGAAGGATAAAGATCATTAAATTCATGTAATCAAATTTGCTTCATCCTTTTGACCATCGTCAGATTAAGTCTCCAAAGGCAATCAACAAATGAAATGTGATATTTATGAATCACATTGTTGGGTGCAAAAAAGGAGAGTGCTCCAGATTTGGGAGTTCTTTTGAGTCATTTTGAGGATTTGAGAATTTGAGAAATTTTGTCCTCGGACATATCATTCTGTGGGGTTTGACAATTTTAAGCATTTTTCCTTTTTAATTCAAGAAAAAATAATATTAGAGCTTAAGATGTGCCTACAACTAGTAACACTTCAAGGAGGTCTTTATTCATGGGTTGTAATGTAGGCCGGGTTTGGGTTATGAAATGAAAGATATAAAAGGCTCAAAATTCCCTATGTTGTTTTCCCCAAGTATGCATTACTCAAAAATCAAGTATTGGAGGAGTTTTACCATTTCTTCTTTGTCATCTTCTCACTAGTCTTCATTGGTCACTTGTATCAACAATCGTTTTTATGCTCATTCATCTTGAATCATACCTCTAGACTTTCATCTTGTAAAATTCTTCTCTTTTTAGGTTGCATCTTCAAGTTTCCAACTTGGTAGGATTTTCCAATTTTTTCTTTTCTTCTTCTTCATTTCTTTGGCCCTAACTTTTGCCTAGACCGCCCTTTTGGGTTTTTAGCCTAGCGGGCTTTTTTTTTTTTTTTTTTTGGCCTTTGCTTTTGCCTAGACTACCCTTTTGGGTTTTCAGCCTAGCAGGCTTTCTTTTCTTTCTTTCTTTCTTTCTTTCTTTTTTTTTTTGTTTTTTTTTTTTTTTTTGGTCTTAACTTTTGCCTAGACCGCCTTTTTGGGTTTTCAGTCTAGTGGGCTCATTTTTTTTTTTTTGGCCCTAACTTTTGCCTAGACCGCCTTTTTGGGTTTTCAGTCTAGCGGGCTCCTTCTTTTTTTTTTTAATCTTTCTTCTCTTGATTGAATGATCTTTTGCCCTCCTTGTATTTCTCAACTTAATGATTTTCGGTCATCTTGATGCACTCTCTAGACTCCCTTCTTGCCTCAATGCACTCGTACCTTTCTATGCTTGATGAATCTTTTCCTTTTTTGATGAACTTTCTTTTGGATGAACCTTCTACTCTTCTTGGCATGATGAATTTTAGGTTCTTCAAATTTGATGCACATTTTTTTTTTCTCTCACATTGATGGAATTTCATTTCTTTTTCCTTGATTGAGTGAAAACTCCTTTTACTTTGATGATCTCTTATCTTTAGCTTAATGAATTCTCTACTTGTCTTTCATGTCCTCTAGGAGAGATTTATCAATTAGCTTCAAAGCTCAAGGTCAACTCCTCCTTAACATGAGATTTAAGCATGCATACTTTGAATTTTCCCACCCTAGGTTTAGATTTTAGTGGGTTCATGCGAAAAAGAGGCTAAATGTTTAAAGGCTCAAATGGGCTAGCAATGGATAATGATCATTCTAGGTATTAAGGTATAATATTGTTTTACCAAAGACGGCCTCCTATCCCTAGCAATGCTTGCTTGTAGGCACAGTGACTTGAGCTCTTTTAATAAATTCCTCTTAAAAGAAAAAGTATGAATGCTCTATTGTTGTGAAACAAAAGATCTTTGAAATTGGTTTGAGTGCATGGATTCTTGGGATTTTTTGACGGATGGATTTTTTTTGATTGCCTTTTAAGACCATTTCTTCTTTTATTCAAAGAAGCAAAAGTGTTTACATAGATCAAATGAAATCAATCATTTCTCAGTACAAGTTGATTGTTCAAGTCTTTAAACATCTTAATTTAGAAAAAATTTTGTCCAAGGGATCCTCATGTACCTTTTTGAAAAGACGACTTTAAAGAATCTTGAAATCTTTGAAAGAAAAAAAAAAGGGTATTTTTGAAAAAATCACTAGGAAGTCCAATGCCCCTAGTTCAAAGAATTTTTTTTTTTTTAAAATGACTTAAGGGCTCAATGCCCCTAGTCCAAAGACTTTTTTTCATTTGAATTTCTTTTTTTTTTTTTTTTTTTTTTTTGGGAAAGATTTGGAAATCTTGAATTTTTTTTGAAATTTTTTAAAATATATACATGAACAAAGTACATCAAATGCTACATGGATTTTTAGAATTCAAAGAAACATAGAAACATGGAATAAACAAACAAACTTTAAGCTTAACCATGATGTTACAAACCAAATGTGGAGTGAGGCAAAGTTGGGCCACTTGCTTCTTCTTGGTCCATTTAGGATGCTTGAGGCTTGGTGTGCTTGAACCTTGATTATGATGAAATGTCTTGGGCTTGCACTTGGAAGGCATGCATCTTGCGAGCTTTTGGCCTTTGATGTTGATCATGTCTATACACCTTTGATGAGCTCAAGTGTTGAGCTTAAACTCATTTAAGAAACAATTTTGGGCTTCCATACCAAGTAGAGTTCAATCATAGGCTTTTGGACTTGAGTTCATTCACATCATACAAGGTTCAAATAATCATGATGGGCTCAAGCGTTGGACTTGAGTCACCATGGTTCAAACAACGGCCAAACAAATGCATAATGAAATGCAATTTACATGGACCAACCTAAAGGTAGGTTCTATGGGTCATTACAACATGGGTAGAAGGTAGGTTAAAGGTCCCCACAAGTTAGGACGTCGTACCTCCCAACTTGTGACGCCAGGAGCGCCGCGTTGGTCCGAACGGTACAGTTTGTCCCTATGAACCACCATGGCATAACCATGATGATCCTTGTCACGGTGGATGGTAGGTTCACCGCTGGGTATGTGAGTCTCAGGAAGACCACAATCCACGGCTAATACTACCGGGCTTCCGGGCTAGCACACAAATAAAATAAATTTCATTCAAGCAAATGATGCATGACATGCAATATAATGACATATTAGACATATTATATACAAAAAGCAATAAACAAACAATGACATGGTTGGCCACCATAACCTAATTGAAGCTTAGCCCTCAATATCCCCAGTGGAGTCGCCACTGTGAGAGACCGCGCCCCCAGCCCCCTTTTATAGGAATTTTGGGCCAAACCCACGTGAATGGGTGGAGTCGTGTTATTGCCTCTTAAAATGGAGATTCGACTAGTTATATTTTTCCCTTTAGATTAAGGGTTTTACAATGGAGTCGCCACTTATTTAATTGTTGGAATAAATAAGAAAATCATAATTGAAAAATTCATCATTTTATTAATTTGAAATTGAATTTACATTGAACATAGGAAATTACATGGCTTTGGTCCTAGATACAATCTAAGATAAAGTACATGGCTTTGTTTCCTAGTTACAATCTAGAAATTGAAAATTACAAGGATAAGCATTTGATCTACTAACCCTTGATCTAAGTTCGGAGGCTACGTTACAAGGTGGGAAGGTGTTAGGCACCCACCTTGCCCGGTGAAACCGGTTTTCTAGATTATGGTGGCCAACATTCATATCACATCATCCAATATGTTATCAATCAATTTGCATGTTGAATTTGAAGTGTGTGCATGTGATAAACCCTAATTCAATTTATTAAGCATTGCATTTGGATTGAAAAATAAATTCTAGTGAATGTGTGTGTATAGTGACATCCTAGATTCAAGGACTTGAAAGAATCATGAAACAAACATGTTTTTCATATTTTTGATATGGATTTAAGATCAAAACTAGTGTTTATGCATGAACATGTGATGAACAACCAAGAACATGTGAAGAACACATAAGAATAATTAAGAACATCCAAACATATTCAAGAGAATTTAAATAATCACTATCATGTTTTAATCCTAAATTCTCATCATGAAAACACAAGAAACAAGTTAGGAAAATGGATTATACCTTCATGCAAGATCCATACGGTGGAGGAGGAGATTCTTGAGGGAGATCCTAAGGGTGGAGGAAAAGAAGAACTAGGAGAGGAAGAGTGAGTCCCACTCAATACCTTGAGTCTCAGGAAGACCAAGATATGACAAGACTACTCAACTTCACTAGAATTCAAGAGAGGAGAAGAGATGGGGTTTTTGTTTGTTGTCTTGGAATGAAAGAGGGGAAGGGTTTATATAGTAGTAGTGAAGGGGATATGAATGGAAGGCCATTTAATGAGGGTTGACAAGGATTATGAACCTAGACCTCATTTTAGCATTGGGGAAAATCTAGTGCATTAAATGGAGAGATTGGTGGGAGTGGAGAGCAAGCCAAAATTAGGTTTTCCCGTAGCTGCTGTAACAGCTTGTAGAGCCAACTTCGAAAAATCATATCTGACTCAATTCTTATCGGAATTGTCTCGTTCTTGTGCTCAAATTGAAGCCCCGGATGTCTAGTTTCTGGGAAAATTAACCTCATTCACAGAATCAAAATATTCTGAGAGATATTGATGAAATAGTGAGCAGAAGTCATTTGTTAGAAAATAGTTTCAGCACAATTAACATTAATAGGTCCCAAATTAGCTCCCAATTAACATTAAATGGCTCCAATCACTCCCATTTCAGACTTAATTGGCTTCAAATTTACTCTAATTAAAAGATAATTGCATAAATTACTCATTGAATAATTAATGTTTAATTATCTAATTAATTAGGTATATGCAACCTCACCATAAAATGTAGTCCTAACCAATCAAATTATGATACGTCATTAATCTCAAATTGATTACACTTATAACCAATTGAAATCAATTGTTCATAATCACATATAGTCGGACTCAATTTGTGATAGTACATCTTAGCCATTAAAACTTGATTTGATGATAACTTTCAATCTGATGGTCCAATTAGGGCTTATGACCAGTCGATTTGATCGTTACAACATCAAGATCATTTTAGTGAAATGAGATTAAGGATCTAATGGCTAGAATCAAGATGCATATTTTCAAGGCAAAATTACCTTTTTACCCTCCATGTGAGGTTAAATACGGGTTGCAAAATGGGGTGTCAACAAAAGCCCTCTGTTGTTGTTAATTCCCTCATCTTACAAATTTTATTGGTTTGGGCCAGGGTTGAAAGGCACAACCCATTACTTTAAATGGGCTTGGGCTACAAATTTTTCGGTCCTTACACTACCATAAACTTTAAAGGACATGATTTCCAATTGATCCCATTTGGAGCTGGTAGGAGAGGTTGCCCTGGAATTTGCTTTGCCATAACCACTATTAAGTTTATTTTGGCAAATCTTTTGCACTACTTTAATTGGACATTGCCTAATGGGGCAAGAGGAGAGGATTTGGACATGACTGAATCTATTGGAATATCCATTAATAGAAAATTTCCTCTAACTGCAGTTGCAACTCCATATTTTGGCTAGTATATATAGGCAATACATTTAGTATTTGAATAATCCTCAGAGTTTTATTTGGCTAGCAATAATCTACTATTGTTCAGTATGAAATTTTCTTTTTTCTTCACTCCATTTTGGTTGTTGAGAATGGAATTTGAAAATAAATAAAAGAGTTCAATACCTATTAACAAAGAATATAATGATATTATGCTCAAATGCAACAAAGTTTTAGATTAAAAACAATTAAAAAAAAAAATTACTTATAATTATTTGCAATTAGGGATGACTCGATATAGTTTGGAACCTAAGGCAATTAAGTTAAGTGGAACATTTTTTATTTAAATGTCAATTAGCTAAATTTATTTAATACTAACGAAACTAAGATTAATTTTATGAATTAACCATATAATTTGAATTAAAAATAACCAATTTAAGGTTAATTAATTTCATATTGAGCATCTAATATCATGATTCAAGTCAAATTTAACAACAAGAAATGAAAATTTATTAATTTTTTTTTTAGGAAAGAGATTTACTTCATCTTAAATAAGGAGATGCATCGTTAAGTATATTAGCAAGTTTTAGACCCTAGTTAAGTTTTACGCAGTAGATTTAATCAATTTAGTCAAATTATGAAAATTTAATCAATGAAAATGATATAAGTATATGAAATATGATATAGGGCATCACCCATCATAATTCAAACAACCACACATAAGAGACAGTCATATGGTGATGAAGTGGAAAACCCAAGGAAATCTATTCAAGGAAAACCTTCCCTAACAAGGCAAATCCACTAAGATAAAATAACTATTACAACCTTAAAAAAAAAAAAAATAGAACAAACCTTTTCTTGAACTCTACAACATGTAAGCAACTTACAGTTAAAACTTTCTACTACTCCATAGCATCGAAACTCTTCAACCATGTGGAAGTTTCATGGATGATGCACCCATGGTATTATCGAAACCTCCAACTAACTCCAAGAAGCTCTTGAAGGCTTTCTTCACAACAGGTTTGTGATAGGTGTTACGACTTCAGTTTTTCACCAATTGATCTTTAGATCTACTTTGATGTCTCCGGAATGGTTTCTTTAAGACTTGATTAAAAAAAATCCTAAGTGCACAAACCATTTTAATCTCCCCTAAAACCTCTTTTTTAGGTCGACCCTAGTGTGTACTTATACAATCTAGCAAGTACGTCATGAATTAGGGCTAAAACTTGACTTAATGGGTTTTCCATAATTTGGTTCCCTTAATTAGATAGGTTAAGTATGCTATCAAGGTGTCTCGATTGATTGAGGTGGCTCAACATATTGAGGTTGCTTTTAAGTGTATCGTAGTGATGATACTTTGTAGTTGTCAAACATTTAACATAACTCTATTATTAAGGTGCTTAAGTGTGATTACTAGTGATGATCTTTTGTTGTTGAATGTTTCACAATTCTCTGGTGCTTGTGATTACTACTTTCTAAATATTATAAATTACGTTAAATTCCAATTTTGACTTTGTTTTAGGTTTTCTTGAAGTGAAAAGAAAAGTATACTCCTTATCCCAGAAGTAATTGATATTACTTGTCAAAGAGAAAATATCTTATTCATTTTCCACTAGGAAGTAGGAAATAGAGATTAATGCCTTATATATAGTCAATATTGATGATACATAAAAATCAATAGGCTAGAATGCTTTGGACTATGGTGATGGCTGTGAATCCTGAAAAGAAAGAAAGAATTATTAAAGGTGATCAGTGTGACCTGGCCAAGGACCCTCCGACGGTTAAGTCAGTTTTCTCTTTAGGACACAAGGATGGAAAATAGTGAATGGTTAGAACTTACCTTGGGTGAATGGGACCTATTCTTTTTATAGAGAGTTAGAAGTGGGTTTTCTTGTTCGGATTCATCACCATCGTGGGTGATGTGAGTAGTTAGTGGAGAAAATGGGTAAATGGAGTACGTGGGGCATATTACGCAGAACTTTTTCCACGTTTTGAGTGTAGTACATCATGGTCAGATTATAGGAAGTTTATGAAAAGTCCTCTTGTAGATTTCACCAAGTGTTGTTTGGTTGTCCTTATGTTTGCACTATGAACGACCTACTTGGACCTATTCCAAAGGAACTTGTATTGTTTCCTAAGTACAATGTTTTGTTATCCTCCTCTTAAGGTTTCTTTGGACGTGGTTAGGTTGTAAATGCAATGACTGTGGACGATCATCATGGATGAACATCTTTAAGTTAGTCCCCATCAGTTGCCCCCTTGTCCTTGTGTCATCCATGTCATTATCCTTTCTTTCATCCATCAATTATTTATTAAAGGACTAATCGGGGGACGTGCCATGACACGTGGCTTAGTCTTGGAGGCCTTTAGGTCGCGTCGCTTTGTTTTTCAAAAATGTGCCACATGGTAGATTCTAATTGGTTTATGTCGCTTCAGTGTCCTATCCTACATGCTATAAATAGGAGAATACCCCTCTTACCCTCTCACATTTTTCATATTTCCTTCCTTGACATCAGTCGTCTTGCGCATCTTCTAGAAGTTTCCTCCCATCCTTAGTCATCCTCGTTTAGAATCAAGTATCCTCCTTTCTTCGTCTATAGGTTTTCTTAAGTTATTCTTTTACAAAATGGCTATTGTAGTGTCCTCGTCTAGTAATAGCGATGAGAGAGAGATAGATGAGTATTATGACGAGAGTAATAACAGTAGTAGCAGCAGTAGTGGAAGTGATAGTAGTGTATTGTTGGGGGTTCCTGGGGCCCCGTTAGAGGTTTTCCAGGAAGAGTTAAGGCAGAGGACAGTGTCAAGCTCGTTAGTTGGCCCGTCTTCTCTGATACTAGTGTCCATCCCCTCTTCAGATGAAAAAGAGGATATTCTGTATTGTTGCGCAATAGGTATTCCTTTTAAGATAGACAAGAAAAAATTAGGTTCCATTAGAAGTTGGTATCAGATCCCAGATGATCTGAATCCTCATCTAACTGTCTGAGGTGAGTGGTGTTGTTTCCCCGTCTTGGGGTTGGGATTTATGAGGCTTATCTGTTGGGAGGTCTTAGGTTGCCTCTCAACTCTTTTGCTAGGGAGATTCTTCACAGGTTGGGCATAGGTATAAACCAGCTTAACCCTAATGCATGGAGACTCATTGTATCTATGCAAGTGTTGTGGAGAGAAGTTTTTGAGGGAAACCATTCGATTACTGTGGATGAGTTTCTTTACTGTTACAAGCCTTCTGAGATTAGTCAGTCTTCAGGCTTTTATCAGTTTTCAGCTAGGGGTTCCAACTATAGGTTGGTTAGGTCTCTCCCCACATCTGATAAGAGGTGGAAGACAGAGTTTTTCTTCGTCTCTGGGTTTTGGGTAGGGAACCTTATTGAAGTAGGCAGGGATCCATTTCCTCCTTATACTGGTGAAATAGGTCATCTTCGTCTAGAGGGTATGTTAATTTCTCACCCTTTGTTTTATTTTTCTTTATCATACTCATCTATTTTTTTATTTTTTTATTTTTTTTTACAACTGTAAGATGATCTGCTTTGTCCAAATTCCATCTGGACCGTGTCCAGCGAGCTCGTTCTTTTGCAGACAAGATGTTTCACTATTTAATGACACTTCGTTGACTTGCAAGTTGAGGACTTGGTCCTGAACCCACTGAAGAAGCACTTGCCCACGAGCTTCCCAACCGAAGATGTGACTTTTTTCCTTCTTTATTTTTATTTTTATTTTTTTATGTTTAAGTCGTCCAAATACTAAACCCCCTTTTTTCTTCCCACACTTTTTTTTTTTTTTTTTTTTTTTTAAGGAATGACAACCATGAAGGAGAACAAAGGAAAAGGTGTTGTTGGTGACAAGATCGAGGAGGAGGTTAACCAATCTCTTCCTCCAGTTTCGTCCACAATGAAGGTTTCCCTCATGCTTCGTCGGAGCGGAAGAAAACGGTGTCCAAAAGAGTGGATACTGGGAACCTTCCTAGCTGTCGAGGCAACAAAAAGCAAAAGGTTGACCCTTCAATGAAGTCCACCCTTGTTGTGATTCTTGACCACTCTGCTCCCACAACCAAGTCTAGAGCTAACACTTCTCCTACTCGCCCTGGTGTTAATGCATCTAAGCCTTCCAGCGCTGCCCCCATGACTCTTCTTAAAAGTGAAGATTTGGCTTGGTAGAAATTCAATCAAGCAGTCACTAACGAAGACGTTGCCATTGGTTATGACATGTCCATGAAAGAATTTGAACATTCTACTATTCACAACCTTTCCAAGGTATTGTAACTCGTCCTTAGCTTGATTTTTGTTTCTCTAAGCTTAAGTTTCATCACCTTTTTTTGTCTATATTCCTTTGATACAGGTTATGTCAAAGTTTATGGCGGCGTCCAGGCAGGTTTATGAATTAGACCACACTAGGGTTAGGCTTGAAGCAAAAATCCATGATATGGAGAAGGAGTCAAGCCATAGGACGGGAGAAAGGATGAAGTTGAAGGCTGAGGTGGAGGAGTTGAAGAATTTAGCAGAGGAATTAAGGATGGACATTATGGAAAAGGACAATCATCTGGACCATTTGCAGAAGCAAAATGAAGAACTCAGATCGTCTTCAAATCAAGCCAAAGACGAAGTAATC
Source organism: Quercus ilex subsp. ballota (assembly GCA_032727855.1). Classification (NCBI taxonomy): domain Eukaryota; kingdom Viridiplantae; phylum Streptophyta; class Magnoliopsida; order Fagales; family Fagaceae; genus Quercus; species Quercus ilex. The sequence goes on along the minus strand of CM064909.1, from coordinate 41,745,345 downwards.
AAGGAATTCAAGTCGTCCAAAGCATTCACTAATCTCTTGGACAAGCACTATGTAGCAGGCTTTGAAGATTTTTGTATGGACGCTCTTGAGTTGTTCCTTGAGATGAACTTTGATTCTATCAAGCTTCGTACTGCAGTTGAGAGCTCTTTGCTTCAGACAAGTTCAGAAGATTTGAATGTTGAAGATGCTGCTTCCACTCCTTTTCCTGCTAAAGACGGCTCTAAGTCTGGTGGCGATGTCCCCAGTGGTTTATCCCCCTGAAGTGATTTCTATTTTATCCATTTCTTTGCTTTTTCTACTTTTTTTTTTTTTTTAGAAAGGGTCTGTTGTTTTGGACCACTTTAAATTTATCTAAGTACATTCGGCTCGTCCATGTTTAAAGACAAGTCTTGATACAATTTCCTTGTTTGGGCTTAACTTTGTTAAGGGTTTTTGGACGATAGTCATCTACCCTTTTTTATTTATGAATGCACTTTTATCCATATTGTTATTGCCAAATTTAATTCCAAGTGTTTCTCGTCCATGTTTAGGACTTCATTTTGGAATGTATATTTTCCTCGTCCTTAGACTTATTCTTGGAGTTTTCTTTGGTTATTCTTTTTATCCATAGCTTGGATTATTTGGCAGGTTGGACATGTTGCCCATAAAAAGTGTAGCATGCATGCTTTTCTTTGTCCTTAATTTTTTGGACAAGTGTACTGGGAGGTTTGTTCCTTCCCTTTACACTTATCATTATTGCCTTAGGTTTTATGGCAATTTGTCTTTTCCTTGTTTAAGGATGGCTCATGACAATATATCTCCGTGTCCAGAGATTTTAAACGTCTTTAATTTGTCATGGACGTTAATTTCACAATACACTTAAATTAGAGAATTCAAGCAACTTTATATACAATAACTGTACATAACATCATCCACAAACATCAGAGAACTTAGTACATAGTAGTTCAAAGACATCGTCTATGCTAGTACTTAGTCCTTTTTAGGGAATTCAAATTACTTTATATACAAGGACTTTGTTCATGATATCGTCCATAGCACATGCCAGTAGCTAGTGCTTTTTAGGGGATTCAAATGCTAGAAAACATAAAATACTATTGAAAAACACAAGTGCTAAAAGATAACAGATAAACTACTAGAAATCAGATAATCACACTTGTCCATGCTGACCTTCTTGATGAGTTTTCTTTACTGGTAGTACTTCTTTAAGTGCTCCACATTCCACGGGTGCTCTAGCTTTCGTCCATCCAAGGCTTCCAAGTAGTATGAACCTCGTCTTTTGGAATTGATGACTCTATATGATCCTTCCCAGTTAGGCCCTAACTTTCCATGAGTGGGGTCCTTTGTAGCTAGGGACACCTTCTTTAAGACGAGATCTCCAATGTTGAATTGGCTTGGCCTCACGAGTGCAACATGATGCTTGGACATCAAGTTTTTGTAACGAGTCACCCTCTATTTTGCATCCATCCTCATCTCATCCATAAGGTCAAGGCTTAGATGAAGCTGTTTTTCATTCTCCTCATTGTTGTGATGAGCCACCCTGTAACTAGTTAGACCAACCTCCGCTGGTATGACCGTGTCACTTCCACATGCCAACTTAAAAGGAGTCTCTCCAGTTGGAGTCCTTACTGTCGTCCTGTATGCCTAAAGGACGCTAGGTAGTTAATCCGGCCATATCCTTTTTACCCTCTCAAGCTGGGTCTTGATGATCTTCAGCAAGGATTGGTTTGCAACTTCGACTTTTCCATTGGCTTATGGGTAGGAGGGCGAGGATTAATGATTTCTAATCCCCAATTGCTCACAAAAGTCTCTGAAGGGTATATTATCAAATTGGCGTCCGTTGTCTGAGATGAGAACCCTAGGAATTTCAAAGTGGCATATTATGTTCTTCTAGACGAAATTTCTGACATTTTGCTTGGTGATTCTAGCCACGGGCTCCGCTTCCACCCATTTGGTAAAGTAATCAATCCCTACTATTAAAAACTTCATCTGTTTCATCCCTATGGGAAATGGACCAAGGATGTCAAGTCCCCACTAGGTAAAAGGTCAAGGAGCCACCATTGGAGTATGATACTATGATGGTTGCCTAGTTATGTTGTTGTACCTTTGACACTTATCACATGCTTTAACATAAGCTTTAGCATCTGCCTGTATAGACGGCCAATAATATCCTGCACGGACTATCTTGGAGACGAAGGATCTGGCCCCTGAATGGTTTCCACAAGCCCCTTCATGGACATCTCTCAAGACATAAAGAGATTCATCTGGATTCAAACACCTCAAGTAGGGTTGAGAAAAAACCCCTCTTATATAACACCTCGTCCACAAGGACAAACCTCGTTGCCCTTACCCTTAGCTTCCTTGCTTCTTCCTTATCCTCTGGGAGGAGTCCGTCTTTAAGATAAGAGATGATTGGAGTAGTCCAGTTGTATACTCTGTCTATCTGATGTACTTTTGGAATATCAACACTTGGGATTTATTGGATTTTGATTTGATCACTCATTTCATCTACAAATGCCTTCTTGGCTAGGACTTCAGCTTCCATATTATCCTCCCTTGGTATCTGCTGAAATTAAGTCGTTGTGAAGCTTTTGATGCACTGCTTAACTTTACCCAAGTACTTCTTCATCCGTTCCTCCTTAGCTTCACATGTTCCATTTATTTGGCCTATTATTAATTGCGAATCTCCTTGGATGAGGACAGAGTTTGCTTCACGTGATCTAGCTAAGTCCAAGCCCTGTAGCAAGGCTTTATATTCAGCTTCATTATTGGTTTTCTGGAACTGTAAACAGACTGCATACTCCAGATGATCCCCTTCTGGTCAGCGTAAAACTATTCCAATTCTTCCTGCATGCTGTGTGAACGAGCCATCCACATGGACGACCCACTGCTTTGCCCCCTGGTCTTCATCTTGCTTACTACTAGCAAGAGTGAATTCAGCAATAAAATCTGCTAGGACCTAAGCTTTTATCATTTCTCTTGGTTTGTATCGCACATCAAACTCACTAAGTTCTACTGCCTACTGGATTAGTCGTCCAGCGGCCTTCAGCTTGTTTATGGTCTTCTTTAGTGGGTGGTTTGTCAAGATGTTGATTACATGAGTTTGAAAATAAAGCCTGAGCTTCCTTGCTGCTGTCACCAATGAAAATGCAAGCTTTTCCATGGGTGGATATCGTTCTTTTGCTCCCCTTAAAGCTTTGTTGGTGTAGTAGACAAGTTTCTATACCTTCCCCTCCTCTCTAATCAAGGCTAAACTTACTGCATGAGGGGATACTGCTAGGCAGAGATACAGTTCTTCTCTAGGTTTAGACAGGTTTAACAGCAAAGTTGAAGCAAGATAAGCCTTCAAGTCTTCAAATGCTTGTTAGCACTCGTCCATCCATTCAAACGCTTTTCTCAACACTCTAAAAAATGGTAAATACTTGTCAGTAGCTTTTGAAACAAACCTATAAAGGGCAATTACTCGTCCAGTGAGGCTTTGAACGTCTTTGACATTCTTTGGGGGCTCCATGTTTAGAATTGCTTGGATCTTATTAGGGTTTGCTACAATCCCTCTATGGGAAACCATGAAACCAAGAAATTTTCTTGACGCAACTCCGAAGGCACATTTGCTTGGATTCAACTTCATCTTGTATCGCCTAAGTGTATCAAAGGTTTCTTGAAGGTTGTCCAAATGCTGCATCTCCTTCGCACTCTTTACCAACATGTCATCCACATATAATTCAACATTTCGCCTAATTTATGGATGAAACATATGGTTTACTACCACTGGTAGGTAGCCCCTGCATTCTTCAGACCAAATGACATCACTTTATAACAAAACAAACCTTAACTTGTGATGAAGGATGTTTTCTCCCGATCTACCTCGTCCATCTTAATCTGGATGTACCTTGAGAACTAGTCCATGAAACTTAGCAACTGGTGTCTAGCTGTTGAATCCACCAACTGATTAATGCGTGGAAGAGGATAGCTATCTTTTGGGCATGCTTTGTTTAAATTTGTGAAGTCCATGCACATTCTCCATTTGCCATTAGCCTTTTTTACCATCACTACATTAGCTAGCCAATCAGGATAATAAACTTCGCGTATGAACTCCGTGGTGACTAACTTATGGACTTCTTCTTTGATGGCACTATCTCATTATGGGGTGAACACTCTCTTCTTCTGACGGACAGGCTTGTAGGATGAGGACACGTTTAGACGATGAGTAATCACACTTGGGTCAATCCCAGGCATGTCTTCATGGTTCCAAGCAAAAACATCTATACTCTGCTTAAGGAACCCAATAAGTTCCTGCTTTGTCTTCTCCCCCATACTTGTTCCAATCCTGGTAAACTTATCTGGGTTGGACTCGTCCAATGGTACATCTTCCAATATCTCAATTGGCTCTGCCAATGTTCTTCTTTCTTCAATGCTCATTGTTTGCATCTGCTCGTCCATAGCCATCATTGCTAAGTAACATTTTCTAGCTGCTAATTGATCTCCTTGTACTTCTTCAATGCCATACTCTGTTTGGAACTTAACAGAAAAATGGTAAGTGGATGTTGCAGCTCTCCAACTGTTCAAAGTTGGCCGTCCAATAATAGCATTGTATGAAGATGAACAATCTACAACAAGGAAATTCACTTCCTTATTGATTTGTCGTGGGTAAGAACCAACCACGATTGGCAAAGAGATGGTGCCTACTGGTAAAACCTTCATTCCTCCAAACCCGATCAAAGGCACACTTACTAGACGAAGTAATTCTTTTTTTTATCCTCATCAGTTGGAAGGCTGGATAGTAGAGGATGTCTACTGAACTCCCATTATCTATTAACACCCTTCTAGTTATATAATTTTCAATCGTCAAAATAATGACAATCGCATCATCATGAGGATGGTGTCTTGCATCTTCATCCGTAAAAGTAATGGCGGGTTTGTCTTCTCTGATCATCCTTGGTGGTCGTCCAAATATTTGAACATTCTGGACTTCCCTTAGGTAGGTCTTCTTTGCTTAAGACGAGCTTCCTATTGATGTACCTCCAACAATGATCCTTATTTCTCCGAGCAGTGGGCGCGCTAGTTCCTCTGCTTTGCCTTTCATTGGCTGTCTCTAGTCCTTGTGGTCTTGCCCAAGAAAATTATTTAACTTTCCCTTCTTAATAAGAGCCTCAATTTGCTGCTTTAAGTCATAGCATTTTTCCGTATCATGTCCATGGTCGCGGTGAAAACGACAATACTTGCTTTTGTTCCGCTTACTAGGATCTCCTTTCATCCTCTCTGGCCACTTCAAGGATTGATCATCTTTGATCTGTATTAATACTTGATCAAGTAGAGTATTCAAGGGAGTATAGTTAGAGTATCATCTTGAAGACGACCTTGCTTTCTTGCCATCGTGATCCCTTTTCTCCCCTATTTTGGCTTTCTTTGGATGAGGACCTTGTTCTAAATGGTATATATAGCCATTCTCTAGTTGTTCACCTTTCTTCTTCTTCTTGGCATTAATTGCATCTTCTACATTCATGAAACTTTGGGCTGAATATATCAACTCAACCATCGTCTGAGGCTCCTAGTCATAAAGCTTATGAATGAATAGGTCTGAACTAACTCCATTGTAGAAAGCTGCCAAGAGGATCTTGTCATCCATCTTGTCCACCAACAGAGCTTCTCTATTAAAACAACTGATATAAGTAAGTAGGCTTTCATTTTCTCCTTGTTCTATGTTCAACAAGCTGGACGAGGAATGCTTTTGCCTTTGTCCCCCAACAAAGTTGTTAACGAATAACTTACTTAACTCCTGAAACGAAGTTATGGTATTTGGCGGCAACTTACTGAACCATACTCTAGCTAGGCCTTTTAAGGTGGTAGGAAAGGCTTTACACATGATTTCGTCTGAAAAACCTTGGAGATGCATGGTTGTTTTGAACGTGGCAATATGATCGCAAGGGTCATGCATCCCATCATACGAGTCCAAGGTAGGCATCTTGAACTTAGACGGTAAGGGATAACTTGTGATGGACGCCATAAAGGGGGAATCAGTCCTATGGACGAGATCATCCATATGGTTTGCTATCCTCATGGAATCTTTCATCTCTTCCATGGCTCTTCTCATCTGGTCCATCTCCCTCTCCAAATGTGGTACTCTTTGAGTGACAGTGCCTCTGGACTGGTCTCCTTCAGCATTATTATCAACCCCTTCGTTCTTTAAATTTTGACCTCGTTCTCCACCATGCTGCTGATGACGTTGTTTATTAACTTCTCTAGTTAACTCCTGGTTTTGTTGTGTTAGTTCTGCCATTGCTGTTGCCATGGACTGTAATTGTTGCTGGACGGTTATGGGGGGTGGCGGCGCACGATTTGGGTGACTGAAAGCGTTTCCACTCTCCTGGTGTCCTGGACTGGTAGCCATTGACCTAGTCCGAACCATGCAGCCTTTTTGTCTTGGAAAGGGCAAAGAAGTTAACACTTAGAAACTTTTTTCCTTAGCACTACCTACTTTCCCACAGACGACGGCAACTGATGATACACGAAAATCAGTAGGCTAGAATGTTTCGGACTATGGTGATGGCTGTGAATCCTAAAAAGAAAGAAAGAACTATCAAAGGTGACTGGTGTGACCCGGCTAAAGACCCTTCGACGGTTAAGTCAGTTTTCTCTCTAGGACACAAGGATGGAAAATAGTGAATGGTTAGAACTTACCTTGGGTGAATGAGACTTGTTCTTTTTACAGAGAGTTAGAAGTGGGTCTACTTGTTCGGATTCATCACCATTATGGGTGATGTGAGTAGTTAGTGGAGAAAATGGGTAAATGGAGTACATGGGGCGTATTATGAGGAACTTCTTCCACATTTTGAGATTAGTACATCATGGTCAAATTATAGGAAGTTTATGAAAAGTCCTCTTGTAGATTTCACCAAGTGTTGTTTGGTCGTCCTTATGTTTGCAGTATGAACGACCTACCTGGACCTATTCCAAAGGAACTTGTCTTGTTCCCTAAGTACAATGTTTTTGTTATCCTCCTTTTAAGGTTTCTCTAGACGTGGTTAGGTTGTAGATGCAATGACTGAGGATGATTATCATGGATGAACTTCTTTAAGTTAGTCCCCATCAAATACAGTAAAGGGTTTGGTGACTTTGGTCTAAAAGTTCTCTCATATGAGGAGAGAAAAAGACTTGGAAGAATAGTTCTCCTAAAAATAAGAGAACACTCCTAGAAAGAGTTCTCTTGTGTGAGTGGCTAAAAGGTTGAAAATTGTAATTCTCATTATGTATAGTAGACTTGATTTGTTTCTTTAAAAGTAGGCAATTTGTCCAACCATTTGAACTCTTGTTTCTTTTGTGTACTTTTAATTACCTTTGTCGTTATTTATTCAAATCCTTAAGTTTTATTGTACAAAAGGTGGTATCAGAACTTTGCTATCGCACATGTAGTATTAAAGCTTGGTTAGGGTCTCGATCTCCCAATTAAAATAATGATAACAAGGACCAAGTATAAGGTCAAGATATTCTATGACAAAAGGAAAATTTCTCTCTTTGGTAGAGGTAGAGGAAAGATCTCTTAATCTAACAAGTAATTTGACTTTGTATATGCAAACAATGATTATATTGCTTTTATAAAAACTTGCTTCAATTAATGTGAAAAAGGGATATTACTAATGTGGATTTGAATGAAGGGGAAATTTGTTGCAAATTACCTCAAATTTTTAATTCAACTTGGTTTAGGTTATATTGGTGTGAAAGGAAATTATTGACCAAGACTAATTCATGGATTGCAAATTTGTCTTTTTTTTGGTTGATAAATCGATAGTTGCAATGCGGGTAGATGAATTTGAACTTTAGATATTTTCATTAGAAATACCAAGATATGATAGTTGAGCAACAAGACTCTCAACACAGATTTGTTTTTGATAATATATGACATCATGGAAAGTTCTACTACTTGGAATTCAGTACAGCCAGATGATGTTACCCAATTACTTTGGGGGCATTTGATTTGTCGTAATGTGATCTTAATGTGATGCACATTACTGTAATGTGAACATTATGATTTTTGGTTCATTTTATTTTTTCTAAGATTACAAAATGAGTTCGAATTTGATAAGGACCTGGTGTAAATTCCTAATTTTACACCCTCCAATTTCAGTATGCCACATCAGCTTCTCACAAACTTAGGTGTAGAACTTACCACACATGATAATGCTCATTTTCTCTCTCATTAAGACTCCATAGAAACCCATCCTTTAGAGCAGACTTATTGCAGCGGCCACCAAAACATCCCCATCTTCTTCCACCATTTCCCTTTCCACCACTGATGGCATTGCTGGTGTCCCTAAACACATCGATGCACCAGAATAGCAAGCTTTAGCCTCTTCTTTTTTAGCATCATGGTCAAAGACAAAGGCAATTTGCTCTACAAGATTATTATTTGATGAATTGATTTTGCTTTATGGTGTTTTGGAGCTAGAACATTGAAAAGTATGAGGGTTTATTCGATTTTTTACTCTTCCCAGTAGCTCCTCCGTAAAAGAATCCCTTCATGACATGATTCTATGATAAAAAGCTAAAAACTTCATCAATATATATAAACAAATAAAACTTGCAATTGTGGTCTTTTGTGGAGGTATATATTCAGAGAAGGTTTGGACATGAGAAATAGAGAGAGAAGAAGAAAGTTAGAGAGAGAGAGAGAGGAAAGTATGTGAGCCACTACCAGTGATAGCGGCGGTATAAAGGGTCCTGCCTGAGAAGATCAGCTGGTCCGATCAGAGAGAGAGATAGGGGGAGAGACAAAGACAGAGAGCATGTGTGTTTGGATATTCATGGGAATTAATTGTGTGTGGTACTCCCTATTCATTAATTTGTGGGATGCTTGTAAAATTCTGATGTGTCATGCTATGATTGGAAGGTGTAAAACAACGGTTTTACACCAGATTCTTATTGAATTTAAACTTTTACAAAATATATTATTTCACTCTAATCTCATTACCATATTAAATGAGAGTAATCTTACATTATTTATTGGTAGGATATAATACTTGATAGAATTGACAAAATTGCCCATACTAATAAATTTATTTATAAAATTGTCCTAATCTATTTTCAAACCCTAGCCTCTCTCTCTTCAAAAGTTCAAACTCAGCCTCTCTCTCTCTCTCTCTCTCTCTATTGGAGCTTTTGATGTAATCCATGGCCGATAAAGCCTAGCCTCTCTCTCACTCTCTCTGGATTAGAGTTTCGAACCGAAGATGATCTTAAATCTCATATCCCAAGCCGTTGGCTCCAAGATTCTAACAATTTTTTTTTCTTTTCTTTTGTTTTTGTGAAATTTGGTATGGCTTTTGTTGGAGTTATATTTGTTAGGGCTTCTTTGTTTTTGCTTATTTTTGGTAGACTGCAGCTATTTGGTTGGTGAAAAAGTGGGAAAGTTCAAGGAATTTATTTCATTTTTTATGGATCTTAAGTTTGGTTGATGAGAAAGGGGACGAAAATAAAATAAAACTGTGTTAAATTATTTTGAGGTTTTTTAATTAAAAAATAAATTTTTGTTTAGTTATTTAAAAGGATATTTTTGGAAGTTCATTGAAAATTTGTTAATTATTTTTGGAATATTAGGAACCAATCAAATAAAAAAAAAAAACAATACATTACGATGATCTGATGGAAGTGTAACTATTAAACCAAACATGATAATGATATATTGCTGTAATGTGATACCATGAATCTAACATTACAAGAATGTAACATTACAACTTGATGTAATATCAAGCAAACCAAGCACCCCCTTAAAGCAATAAAATATCATGAAAATAATTTCAAAATGCCTCGCAACTCTAACCACGCACAAGAGCTGCAGATTGCAAGTTAAAAAAAAAAAAAAGCGCAGAGGCACATGATATCATAAATTTAGACATAGAGAAGCCTACTTGAGTAGGGAAAGTCTATAAAGAATTGCATCATTGACGAACGATTATATTTTATTTAATAATTTTAATTCAAACAGAAAAGAAAATTTACAAGTTCAATATTCTAATTGATTTTAAAGTTTTGATGCTCCAATTCCAATATAGGAAACTGAAAACTGAATCAAAGGTTAAAGCCAGCAGAATGATTTTCTTGATAGATGAAACAAAGCATTGAAAGAACAGTAAGTGAATAGAGCTATAGTTGATCTTTGAAAGGGATTGAGTTTTGAGACGGTGGGCGCTTTTGGGCAAGTATTTGCTTTGTCCTTTCAAGAACACCAAAAAATATTGAACCCCCAATTCCTATCCACAGAACTCTTGGCCCAATTCCCTGCAGAAAACATAAAAAAGAATGGTAAAATCTGTTACGCGTTGTGTAACAACCACCACCCTAAAGAATGTCACATTTTTGCAAGCTATTTTAGTTGTCTGCTACGTAACTTTCACAACCTTTTCCTATTCACAAAAATTCCTATTTTTGTTCAAGTTTTCATCAGTTTGAGAATCAGTGTACTAATATACAACTTTCAATTTCTAATATGTAACATATACCACAGTTTTTTTTTTCACCATCAACTCAATCTTTTAACTACATAAAGCAGTCCAAAGTATATCATTTATTTGTTTGTAAATGATCTGAAAGAACATTTTCTTGTCCATGTTATAACTCATTTTACCCTTCTTTTCACTCCATTAAGATGGCATGACATAATTGGTTTAATATTCTACAAAGGTGAGAAAAAAACAGAAAAAAATCAGAAATAAATTTGGTGGGCTGATCTCTGCCGAATCGTGGCGAAAATGTGTTAAAACCGTCTTTGACATGTTCCAGCACTCTCAAACATTCTAGTCTATACAGCAAAAGTTTGGCATACAGCTACAAGATGACCATTATATCATTTTGATGAAGGGAGCATTATATTTACTCAAGGTATTAGGAAGAAGACTGGCATGTGCTATGCGCTATCAAACACAAGATATGAATTACATATTTCATTTGGATGAAGTTTCAATGTGATGAGCATAAGAAAGAAAGTGAGGAAAACACTGAAATAGTAAGATGAAAATAAAGGCTTTAGAAGTGCCAAAGCTTTAAAAACATAAGGGATTCCATATCTCCAGAGTATTTCTATTAATGGTATAAATTTTTTAGCAACTCTGACATATTAAGAAAAGCAATTGAATAATCTGTAACAAGAGAAAAGAAACGACTACTCCACTGTAATATCATAATTTTGAGACACAAAAAGAATGAAAAAGATTGGTCAAACCTTCAAAAGAGCATGACTTCCTTCTTCTTTCACGATGGTCCTAACACAATCACAAATCCCTTTGTACTGATTTGCTGATCCCTGCAAAGGTTCAGCGAGAGAGAGAAACTCTTTACTAACTTCCTTCAGAGAAAATAAAATCACGAGACAGATTCCCAGTACCTGAACCATTAATCTTGTTTTTATCACATCCAGAGGAGTAGTTATAGCTCCAGTTATTGCACCTGTAGTAAATGAGATTTTACTAAAAGCAGAGCAGACCATATATGCATGATCAGTAAAATTTATACACGAGGAGACTTACATTTAAATGCATCAAGACTTCTTTTATTTCAATTATATAATGGAATAGGAGAAGATACTGATCGGTGCCTTTAGATGAGGTTCCATGTTTCATGATTTTAAAATTGCTAATGCTAAGCTATGGTACAGTGCGCTGAAATTCCAAAATTCTTGTGCTTTGAAACACAAGCATGCAGTTTCTTATCTGGAGAACAACTGCTGGGTAGTGGTCTCTTATAGTATTGAAGAAATAGCATAACATGAATCAGATGAGGTTGCTATATCTAAATTATTATCTGGAAAGTAGCAATCAACTGAAACACAAAGCCACATATCATTTGAAGAAAAGTAGAACTGTAATTACAAAAGTACCTAAGTTCTCAGGCTGTGTGCACAAGTACCACAAACTTGGCGTTTTTCTTGAGTAATAATTTTCACAAAATTAGGGGTTTCCAATATTATTTTTAGTATCTTACTTTCAAATGCTGAATGAATTCCAAAGGTCCATTTGCATTCATAAAAATAACATTAGTAAAGACATGTATCAAGACTGGATAAGGCACCTACAACATGATTGTTTGAGATTGTTGAGAGATTGTCATACAAAAGTTGGATATCAAGTTTGTAGCCATTTACTAGCCAAAAAAAAAGAAAAAATGGATAATTACAAATTACCTACTTGAGGTTAGGCCCGAATTCACGTTGCCTGCTTATAGTTTAAAAAATGTCACTTTACCTATCTAAGGTTAGCTCCATTATACAACCGTAACCCACCTCACTCTTTTTTTTTTTTTTTTTTTAATAGGTAAATCCACCTCACTCTTTTCCATTAGAAAAACAATTTTAATACATAAAACATAAAAGAAAATGGATCAAAAAGCAACTCAAGAAAAACTTTACCTTACCATTGTGAAATCCAAGATTGTGACCCCAAATTCGTTTGATTGAAATTTTTGGGCTGTATTCACTCAAGATTTAGGGATTTATAATTATTATGAGCAAGAAGATCCAATTTCTATAGACATGTATCTCACAGGTATGATTGTGTTCTAGGGTTTGAACTTTTTAGAATATTGATGCCAATGAGAAAGAGATTCACCTTGGGGATTGAGAATTCAGTCATTTTCAAGGAATGTTTGCAATCTACGGAAGATTGTTCACTTGCTCTGTTTGCAGTGCAGTGCAAAAGAGCTCCAACAATGTTTGTCTGAAACTTGATTGGATTTGATTTTATGACTAATTTATTTTTTTGGCATTTTTTATTTTTAATTTGGCTCTGTACAACAAAATCCCACAATAACTAAACCAGAATTCCACAAATCTTGATGAAATTCAACAAACTTCCAAAAGATTTCAGCTCGTTTAGTTGAATAATGTTGGAGCTAAACACCCCGATCCCAAACCCAAACGTTGGCTGCTTCATACACCAAACTATTTTTTCTTTTTAAGTATAAGATATAGAAATATTATTACGAAGAAGAAAATTATAAGATGTTACACAATATTCTGCAACATTGGTGGGGCTTCCCCCAACCATGTTTGCTCAAATAAAGTAGAAGACCCCATTAATTAGTTAAGCATTTGGCTTCTTGATGCACGGGTTGTTAGCAGTATGCCATTGAATTGATTGAAACTTATCTTTGAGATCCCCTGAATCCTCTATCCAGGGCCGGCCCAACATAATTTGGGGCCAAGGTGATAAATTTACGTGGGGTCATTTATATGTAAATATTAATTAAATAAATTTATTTAATACTAACCATATCAGGGTTAATTTGATGCATTAAATACATAGTTTGATGAAATAATACTAACTAAACCATGGTTAATTTCATATAGAAAATTGGATATCATACTTAATTAATTAATGTTCGAATTACTTTTTTGTGATTGGTGATATGTCAGATTGTAAGCCTATAGTAAATTTTGTAGTATCACTAACATCAGTGTTGGGGAAAAAAAAAAAAAAAAAAAAAAAAAAAAGGGTGCACAACCATTTAATTAAGGGCTAATTGCAACTTACTCACCTATGGTTTGGCTGAAATTTAAGTTACCTACCCATGATTTGAATTTTGACACTTTACCCACCCGAGATTAGTTCAAATAAGATTCTGTAACCCACTTCTATTAAAAATGAGGCTAAATATGTAATTTTGCTCCCATTTTGTCTCTCTCCTCCAAAACATAAAAAACATAAAAGAACAAGGGAAAACAAGATCAAAAGGTGAGGGTTTAGTAAAAATTAAGAACAAGAGTGAGGGTTTTGTATGAGAAATTCTGTGGGATTGGATCTTTGGTGCTCTGCTTTTTAAGACCCATGTTCAGATCTGTATGGATTTGTTATTGTAATTGTATTTTCTCAGCTTCTGCATTTCATTTTCCTACTTTTGCCTTTCTGTAGTTTTTTTTAATTTTTTTATTGTGGGTTTTCGTTGGAGTTTGACAATGTTGGTGGAACCGACATTTTTTTATTTATTTTTGGTGGTATTTTTGATTTCCTTATAATGTTTCAAGAAAAATGTTTTTTTTTTTCTGTGTCTTGTTTTTTAAACAGGCATATGGTTTGATATGTAGAGTTTGATTGAAATCATAATATGATTGGAGATGTTCAATTTCCTTTTGTTGATCATGTGAAAGATCGGCTTCTATGAAAGTATACTCATCATATTTGATCATCAAATATTTTTCCACATTCTCATTATTAAGATTTCAATGAGATTATGGAGTTTTTGATTGGTTTGTCATATAAAATAAGAATTTGAGTTGCTTGATTTGATGGAGTTTTCTGTTTTTGAATAACTGTTAAAAAGTATTGATGTAAGTTGAGACTAATTTTTGTTCTTAAGTTTTACTAAACCCTCACTTTTTGATCTTGTTTTCCCTTGTTGTTTTATGTTTTGGAGGAGAGAGACATAAAATGGGAGCAAAATTATATATATAACCCCATTTTTAACAGAAGTAGGTTACAGAATCCTAACTCAGCTAACCTCAGGTGAGTAAAGTGCCAAATTTCAAACCACAGGTAGGCAATTTAAATTTTTTCCAAACCATAGGTGTGTAAGTTGAAATTAGCCCTTAATTAAATGTTTTTTTATAAAATTTTGGACTTTTACAACAGGGATGAGCCTTTTTCTTCTTAGGGGTAGAAACATTTTGTAGTGGAAGCCTTAGGCCTAGGCCTAAGCTGCCTCTATCAAATGGCCAAACGGGGGAGTAAGCCTGAAGATTCAGATATAAATTCATGGTACAACTGTGGGAATTGGGCTTGCAAAGAAGTATTGCGTTTGTCTGAACATTGGAATTGTCTTGCCACAGTTCACATCACTTAAAACCCTAGCTCTTTGATCCATTTTATATTATGTTTTATGTCTTAAAAGTGTTTGTCTAATGGAAAAGAATGAGGTGGATTGCAGCTGTTAAACGGAATTAACCTTAGGTGGGTAAAGTGATATTTTTTAAACCATGGGTAAGCAAAATGAATTCGGGCCTAACCTTAGGTGGGTACATGATCTTATGCCCTCACCAATTTATTGGCAACCTGGGCAATTTTGAGAATTTATATTTACTTCAAAGCTCATGATAAGAGACAAAGATTTTTTTTTTTTAATGATGTGGAACCTCACCAAAGCAGTGGCCTTTGGAATAACAAAGAAAGATCTTATATTATCTCTAAACTCTAAAAAGGAAATAAATATGAGAATAATCAAGTCAAACAGAAAGAACAAACCACTGAAGAATCATAAAGATAAACTCAGAAATTTTTTGGGACGTATACCTACCAGCAAAAGCACCAATTATTGCATTCTCAGGATCATTCAGATCTCTTCGTGCCTACAGAAAAAGGTAAAACTAAATGACTTTTATGGATAGATATCATGTACTTCTATGCTGACCAATTAGCAGACCACAAGGGAATAGAAAATGTAATAGAATGAAGTTAATTATTTTGGGCAATGTTCAAAAATTTTGTACCTCTAAGTTTTCATTTTGAGGTTTTTTACTTTATATAATCTTTTTTGTTCTCCATAGCAACATATTTGTCTAGCCTTTTTGGATGCTTTTATTTTTCTTTATTTTGTCTAATAAAATCCATCCCCACCAAGCAAAGAAAATCCATCTAGGAGTAGACCCAGTTGGATGTAAATGTTAAGCTTACCGCTAGCCTATATCCAATCCGGATCTGCTCATAGATGCAGAACTGGATGGCATCAAAAGGCAAATCTCGCAGTAAGAAGGATCCATACCCCTAAAATCTCAAAAAAAAAAAATAAAAAGGGGGGTCAGTCATAAATTAACAGCATCATGTATAGTATGTTAACTCTTATCTCACAACAACTGGCATAAGGTATCCCCCTGAAGAAGTTTGTAAGCAAAAACCATATAGCTTAGAATTAAGACTGGGATCACAGATCTTAAATTAGAAAATTGAGCATAATATACCACATAAAGGCCTTTAAAACCCTCCTTAGCAACAATGAGGCGGACTGCATCAGGGGCTGAAGCAAATTGCCCAGTTTGCAACCTTTGCTTTACGACCTGAGAAGAATTCTAATAATCACAAACCTAGAAAGCAAGAATTGATTCAAGGGAAGATGGGGATTGAAGAAGTAAACCTAACTACCTCTGTTGGGACACGGACAAGAGAAGAAGCAGCACCTCCAATTGCACCTGCAGTCTGAAAGAAATCTAAATACCTATTAAGATAACAAGAAAGCTCCATCCCGTACATTGAAAGTGAAAGTTCTCTCTATTATCTCTTTTACAAGCAAAGGAGACTGAAATGCAGCAAAATGATTCAACCACCTAACTAACCGATCAAATAGTATGCTCAAGTGTGTTAGCAAAAAAAAAGTATGTTTGCGCAACTATAAAACCTCTGTTAGCACTCAACAGGCCAACTAATAAAGGCAAGAAATCAGCATGAAAATAGTTAGTACTGCTAAAAGCCTTTAGTGACTGTTCACTGACCCTAGGATAACAAATGAGAAAACAAAATGGAAAGAACAGATAAATATTTGAGCTTCACCTTCCATAGGACCTTGAACACAAGCATGCAGTAAAGTGACATCCAGTTAGGTCTCTAGGGGTTGAACCAAAGACATGAGACTCTTTCCTTCATCAGGGTTGGGCCTTTATGGACTGTAGGACAGAATATGGGATAAATTGTTGTCATTTGCTAATGCATTTTAGGATTTAAAATGTATATATATATATATATATTACTTCATAATTTTTAATTGTTTTAGGATTTACATAGTCAAAACAGGGTCCTTATGGTAGTATATTAATTAGGATATATTTGGGAATATTCTTCTTGAGAAATGAGTTCTCTAAAGCCTATAAATACGCCAGCAATCTGTAAAACTAACATAACAATTCATCTTTCAATAAAATTGTGATTTTCCTTCTTTTTTGGATGCCAAAGTTCTTTTGCTTGTAAATCCAAGGAAACTCTAATGGATTTAAGAGTTTGCATCTAGATAGAACAAAATCTCTGCACCAGTTTGTATCAAAGAATCCTGATATCAAGGAAGGCAAAGATGAAACAACCATCCAAATGACAGTGATTGTGGGGGTGCAAGCCTTCAAGGCAGAAATTCAAGCCAACAGTGAGAACATGACTCATGGACTCCAAAAGTTTCGTGACATGCTCATTAATCTGGGTTTAAATGCCAATAAGAATCGTGAAGATGATAGGAGTAATTATCAAGGATATTATACTTGCGGCCAACCTATTGATCAATGTGTTTATAATTTAAATGATATTCAATATTTTGATGTGTAAAGAAGATTTTATTAGTTGGATTCTTGATCTTGAAGACTTATTTGATCAAAGGAAGATCCTGAAGATTGGTATAACTTGTATCAAGCTTGAGAGAGATACAACTAATTTGTGAAATGATATGGAGTTTTCCACAATACAAAGACATAAGTCTAAATCAAGAACGAAAGGATGATGGTAAGTTTTTTATTCTTCATGATTATGATGAAATATTGTTATATACAATCATAAGCCAGCAAATTCATAAAAAAGGGAATAACAATGAAACTCTTGACTTCCAATCATTGAAAGAAGATTCAATTTTAAATGTTGAAAATTTAGAAGATAAAAAATCTGAAGTAGAGACTGAACAAGCCAACGTTGAGGAAAAATTACAGGTTATACTTAAGATCAAAGACAGCATTTTCGAAGAAATTCTTGAGAGGCTAAAGAGGAAAATATGGAAGATCCAACTGAATTCAAACATGATCATGAGTCTATAAACCCCAAATTCCTAAGATCACATTGATTTGTTGGAAACCGTTGCGGAACAATCTATCGGTTCCAAGGGGTTGAAAATGCTAATTTTCTATTCTAAATCAAACGTGTATAACTGCTGGCAAAGGTTTTGCCTAAAAATATGAAAGGGGTGCTCGATAAACTTTTTTAAAGGCACAAAATGCTTTTGTAGGTGGTAGGAAAATCCTTGACTCGATCTTAACTGCAAATGAATGCTGGGATAGAGTGAAATTTTGGACAGATCGGTGGTGTGAGGATCTTCCTCTTTGTTTGGCTTTTCCGATCTTATACAGTAATGCTACTAATAGAGTGGCCTCTGTTGACTCTTCTCTGATAAGGCAAGGAGCGGGGGACAGGAGAGGTTGGGATGTTTGTTTTATTCAGAGTCCAAATGATTGGGAGGCGGAGTTGGTGGATGATTTCTTTTGGTTTTTGGCAGCTAATTTACCTTCGACGGATGATGGTGATCGTATGAGATGGAAGTTGACGAAGAATGGGGATTTAATACTCGCTCTTTTATCATAAGTTGCGTGGTTCTTCTTCCGTTGTTTTTCTCTGGAAAAGTATTTGGAAGGTTAAGGCACCTCGGGCGTGTCTCTTTCTTTGTTTGGACAGTCGCCTAGGATAGGATTCTCATGGGTGATAATTTGTGAAGTACGGGTTTTGATTTTGTTGACTGGTGCATCATGTGTCGTTGTGGGGAGACAGTGGATCATTTGTTGCTACATTGTAGGAAGGCTCATCGTTTTTAGAGCTTTGTCTTTAGAACTTTGGGATTTCATGAGTCCTCTCAAGATCGATTGCAAATTTCCTTTTTGGTTGGTGGAATTGTTTGGGGAAGCATTCATCTATCATTTAAAACTTAGCTCTGTTGTGTTTGATGTGGTGTATTTGGAGGGAATGCAACTCATGGACTTTTGAGGACTTAGATAGTTCCGATGACCAGTTGCTTGCTTTTTTCACTGGTTCCCTTTTTGATTGGTCTAGGGCTTGGGGACTCGCATCAAGTGAATCTATCCCTTTGTTCCTTAGCTCTTCTATTTTTGCTTTTCTCTCTTTTTTTGTAATCTTTGATATGCTTTGTGCTTCTTTGCATAAAATAATTTTTTGAATATACATCTTTCTTACTTATCAAAAAAAAAAAAAAAATGGTAAAATCAAGAGTTGCACTCCAGGGTTGATTTGTAAATTGGATATTGATAAATCTATGACCATGTTTGTTGGGACTGGGTACTTATCTGTTTGGCAGGATGGGGTTTGGAGAGAAGGTAGGAGTTGCATTCATACTTGTATAGCTACGGATTGGTTTTCAATTTTGGTAAACAATTCACCGGCTGGCTTCTTCAGTAGTTCACAGGATCATATTCATTATCCCCATTGGTCTTTATACCAGTTGTGGAGGTGGTGAGTAGGATACTAAAGAAAATTGTGGGAATTTTTTATTGACAAATTCGGGGTAGGGCATGCTGCTACAGCTAGGCTTTATATCTCCCATCTCTTATTTGCTAATGATACTCTTTTTTATTTCATGGATGCAAATGCTGAAAATTTTCTTTTCATAGTGTTCAATTGCTTTGAAGCTGTTACAGGTCTGAAGGTTAATATGGGTAAAAGTGAAGTGGTACCGATAGGTAATGTGAGTAACATGGCAAAATTAGCAGACATCCTTTGTTGTAAGATTGTGAGTTTACTGATGACATATCTTGGGATGCTGCTGGGGGCTTCCTTTAAGGTGTTATTTATTTGGAATACTATTTTGGAAAAGATGGAACGCAAACTGTCTAGTTGGAAGAAGATATATTTGTCCAAGGGAGGGAGGCTAACGTTGTTAAAAAGTACAATTTCTAGCTTACCAACCTACTACCTCTCATTATTTACTATTCCCATTAGTGTGACAAATAAGATGGAGAGGTTGCAGAGGAACTTTTTTGTGGGGTACTTCAGATGAGGAGTTCTAGTTCTCCCTGGTGGCCTGAGATACAGTTTGTTCTCCCATTGCAGTAGGTGGATTGGGGATCCAAAAGATAAGAAGTTTTTATCAAGCATTATTGGGGAAATGGTTATGGAGGTTTGGGAATAAGGCCACGCATCTTTAGAGATGGGTTATCGCTATGAAGTATAGGGAGAATTGGGGTGGTTGGATTTCAAAACCATTTAAAGGGACACATGGGTGTAGCTTATGGAGAAGTATTAGGGCAGGTTGGGATAATTTTCTTCAGTTTGTGTCTTTCAAGGTGGGGGATGGCACCTGAGTAAGGTTTTGGAAGGATATTTAGCGTGGGAATCATTCTCTAAAAGAGTTGCACCCAGATTTATATTGTTTAGTGAACAAGAATGCCCCAGGTCATTCAGTCATAAATAGTCAGATGTGGTGACGTGAAGCTTTAACATGAGATTTTGTAGAGGTTTTCATGACTAGGAATCAGAGCCAATGAATTATCTACTCAAACATCCCCAGGTGGGAACGAGCCGATAGGATGAGATGGCAATTGAAGGGGGACGGTTGCCTTGATGTTTGTTCCTTTTAAGAGGCTATCTGACCTTGGAAGAGTATTGGTTGCGTTAAGGCCCTGAAGAGGGTCTCGTCCTTCATTTGGACAGCAACCTAGAGGAAGATTCTAACTTGTGATTCATCAAGCAAGGTTTCTCTTTAGTTGGTTGGTGTTGTATGTGCTGATATAATGGGGAGATGGTGGACCATTTGTTGATCCATTGTGAAGTTGCATATACATTATAGTGTAGTCATTAGAGCCTTTGGGTTCCAAAGGATGTTACCAAGGAAGGTAGATGATTTTTTGTTTAGACGGAGGAATTGGAATTGGTTTGAAGAAAACTCATTGAATATTTGGAATTTTGTCCTGTTATATTTGATGTGGCTATTGTGGAAAGAGCCAAATAGTCGTACCTTTGACGATATAGAAAAGTCACAATCTTAGTTGGAATCATTGCTGATTCAAACTCTATTTGATTGGTCTTGTGTGTGAAGTCATACTAGTAGCATTTCCATTTTAGATTTCATAGAACCACTTCATTCTTGTGCATAATTCTTTTAGATTATGTTGTGTTCATCAACATGGACAAAAAGTAATCTCTTCTTCTAATAATAAATAAATAAATAAATCTCTTTGAACTTTATTTATTATTTATTTTTTTATTTACTTATATAAAAAAAATAAATAAATAGAGGTCAAGGAGAAAAAAATTTCAAGTTATTCAAGTATTTGAAGTAACTTTTATTTGGAGCTAAAGATTTCAATTTCCAACTAAAAACTATAGGGCAAGTTTCATTGAAATGGAGGGATTATTTGTAAAAGCAAAATATGGAGGTCACTTTTTGTAATTCGTTAATTTTTATATTTTTACGTAATTTTTGGAGTTTTAGGTTTTCAATTTTATTTCATTATTTTTAATTGCTTTTAAGGTTTCCTTAGTCAAAATAAGGTCCATATATGGTAGTAAATTAATTAGTTTATATGTGGGAATATTCTTATTTGGAAAAATAAGTTTTCTAAAGCCTATAAATAGGCCTGTAATCTGTAAAACAAAAATAGCAATTCATATTTCAAAAAAAATGAGAGTTTTCTTATTTTCATATGGATTCCAGAGTTTTCCTCCAAGTAGGTTCAAGCCTTCAAGGAACCTCTTACAGATTAAAAAATTTGTATTCAGTTAGAACAACATCTAACCCTACCATGCTTTCTATTCTGCAACAAGACACTAGGGAAGGCTACCCTCATTACGTATCCCATTGTCTCCCTAGCTAAAAGGGCAAAACTCTGCATTTATGAAGTTATGGAAAGGAAAATTAATGAAGAAATTTTTGCCATTATAGTCTAGCAACATGAAAATTGTCAGATTAATGAAAAACTTTGTGCCATGACAGTCCGGCTACATGAAGATTGTCATTTTGCATATATTGTTAATTGAAAAACTTACCAAATGAGCTACTGCACTAAGGTTTTCAGGAAAGGACTTCAGCAATTTTTGCTTTGTAGGTTCATACACACCAACAAATATAGCAGAAGCCCTGTGCAGAAATAGAAGTTCATCAGCCATATCCCACATAATAAGAAGAGGTATGCATTTAATGAAAATTGGAGGAAAAATTAGAAAGAAATGGTGTTCTCATAAAACTTATCAAGTATTACATAGATTCATATCAAGCACTTTTTCAAGCATTTGGCTTAAAGTATTAAAAAGTTAAGACTCAAACATGGGTTCCCAAGTCCTCAAGTAAGAGGCAGACAATGAAATAACCGAAACTGTCTCTATTGAGAAAAACAATTCACGAAGAAGATTGAAAATTCACTAAGAATCCAGCCTGCACAGAGGAAAAATCAAATCATAGCAAAAATCTTATGAAAAGTTTGAGTTGGAAGAAGTTGATGATTGAAATATTTATTAATAGGATTTTACTCAAATAAACAATGTAACAAAAAGATTAAGCATAAGACTAAGCTGCCTTGCTATATACAAACAAACTCCCATCATGGAGAACTGATTTCAACGGTTTATTATGCACTTAAAGTAGTAGGGACAAGGGTCTTAAGATGAATAGGGAAAAAAGATTCTTGTATCAACCACAAGTAGTTAAGATACACATTCCTCAGTTTTGCTTATCTTGCATAACACTTTCCTTAGATCATCCACTAAGTGTTCATGTGGCTTGGGCCAAAAAGTTAGGTTTTGAATTGTCATGTGTGAAAACATATAGAAGAAGTCAAAATACATTTGTTAAAATTTTAAATATTATGGAACATGAATAGAAGATGAGAAAAGAAGAACGGAAGAGATTAAAGTGGTTTGGTCACATAAAACTTTCATTTACGTTATTGGAACACATTGGAAACCCATATTTTTAATAGAATTTACAGAATTTGAAAATAGGTCAACTATCAATTTATTACATGTATATTTTAAATTTGAATTTCAAATCAATTTATTTAATTGCTCCAATCCCTTGATTTACTCCAAGCAATCAATTCCTTGCTTTAGTCTTCACGGTTTGGAAAGTGAATCATACTTTCCAACATTCATGCAAATAATGAGGAAAAGCATATATGCAACTAATTTACTCACGGTAAGACACCAGCAAGGTTTCCAGCCAATCCAGAATAGAGACCCTTTAAAATAATTTTTCCTCCACCCTGGGCAGCCTGACAAACAAACGAATGAATGGTTAATTGCAAAAATTCAAGCAAGAAAAAGCAAGTCGATGCATTGTAAAACATCAAGATTTTATATTTAGACTATGAACAGGTTGGCAACAATAGTAAAATAGCCATAAATTTATGAAGGAAGGATGATAGAAAGCAAAGGAACAAAAGCATGAGTTGGTCCCATACAAGAGTTGTATGACCTTTAATCTAATGCACGTCACCTTTGAAGGATGAACTGTGACCATTAGGAAATTTCTCAATTTAACTAGCAATGCATGTTAAGCTGTATGGAATGAAACAAACTTTGTTTAACAAAAAGAATTTCATCGTCCAATGGTAGAAAGAAAACAACAAATTTTAGAAGCAAATGCATTCTATAGAAGTGCGGGATCAAGACCATGTCAGCACATATAGTGGAACAGTCCTTGCAGTAATAATTGTTCTTCTTCTTCTTCAAATTTAGTTAGCAACATAATGCAATAGACAAACAAAAATATTCAGTATACTTGACGTGCCTGTAGTCGAGTTTTTATAGTATCAATTGGATATAATGCTGCTTCCACAACAACACCAGCAAAGCCTCCAGCTATGAAACCTTCTGCAAAACCCATGATTTTGCTTTGTGATTTTATTGTTTATAGTAAAGAAACATCTTTATGAATAACCAATAGCCAATCTGAAATTACATGACTGGAACCCAGATCAAGAGTGATAGTTTTTCCTAGAATTAAGATAAGGAATAGTCATTTTCGAATACAATATGAAACAAAAACAATGAAATATGGTTGTAAATTATAAGTGGTAAGTGGCTGATTATGGTTTTAAATTTTAAAATAGCTAGCCAACCTTCGGCAATATGGACTGATTTTTCTTTCGTGGTCTACTTTGAGCCTTAAAAATTAAAATACAAGCCGGTCATAGATTATTGACACAGAAAATACTTGAAAAATATATGGTTTGAGTGATCTGTTTTGCATCTGATCTTTAAAAGGAAAAGCTCTTTGTACCTTGAACTTTCATTACAAAATTGGAATTTCGTAGCTTCTGTGTCCTAGGCAAAACATTTTGCCAATGAGACAATTTGGATTAGGGCATGAAACATCAAAATCACTACTTCCTTGGCCAAATTATCTGACTGTTAAACATCAGAATCACTACTTCCTAGACCAAATTAAACAAAGGATCTTTAAATTTTCTGCATATTACACAGGCCACAATTGAGAACAGTCAACCATCAGATCGCTGTAAATTCAACAATTAAGAAATGCATCTAACCTAATTTCAACTGCATCAAATTACATTACATACCGTATATAACGCGTAAAAAATCAGATGGCTTGTTCTCTCCTGCACTGAATGAAGCAACCTTATTTGGCTCTTTTTGAGAGCTATGCATTTTAAATGTCAATGCATCTGTAAAATGAAACCATTAGTTCAAAACAAGTTCCATTGGGCAACAACTGCTTTTAATTATCCCAAAAAAATAATAATAATAATAAAATAAACCAACTGCTTTCAAATAATTTTTCCTCAAAACTCAAAAGGAAAGTAATAGAAAACATCCAGGGAGAAGAATTAGTTATACATATAGAGACACTTCTGTAGATAAAATCCCATATTTCCAGACACTTCTTCAGAGGTTTCTCATTTATAGCTTTAACCGTCTCATGTATGATTTTTTCTTTTTTTTTAATTGGTGGAAAAGATAGTAAAATGGGTAACTCTGATATCAACATGTGATCATTAATAAGATTAGATAGCAACCCTTTGCCATGCATGATCAAGAGTTCTTAAAAATAATTTATGAAAAAATTAAGAGAGAAAATTTTGGTCTATGAAGCAATTCAACCAAATGGGATACCATTTCTTCATCAAATTAGTTTAGTTATATCAAAATCATCCTCTTTTTCAGCTCTCATGTAACAACCCACTAACAATTCTAAAACTGTGCCACAAAAATGAAGCATAAAAGACAGCAAATGAAACCAATAAAAAAAGTTCTTTGGCTTTTCTACGAGTTTTTCAGCGACCCATTAGAGCATATAAGTTACAAATCTTAACCCCAAAAAAAAAAAAAAATTAATTAAGAAGAGAGAGTAAGAAAATGAATACCGACTGGAGGCGAGTCTTTCTGAGAACTTTTGGCATGCATTGGCAATGTAGTTTACGAGGTCCAATAATAAATCTCAGTTCAAGTTGATTATAGAAAACCAACCTTCGAGAGAGCGCTGTGTCGTGTCCATCGCTGTGTTTACATCCAAATCAACGACTAAAAGATTTGCTGTCACCGTTTTTTAGCTTAATGGAATTTTACTTAATTAACCACCCTTTTCTTCCTTAATTTTTATATTTTACCAAAAATTTGTTTTTTTGCCTTTGCACTTTAAAAAATTTGTTTTTTTCTCATTAAACTATTGAAAAGTTTTTTTTTTTTTTCCGATTCTAACCTATTGAAAAATGTTTTACTTTATGTTCTTAAACTTTGCTAAAAGTTCGTTTTCTTTTTTTAAACTATTGAAAAGAAAAAAAAATTCCATCCCTATTGGCTATTTCTGTCTCTAAACTATTAAAAAATATATATACAAAATTTAAAGATGAAAAAAGAACTTTTAAAGTTTAGGGACAACAAACAAATATTTGGTAAAGTATATGAACCAAAATAGCATTTTACTTTTTCTTTTTCTTTTTTTTAACCACCATTGATTTTCCATCAAGTTTTTTTTTTTTTCTTTTTCATTTACCAAGTACGAATATTTACAAAGTATCTGCTATTGGTGTGGTTGTTTTGACCATAATGATAAAGATTATTGATACAATTATCAATAAAAACACTGACAATGCATGGCGCTTTACAGGCTTTTATGGAGAATCGGTTACTTCTAAACGTTGTGACGCATGGGATCCACTTAGGAGATTAAATCACAACTCGGATTCACCATGGTTGTGTGCGGGAGACTTCAATGAGATTGTCAGACAGGAGGAAAAATTGGGTGGAGCAATTAGGCATCGCCATCAGATGCAACTATTTCGAGATATAATTGATGAATGTGGGTTTATGGATTTGGGATTTATTGGGTCTCAATTTACATGGAGTAAGCATTTTGAGGATGGTCATTCTATCTGGGAAAGGCTTGACAGGGGTTTGGCGAACAATAATTGGTTTCTGAAATTTCCAGGTTCAAGAGTTCACCATTTACATTATTCTTCCTCAGACCACTCACCACTCTTAATCAATCTCTCGGGTTAGGATCAGGTGCCTAGAAAAAGAATTTCAGATTTGAAGAAATGTGGTTAGCTAACAATAGATGTGCCGAGATTACTGAAGCTTCTTGGCAATTGGGTTTGTATCAATTTAGTGATGATGCTATTTTAAAAAAGGTGGAGAAATGTGGGAAAGAACTAACATGGTGGAACTTGAATGTATTCGGCAATGTGAGGAAAGAATTAGAGGAAAAAAGGAAATTGTTGATTCAAGCTAAAAGAGAAGATATGATTTCTGGGTCTAATTGGAGGGTTAGAGGTTTGAAGTCAAAAATTAATATCATATTGGACAAGGAGGCGCGTATGTAGTGTCAACGATCCTGGGTACTTTGGCTCAAGCATGGGGATAACAAAACTAAATTTTTCCATAGCCGAGCAACTCAAAGGCATAGAAAAAATTTGATAAGAGGGATCAATGATCATACCAATATCTGGAAGGTCCAACTCGAGGATATAGCCAATGTTTGGGTGAGCTACTATCAAGACCTCTTCACAACAGCCAATCCAACCCTATCAAATGCCACTCTAGACCTTGTCCCTCATGTGATCAAAAGTGAAATGAATTCCATGTTGACTGCTAATTTTTTGTAAGGTGAAGTTTAACTAGCACTGAAGCAGATGGCACCTCTTAAGGCACCTAGACCTGATGGCATGCCTCCACTTTTTTACCAATAGTTTTGGCAGGTGGTGCATCATGATGTGATCGGCTTAGTTCTCTCATGGCTTAATACAAGTATCCTCCCTCGCCCAATTAACCACACTTTCCTTGCACTTATTCCAAAAATCAAAAACCCAGAAAATGCTCATGAATATTGCCCCATTAGTTTATGTGATGTCCTTTACAAAATATTTTTCAAAGTCCTTGCCAATAGATAGAAATCCCTTTTACCAAATATTATCACTGAACACCAATCAGCCTTTAAAAAAAACCGCCTTATTTCTGACAATATCTTGATAGCCTTTGAGACCCTTCATAGCATGAAATCTCATAGCTTGGGAGAAACATGATATATGGCCCTTAAATTAGATATAAGCAAGGCATATGATAGGGTAGAATGGGTGTTTCTCGAAAATCTTATGAGAAAAATGGGCTTTTGTGAAAGATGGATTGGGCTAATCATGCTATGTGTGAAATCTGTTACCTACTCTATTATGGTAAATGGTGAACCCAAAGGAATGATCACACCAACAAGGAGTATTAGGCAAAGGGACCCACTATCCCCATTCCTTTTCTTGCTGTGTACGGAAGGATTGCATGCCCTTATAAACAATGCAGCCAATTTGGGGGAAATTACAGGCTTCTCTATGTAGAAAAGGACCAAAGCTAACCCATCTGTTATTTGCAGATAATAGTCTTTTTTTTTGTAGGGCCACTATTGAGGAATGTGCAACAGTGCTGAATACATTGGAGACCTATGAGAATGCATCTGGCCAAAAGGTGAACAGGAACAAAACAACTCTATTTTTCAATAAATCCACTTCCAAAGATATGCGCTAGGCAATCAAAGAGACTTTGGGTGTGTAAGAAATACACCAATATGAAAAGTACCTTGGTTTTCCATCTCTCGTTGGTAGGGGTAAAAGGGAAAGTTTCAACTTTCTAAAGGAGAGAGTATGGAAAAAATTGCAAGGGTGGGAAGGGAAATTGTTATCTCAAGCGGGACGTGAAGTCCTAATCAAATCTGTGATCCAAGCTATTCCTATATTCACAATGGGGTGCTTCAAATTATCTCTTGGTTTGTGTAATGATATTGAGGTGATGATAAGAAAGTTTTGGTGGGGTCAATGTGAAAACTCAAGGAAGATACACGGGTTAAAATGGGAAGAGATGACAAAATCAAAATGGGTGGGAGGCATGGGTTTTAAAGATTTGTCAATGTTCAATGACTCTCTTCTTGCCAAACAAACTTGGAGATAGCTAAAAAATCCAGATTCACTATTTTCCAAAGTATTCAAGGCAAAATTCTATCCAAATTGCTCAATTCTCAAAGCAAAGGATTCTAGGTCGGCATCCTAAGCTTGGTGGAGTATTTTGAAGGGTAGGGACACTATTCAACGAGAGGCAAGGTGATATCAAAGATTGAAAAACTATATTTCTCATTGATTACATAAAGATTACACAGACCTCATATATATAACAGTTTGTACAGGTGTGAACACAGAGGAAATCATCTAACAAACTTTCACACGTGCAGCTACAGGACTAACTAACTTCATCACGTGTTAACACTTAAGTAAGCATCTAAAATACTAAACTACAGGTCGTAGCATCATTGTTCTTCACTTGTGTTGATCTGTCGTTCATCCTCTGTTGTAGAGTCATTAGCTTTGTGAGCAACCCTGCTCTTGGTAGCTTCAAGTTCAGCTCCATCCTTGCTCTTAGTAGCTTCAGAATCTAAACTCTGATACTCCCCCTCAAGAGCAGCAGGTGTATGTACATTAATCATCCCCATCCTTTTAATAAGAACAGCAAATTGATTGTAATTCAAAGCTTTAGTTAATAGATCAGCCAATTGACAATTGGATCAAACATGATTAAGCTTGATCACTTTCTCCAGCACCTTATCTCTAACTACATGACAATCTATTTCTATATGTTTTTTCCTCTCATGAAAGACTGGATTAGATCCAATGTGCAAAGCAGCTTGACTGTCACAAAACAGCAAGGTCTCCTTGTCATGATTCACTCCAATGTCCTTGAGAAAATACAAAATCCATACAATCTCACATGTTGCTACTGCCATGGATCTGTACTCAGCTTCAGCTGAGGATCTTGATACTGTAGATTGCTTCTTAGATTTCCATGATACCAAAGAATCACTAATGAAGATGCTATAACCAGTCACTGATCTCCTAGTATCAGGACATGCAGCCCAATCTGCATCTGCAAAACCTTTTAAGTGCAAATCTGTATGAGAGGAATACATGAGTCCTTTGCCTGGTTCACCTTTCAAATATTGCAATACTCTGTGAGTTGCATCTAGATGTGGTCTCCTTGGCTTGGACATAAATTGGCTGAGCTTATGGACAGCAAATGTGATGTCAGGTCTTGTGATTGTCAAATATAAGAGTTTGCCCACAAGCCTTCTGTAATGACTGGGATCCTTAAGTTCTTCTCCCTCGAATTTGCTTAGCTTCAAACTGTGTTCCATAGGAGTTTTAGCTGCCTTACAGCCAAGCAATCCTGCATCATTGAGTAGCTCAAGAGTATATTTCCTTTGGCAGAGTGCAATTCCCTTATCTGATCTTGCAACCTCTAAGCCAAGAAAATACTTCAAAGCACCCAAGTCTTTAAGTTTGAACTTCTCATCTAGCATGACCTTAAATCTGTCCACTTCAGCCTTGTCATTGCAAGCTATCAAAACATCATCTACATAGACCAAAAGAATCATGAAAATATCACCATGCCTTCTGGTAAACAAGGAATAATCAGCCTTGGATTGGATGAATCCAAGCTGAATCAAAGTACTTGAGAATTTGGCAAACCATTGCCTAGAAGCTTGTTTGAGTCCATAAATGGACTTATTAAGCTTACAAACAACCTCCCCCTGGCTGTGAAACCCCTGTGGAAGAGCCATATACACCTCTTCATCCAAATCTCCATGAAGAAAAGCATTATTGACATCTAATTGGCTTAAAGACCAACCCTGAATTGCAGCAACAGCAAAAAGGACTTTAACAGACACCATTTTTGCCACAGGAGAGAAGGTTTCAAAGTAATCAATGCCTTCCTTTTGTGTGAATCCCTTAGCCACCAACCGTGCCTTATATCTTTCAATGGAACCATCAGCTCTATACTTGATTTTGTAAACCCACTTACACCCAATTGAGGTCTTGTTAACACGTAAAGGTGTCAAAGTCCAAGTATTGTTAGCCTCAAGAGCTGCTATTTCAGCAGCCATGGCAGCCTGCCATTGGGGATCAGACACAGCTTGGTGGTAATATTGAGGTTCAACAAGTGAGGAAATGGAGCAGCAAAAGGTCTTATAGGATGGAGAAAGATGATGATAAGAGATATGAGAGGAAATGGGATGTGAAGTACCTGATGGAGATGAGAACAAAGGCTGGACAGAAGCAACTTGATTGCAGTGAAACTCCTGTAAGTAAGAAGGCTTTTTAATAGGTCTAGTGGACCTCCTAAGGGGAAGAGAGTCTGTAATGGGATCAAGGGGTGCTTCTGGAACCTCATCAAGAAAGTCATCATCAATAGTGTGATGAACTTGGATAATAGATTGAGGAGTAAGGATAGGAGTGTTGGGTGGAAAAGAAATTGGATCATCAAGGAAGGAAGAAACAGGAGTAACACATGGTAAAGGTAAAGAATTGAGAGGAACAAAAGTATTGGAAAATGAATGATAAGGGAAAACAGACTCATGGAAAATAACATCTCGAGAAATAAAGATAGCATGAGTATCAAGGTCATAGAGTTTATAACCTTTGACATTACAAGGATAGCCAAGAAAAACACATCTTCTTGCTCGTGGGGTGAATTTG
This sequence comes from Quercus ilex subsp. ballota, assembly GCA_032727855.1. Classification (NCBI taxonomy): domain Eukaryota; kingdom Viridiplantae; phylum Streptophyta; class Magnoliopsida; order Fagales; family Fagaceae; genus Quercus; species Quercus ilex. Next base: position 41,714,660 of record CM064909.1, on the reverse strand, counting down.
GTTCTGGTTTGAGCAATTGTGGAGGCAAAACACAAGCAACCAAAAACTTTGAGGTGAGTATATTCAGGAAGTTTATGAAACAATAGTTCAAAAGGTGTTTTGTCATTCAATAAGGGAGATGGGAGTCTGTTTATGAGATAGGCAGCAGTTAATACACAGTCACCCCAAAACTTCAAAGGTATTTGAGATTGAATTTGTAAGGCCCTTGCAATGGAGAGTAAATGTTGATGTTTTCTCTCCACAACAGATTTTTGTTGTGGAGTGTAAACACAACTATGTTGATGGATAATGCCATGTGAACTAAGAAAATCAGGCATTGCAAATTCTTTGGCATTATCAGTCCTAATGGATTTGATGTTCTGACCAAACTGTGTGACAACCATAGTGTAAAAAGACTGAAATAAAGGCCTCACATCTGTTTTGGATTTCATTAAGAAAAGCCAAGTGGCTCGGGTTGCATCATCCACAATGGTTAAGAAGTATTTATAACCATCTAAAGTAGAAATGGAATAGGGACCCCAAACATCCATATGGACTAAATCAAAAGCACAAGCACAGACTTTATTATGAAAAGGAAAAGGTAACCTTTTAAGCTTGGCCATAGGACAAACTTGACAAGTCTTATTACAACAAGATTGTAAAGAAGGAATAGTGTGACCTAAAGCTTGAAGCTTCATATCTAAAGGATGTCCTAATCTGGCATGCCAGAGAGAAGATGATGCAGAAGCAGAACTTGAAGAGCTTGTTGCAGAAAAATGAAGAAAAGAAGTATTGAACTTGTGATTGCTTAAGTAATCAGCAAGTGAAGAATGAGGAATGTGCTGGAGACTATCACACTGCAACAAGTACAACCCATCAACAGCCTTGCCCACCCCAATCGTTTTCCAAGATAAAAGGTCCTGAAGAAAACAATAAGTGGAAAGGAAAACAAGGCAATAAGGTTAAGATAATGTCAGTGTACTAACAGATAGGAGGTTAAAACTAAAAGAGGGAACACAAAGGACATTTGTGAGAGTGAGTGAAGGGGAAAGAACAATAGTCCCAATATGAGTGACTTGAGCTGATTCCCCATTAGGCAAGTGAACCAAAGACTGTGCAGTAGCAGTAATTGAAGTTAACAAATCAACAGAACAAACGAAATGGTCAGTTGCACCAGTATCCAAAACCTAAGTCCATTTATCATAAGTTCTTCTATTCACAATTTGTGCAGAGAAAACACTATGAGATAAATCAATACCTGACATTGGAACACTGGTAGTGACAAATGTGGAAGATGATGCTGCATTGGCCATTGGAGCATCTTTCAGTGGAGCAGAAGCTCCAAACAAAGCAAAGAGTTGTTGATATTGCTCAGGAGTGAAAGGAGTATGGTGATGCATTGGTGAGGCAATAGAAGGAGCAGTGGGCAACACTTCTGAAGTCACTTGATGAGCCATAGATGGTTTGTTCTTGAATTTAAAACCTGGTGGAAAACCATGCTTTTTATAGCATTTATCCACTGTGTGGCCTAGCTTTCCACAATGTGTACAAGTTGGTCTCTCCTTCCCTTTGCCAACAGCACCACCAAGAAAGGAACCAAAATTCTCATTGGACAATTTAGCAGCTAAGGCAGTGGAATCAACTTTAGGAAAAGAGGCATTTGGCACTGATCTTTGTGTCTCTTCTTGAATTAGCAAAGAGTAAACCTTACTAAGATATGGAATGGGATCCATGAGCAAAACTTGAGACCTAACTTGGGAGAAAGAATCATTCAATCCCATTAGAAATTTCATGACAGACTCTCTCGTTTGCAGATCAGTAAGCCTCTTGTTGATATTGCAAATGCATTTACCACAGGTGCAAGAGGGAAATGGACTAAAGTTTTGTAACTGATCCCAAAACACCTTCAACTGTGTAAAGAAATCAGTAACAGACATCTCACCTTGATGAAGCTCTGCTATATCCTTTTGGAGATTGAAAACTCTAGGTCCATTTGTTTGGGCAAAACGATTCTTCAAATCATTCCAAATTTCTAGGGCCGTATCTTCATAAATGATGCTTGCTTGGAGTTTTGGTGAAACTGAATTTGTTAGCCAAGTGCCAACCATGTTGTCACATCTTATCCAGGCTTTCACATTCGAAGAAGTTACTACAAGTGGCGATAAGAGAGTTAAAGTTCCATCGATGAACCCTAGTTTATTTTTGGTGAGTAAAGCCTTTCTCACTGCACGAGCCCAAGCTGCATAATTTTCTCCACCTATCAATAGCTGTGTAACAAGAACCAAGCTTGGATTCTCTGCGTGATGCAAGAACAGAGGATCATCCATTGGAGATTCTTGTGAAGAAGAAGATGGATTTACAGGTGTGGAAGCATCTGTAGAACCATTTACATTCGTAGCAGAAGCCATGAATGATGAATGAAGAAAGAATGTTCAAGAATCAAAGAATTTCTCAAGAACAAAGGAGGATTTTCTCGAGAAAATTGAGAAATAGAAAGCAAAATTGAAAGCAATGCAAAACCCTACAGGAATTTGGGAATTTGCTCTGGTACCATATCACAAATCAAAGATTGAAAAACTATATTTCTCATTGATTACATAAAGATTACACAGACCTCATATATATAACAGTTTGTACAGGTGTGAACACAAAGGAAATCATCTAACAAACTTTCACACGTGCAGCTACAGGACTAACTAACTTCATCACGTGTCAACACTTAAGTAAGCATCTAAAATACTAAACTACAGGTCATAGCATCATTGTTCTTCACTTGTGTTGATCTGTCGTTCATCCTCTGTTGTAGAGTCATTAGCTTTGTGAGCAACCCTGCTCTTGGTAGCTTCAGGTTCAGCTCCATCCTTGCTCTTGGTAGCTTCAGAATCTAAACTCTGATAGAATTGGGAATGGAAAATCAGTGAGAATTTGGCAAAGTCATTGGCTGCCTCGGAAGCATCCACCGTTGGTTCCCTCACCAATGATTGCATCTTTGGAAGAAGCAATGGAACCCGGAATTGGTTGATGGAATTTTTGCTCTAGAAGAATCTACACTAATTAAAAAAATCCCACTGGTAAGGTGCGAAACCGAGGACTCACTGTATTGGCCACTGACACAGGACAGCAACTATACCAGCAAGTCGGGTTATAGGTTTCTGAAAGAGGAAGCAGAGGTGCGGCCCCTGGCAGATTCAGGGTCTCAGGAAAATGATTTATGGAAGAAGATTTGGGCTCTTAAGGTTCCTAATAAGGTGAAAAATCATATGTGGAGAGCATGCCGAAATTCAGTACCAACTAAAACCAATTTGTTACGCAGGACCATCATGGTTAGTGACACATGTGATCGCTGTCATGGTGCTACAGAAACTGTGATCCACGCTCTGTGCGAATGCCCATAAATTGATGTTGTGTGGACCGATGCGCCTCTATGGGATTTTCGTTTCACTTCGGAGTTTACTAACTTCAAACACCTAGTGGCATGGATAGTATCTCACGAAAAAAACTCAGAGATGTTTGCCATGCTAGCTTGGTCGATTTGGAATCAACGCAACAAGGTGAGGCGTCAAGAAGCCAACTGCTCACTCCACCTCTTAGCTCAGACTGCTAAGGATCTTCTACAGGAGTTCAAATCGGTGCAACCTATTCCTCCACAACCAGTGGTAGTCCCGCGTGCTCGCTGGAAACCACCATCAGCGGATTTTGTCAAAGTAAATGTTGACGGAGCGGTTTTCGCCGATGAAGACAAATCTGGCATTAGGATTGTTATTCGTAATCATGAAGGACAGGTACTGGCATCACAGTGCTTGAAGCTTCATCAAGCATATAGTCCTGGTGTTATTGAAGCTATAACTGTTCACAGTGGAATCACACTAGCTTCGGTTATTGGATTTCACAAACTTGTAGTGGAAGGCAACTCAAAGGCTGTGATGACGGTATTGCAAAAGGGGATAGAGATTTTAACGCAGGATGGTTTATTGTTTGAAGATATTCACTTTAGTTGGAGACTTTTTACTAAATTACACTACTCTCATATTAAGAGGGAGGGTAATATGATTGCTCATAATCTAGCCAGATATGTTTTACATGTATTTGATGTTGTTGTTTGGATGGAAGATGTTCTACCGAATGTTGTTTATGTTTTACAGGCTAATTTAGCCCACATTCATTAATAAAACTACTTGGTCTTGTTCCTAAACAAAAAAACAAAAAAAACAAAAAAAAAAAAACAAAAAAAAGGCCAGGCCAGAGCCATTTGCCATATCTCACTTTAGAATATGAGCATGATCCCAGTCTTTTATTGATTATAGTTTTTCTCATGTGCATAGGCTTTATAATACTGTTGCACACTCACTTGCATGGAGAGCTATTCACTCCTCCCATATGGTAGTTTAGATGGAAGATGTTCCACCTGACGTTGTTCTTGTTCTCCAGGTTAATTTCTACAGCCTCCCTTAATAATATAAGGTACTGTCTTTCTTCTTTAAAAAGGAAAAAGAAAAAAAAAGAATATGGGCACGAAGATTGGAGATGAGAAGAACCCAATATCGTTACAAAAAGGAACTTATGCTGCACGGCCATGAGCAACATAGTTGACTTGCTTAATTAAAATAGAAAAAGAACAAGAAGAAAAGGAGCGGTATAACCATAAAAGGTTGGTGTCCTCAATGATAGATGAGATTGAACAATGCGTTGTGATTGAGGAGTTCTGTATGGGCTCAATAACATTCAATCAATTGCCTTCAAAGATAATGTTGTTCGATCCCATGCTACGTGTAGAGGATACAGCGAGGATTGCAACTTTTGCTTCGACCCAAATAGGTTCTCCATTGACTTCTATACCTATTCATGCATAGATAAATTAACCCCAAGAAATCACGACAATTAAACAGCAACAAGGAGGGAATTATCTGTTTTGATTGCGGCATCAAAATTGATCTTTGGCAAGCCAAAGGGCGGAGGAGACCATGAACTATGAGATGGTTTTGTGTTTTGAATGTATGAGAAGTCCCATGCTTGCTTTTGGAAGAGAAATTTTTTTATGTCTCTTGTGTGAGTAAATAGGGGGAGGGGTGTGGTTTTGGCCTTGTAAGTGACTCTTATTTAACTTGTTTCTATGTAACCAAATTTGGTCACATGCAACAGAAGAAAAGAGCAAGAATTTTGGAGTCTTTTCAGGAGGAAAGTTTGGATAAGTACTTGGATTTATCAAGAGCCTCATATAGTTTGTTGTGTTAAATACGAGAAGTGTATTTAGCTAGATAGCCCAGGAAGAGGAAAGCCAAAGCGATTGGGTAAGGGGGCATTGTGTGAAAAGTTGTCTCTTCTTCAACATTACGTAAGATACAAAATTTGTCTATGGATGTGGTTTGAGCTGCTTAGGGAGAACATCCCAGGCAATCATATATAACATCAATTTAAATCTAATACAAAATTTTGCATTCCTAATGGCATTCCAATTTCTGCTTGTGAGTGGGCTATTGGAGTCAAGATTTGGATTTTGGTATGAGATAAGCCAATTTTATTGTGAATTTCCTTGAGCTATTTGGAACCCAAATGTGTTCGTATGAGGATAGGTGGATTTTGAAAAAATTCATAGTTTTTTATGTATCAAAATTTGAGGAAATTCTCTCTGTCACATTGGAGGGAGATAGAATTAATTAGGTCTGAAACTCTATGGATGCCATGGTCATTTTGTGTAGGGGCAGTGAGGGTGAAGCCTTCAAGCATTGGTATCCATGGGTGATCCCAAACAGGCGCGTGTCTCCCATTCCATAGGATATAGAATTCCTTTCCATTGCCATGAACAACTTGTGGTTCTCTTGGCATGCATGAATGGGGTGTGCCTTTCAAGTATTTTTTTTTTCATTAAAAGGGATGCCCATGTTCCACCCAAGTTTGGCATTGAGAGCTTTGCTAGTGTCTGTTGTCCTGTGGAGTCCTAGACCACCAAGGTTTTTAGGGTTACATATGTGAGACCAAGATTTAAGGCACGTTGTTTTTTTTTCTCATGTTGGAACCTAGCTACCAAAAGTTTTTAAGAATGGAGTCAATTTTGGAGCATAGGATTTTGGGATTGAGTAGACACAAATTGTAACTTGAAGCCTTTGGAATTTAATTTAAAATTTAAAATTTAAAATTTTATTATCTCATAAGAAATTAAATATTGTAGTATCTATTTTTTTTTTTTTAATATCACCAATATTGTAGTATCTCTTAAGTGGTTATAACACAATAATATATTAATATTTAAGGCATGTGACTAAGGAAAATTTATTGTGAAATCCAAAATAAAATACTTATTTGGTATGATTAATAAATTTTGTATAAATATTTTTAGATTTTGTCTTCTTTTTTTTTTTTCTTTTTTTTTTTTTTTTGAGAAGAAGGTTTTTGTCAAGAATGCACTTTTTGGAATGCGTGTGTGTGTGTTTTTTATTTATTTATGAACTTTTGGAATGTGTGTTTAAGAAGGTTAGTTTTTATAATTTTCCTAAGTCCTGAAATATTGTTTTCTTCCATTTATTGTTATTTTTTCTTATTTTGTTGTTGTTGTTGTTATTTATTTATTTATTTTTTTGAGATAGGAAAAAGTGCAAAATCACAAGAGATGTTAGTTGAAAAGAAAATTAAGTTCTTCTGGAAATGAATTGGAATGATAATTTCCTAAATGATTCTTCATGTTGTATTGCTTTGTTATTTGTGGGTCAATATGTAAAACAAAAATTACCTCATAAAAGACTAAGAATATATTATAAATAACATACAAATACTTGATTTTTATTTTTATTTTTTATATAAAATATATATATATATATATATATATTTCAATCACTCAATAATATATAACTTATTTAATTTTATAAGAAAGATAGTATCTCAACAAAACTTATTATATTGAAAATTTTGAATTAAGAATTTTCTTGTTATTTTGGTTAGTTATCACTCACAAAATATTAAAAAATTACTCATATTTCCAAGAATAGCAATCACATACATAACTATGTGTACGTGTGTGTGATTTGTTGATCCTAGAAGTTGATCCACCCCCAAAGAGACGATTTCTAGCTCCATTCCCACTCATATAAATCTCAGCTTATTTGCAATAAGATTTATCTAAATCCCTCTCTCTTTTTTCTTTCCTTTTATTTTGTGGAAAAGGTTTCACAACATGTTTTAGATTTTGTAACTGGTAACCTAATGGAACTGCCAGACTCGACGCCACCTGAACCCAAACCAACTCGATCCGAGCAAGTAGGTGGTCAATGGAAGATCTCTGGCATTAGAAACCAAGGAGTGCAAGTCAAGTGATGGTTTTGGGCTTTGAAACCTAACAAAAACCAAACTGACCAAATCCAAGCTCACTAGAAACTGTCATCCCCTTCAATGCTCACCCTCCCTCTCTCTTAGTCTCAAATATCTCAAGATCCGACGAGATCTAGTCGAGATCCATCAAGGTTTGGACCATATCCAGTGACGCCCCTTTCTGCCACTACTTCGTTGGTCTCGAATTCGACTGTTGTCCACCCAAAACAAAAACTACTTGACTCGTGGTTAGTGGCGATTGGCAGCATGTTTATTATTTCTCCACCCAATCAGGTTAGGTCGGTTGCAAGTTGAGCCTAAACTCGATCCAACCCAACTTGTGGACATCCCTACTTCACATGGTGACCTCAATGGTTTTGTACAGGACAATTTTGCCCATGCCAATAGTAGAATTCACAATTCTACGGTGCTTAGTTAAAGAAAGAGAGAGAGAGAAGGATACAGATGTTTGCATTGTCTCCCTTCCCCATATTTCTTGATTCTTCTTTGCCAAAGAGAAACATTGTTTATTGTAGCTTTTTTTATGTTGTCTTTTTTTATAATTAATTTTTTTTGGGACTTTACTTTACAAAGTTAATGCAAAATTTAAGAAAATTTAAAAACTACTCATTTATTTAGGGGTTCTGTTAGTGGATTGATGACATAACATTATCTGGATTATTTATTATAAAAAGGAGGGTCAAGATGAAAGAAACTCTATTTGGTAGAGTACCTAGGAACTCTAAAAGATTTTGGTCCGTTAAAGGGTCTAGGGTTTTGAGTGTGTAAGGGTTAGAATGGTTCTTAAGGTGCTTGATAAGAAATATTTATGAGAAGGGAATTAAGATTTGGAAAAAAATGATAACCAAGGTTTTGGTTATGCATGAGAATAATAATCAAAGCTTACCAAAACATACTAAAACCACAACAATAAAATATAAAAAATGCAAGAGAGAGAGAGAGAGAGAGAGAAGGCGAAAACATTTTGATCCAATCCTTGTAGCAAAAGATATGTGGCATGAGGTATAAACAAGAGTGCGGGTGAGTCTTCTTGGCTCTTGGCGTGCTCCTAATGGCTTAAATAGAAATCTGAAGATCTGCTTATCTTTCAACCATTGTTTGGGTGAGATGAGATTACATGTAAGAGAAGTTCAAAGAAATTAGGAGATTGCAATAAGAGGAAGCAAGGAAGTTGAAGAAAAGAGAGAGGAAGAATTCGAAGGAGGCAAATAGAAGGGAAGCAAACAGTTAGTCGGGAAGGAGAAAATAAACGAAAGAAAAGTGGGAAAGTTTAAAAGACTTGGTCTCATAGTTATCAGTATAGTACAATATGCGATACGTATTGTGTACAAAAGATTCCGTATCAGATGTACTTTAAAATGAGTTTTATTATTAAAATTTGTACTTTTATTTGAATAAAAGACTTGATTTTAATACAAAATTATTAGGTTACTTAATTGAGCTCAATAAAATAACATGTCCATAATTTTTTTTCCCCCTCTTCCTTCTACAAAATTTGGATTACACACTTGACACTTCACTTTTATATTTTGCAAATTCCTTTCTATACTATGAATAAAATATTAAATGACAATATAATTATTTTTATTTTTATTTTTGTCATTATTATTATAAGTCTAAGAAGCCATAATACAAAGAAGAAATAAAAAATATATATTATTAAAATAAAAGAACAAAAAGAGATAGAATATGTTGTTGATGATAAAGAAAATTTTAATGAAGAAATAAATTCACAAGATTATGAACATGATGATAACATTAACTAAGATGAAGTGATTGGGTAAGATGTTGAATATAATGAAAAGAAATTATTATTTTGGGTCATTTGTCATGCATTATTACTTTCAAGTTTAATCAATTTGAATGTGTATGTTATAAACACATGTTAATTTGATTTATTTAGTTAGCTTATTAAATGTTATTACATAAGTAATGATTTAATTAGTCATTAACGGAATATATTTTGGATTTACAATTAATAAACCCTTTATTTATGTATATCTATAAATTTTTATAATTTTTATTAATTGCTTGTGTTTCTTACTATGCATGATACACAATACAAAAAAATAAAAAAACAGTTCACATACAATTTACGTTTTGACAACTATGCTTGTCCTAAACTAGGCATAGTAATCTATACATAGTTTAATTAGAGTTGGAAAAACTCTGAGTTACATTTAGTTCAAGACTAAGGCAACAAAAAAAGTTCAAAAACATCAAGAATAACTCAAGACAAAAACAAAAAACAAATTATAAAATTCAAGAAAACTCAAACAGTTTAGAAAATTCAAAAGTTGAAAAATGCTAAAAATTCAAAAGGTTCAAAGACTTGGAAAAATTCTAATAAAAATTCAAGAAATTCAAACAAAATCCAAGGAAAAATGAGAAAGAATGCAAGAAAGATTCAAAAAAAAAAAAAAAAAATTAGAGAATAGAGAAACCTAAGGAAAATGTAAAATTTCCCCAAATAATTAAATTCAAAAAAATCTGCGAATCTCACGTCTAAAGCAGTAAATCTCAAACCCAAAGAGATCAAAGCCAAGCTATGATAGCAAAATGACATATAAGTAAGAAATGGAGAAACATAGGTAAATCTACCTAAATCAACAATGAATATCTTAAGTCAAGCTAAAAGATGATGACAAACTTCTTGACAGAAATTTAAAAGATGACGATGAAAACTCACCTAACCCCTGCTCAGTTATCTAGTGTTATGACAAGCGTTCATAACACTAAAATGGTAGTAAGCCAAACACGAATTTTGTGAACAATTACTCTCATTTATAAGATGGATAAATTATCATTGTTCACCACTGTGGCCCTTTACTAGAGAAAGGCCCCTCAATGTGAGGGCAATAATTAAGTGATTTAAAAAGATTGTGTGAGTTGTGTATTTTTCCTCTACTCTTAAGAAGGCCTAAAAATGGATTAATAGAAATTCAACTCAATCACCGTATTAAGTAAAATAGTTATATTAAAAAGTAAAAATAATATATTTTAAATAAAAAAAAAAGGTTTTTTTTTTTTTTTCTATGTAGAATGTTAATTAAGTATTATTTAAGTGACATTTAAATATAAAAGTGTCTATTTAAAGTTTTCGTCTTAAGTCTCAAATTGTATTGAGATGACTCTGATAACCCCAAACAAAGATATACATGCTAAATAGCAACCATTTACTCCTAAGTGTTTGTCTAATAAACCATTTATTCCTAAGTGTTTGTCTAATAAAAACTCTCCTTGTCGCTGCTTAGTTATCTAAAACAATTGATTGAATGAAATAATTATGCCAAGCCTTTGTAACACTAGCATAGTAGTATAGCCAAATACAATTTGAGTTCAATTCCTGCCATGTATAAGAAGGATAATTGATCAATTAATAACCCCACAAACGAAGACATACATGCAAATTAGCCACCATTTATTTCAAAATGCTTACCACCATACATATTACACAAAAGCAAGTATTCATAGAAAGATATACATGAATATTCTTAGGCTCATCATATGATCTGATTGTCACTGACCCTTATTATCAATAGAGAAACAGCTAATAAAATTGTGCCAATCATTGTTTAGGATGTCAGAAATACCTTTCTCGGCCACTTAGCTAACAAAGATAAGTGTAGTATATGTCCTTTTTATGTTTGGAATGGGGAGAAATGGATGAGAGAAGAGGAGAGGGAGGGGAGGGCAGGGTGGCTGACATATACTAAAATTCCAAATATACGTTAAAACACTTTGATTGGCACAAGGTTAAGAGCTGTTTTTTTATTGGTAGCAATTCTAGGACCAACTACCTCTTCCATGTTGATATCTTCCTCTTTCATCCCATAGGGTAGTTTCCAATTGAAACAATATAAAAGATTTGCAAGTGCAAGCTCAATTGCTGTTGTTGCCATGTACATCCCAGGACAAGTTCTTCGACCAGCCCCAAATGGCAATAATTCAAAATGTTGACCTTTATAATCAATGGAGTTATCAATGAATCTTTCTGGGATGAATTCTTCTGGGTTCTTCCAGTATTTAGGATCATCCAATTGCCGAAGCATTAATTTGGAGTAATGTTTTTGGGTAAATGTCATAACCATTGATCTTAAAGTGTGACATGACTTCTCTTGGAAGAAGCAAGGTGGCTGGAGGGTGCAATCTGAGAGTTTCTTTAACTATCATCTTGAGGTAAAGGTGGTCAGTGTCGCCTTCAGTGACTTTTCCTTTATTTCCAATGAAATTTCTAATTTCATCTTGTGCTTTCTTCATCACTCTAGGGTTCTTAGCAAGTTCCACTACACCAAAAAAAAAAAAAAAAAAAAAAAAAAAAAAAAAAGGGTCCTATAGCAGCGTTTTTAAAACGTGGCTATAGCTCAATTCGGCCTATAGTCGCGATTTTATAAATGCGGCTATAAGACATACTTTAGCCGCGTTTATAGGGGACAGCTACAGCCACATCTTAAAAACGCAGCTATAACCTCTCTCTCTTTTTTCCCCCCTAGCCAGATGGGAAATGCATTGGATATATATGTATTTATGCATTGGATATCATAGCAGCTTGGATATGCTCATCAGTTTTTCCAAGCTCAACCACAACCTTGGCCGAGAAGAATACAAAAGTTCAAATGTCAATATTTTTCTCAAGCAATAAAATGCTATATTATCTAAAATGTTAGAAATTTAGAATTGATAATGAGACTGCAAAAAACAAAATCTTCCCTAACAAGCAATAGTTTTCTCAAGAGGGTGCTAGTTCGAAAATGAAGAGTTAATCAAAACTCACCACCCCAGCAAAAGCCTGCAGCCCCAGCTACAGAATTCTGCCATCGCCCATATCAAGGTAGTTGTGACACTGACAACCATACCCACAAGCAAAACCTAATAAACAAATATAATAGGTAAGTACTTAAGAATATAACACTAAGGTTGCGTTTGACATTGACTGAAAAAACTAACTTTTTTTACTATTTAGCTTATTTTAGCTACTATTTAGCTTATTTTAGCTACTATTTAGCTTATTTTTACTACTATTCATGGATTCCATTGCACTTTTTGATACTATTCAGCTTATTTTTACTACTATTCATGGATTCCATTGCACTTTTAGCTACTATTCAGCTTTTAGCTTTATCTACAGTGCTTTTAGCTTTATTTATAGTGCTTTCAGTAAAAAGTTTTCAATTTCAACTAAATAAGCTGTTTCCAAACGGACACTGAGTTTGGGAGCATATAAAGGAAAAGAAATATTGAATGGAATGAAGATAATTTAGAAAAGATTGGGAATGAATAGAAATGAATTAAATAGTTATCTCTCTTTTGTTTGGTTGTTTGAAAGGAAAATAATATAATGGAATATAATCTTTGTTTGAGAGTTGAATTGAAAAAAATGGAATGAATTATTTATAACAACATTACTATTATACCATTTCTTTAATAAAAATAAGGATATAGGCATTTAAAAATATATGAGAATTATGGAAACTTCATTAAAAATTTAATTAAATCATATTTCATTTCCTTTTATTTTTCTCAATTTTGGAGTGATAAAAAAGTGAGCTTATAAGGAATGGAACTTCCTATTAAACTCCCAAAAAGAGAATGAAAAAAATATGGACAAAGTTTAGCTACAAAATTGGTTGTAGCCTTAGATTACAAAATTGGTTGTAACCTTATTCAATATTTTTTTATTAGAGGTGAATTTTGACAAATCCACCATTGGATTACATCTTTTTCTTATATCCTCTATGCTTGCAAAATTTCAAAAAAAATTAAAGATCATTAACTATGTCATCAATAAATTTTTTAAATTGCTAGTTTTTGTAATTTAAAATTATGCATAAAATATAAACTTATAGATTATATAGTAAATAATATCCGATTAACATAAAATTTGATATGTATATTAAGAGCATAAAGAATATGCAATTCAACGGTTAGATTTTCAAAATATGTATTAATATTTATTTTACTTAGTGAGTTTGTAACCTTAAGTTACAACCAATTTTGTAACTAAACTTTGTCAAAAAAAAATTTTGAAAATTCAATTATTTTCTTTTCATTCCTACTCCTCCCTCCTAAATAAGATGTTTGGGGTATATTTGTAATATAAAGATATGGGAAAAGAGGAGAGAAGGAGGAGAAAGGTGGTAGGAAATCGTGAAATCTTATATGGTCGTAACCTTTCTCCTCTCATCTTGTTTTCTCTCCATTCATATGCTCCCATCTAAACATAGGATTAATTTGATGAGATAAGCAAAATATATGATCTATTATCACTTATCAGCACTAAACACAAAAACATTGGAATCAATAACCATGGGGCTTTTCACTTTTATGAATTCCAACAAAAACAAAAACAAAAAAATCCATAGGGCAAAAGATTGGCAGCTACCATGAGGATTGCCTTAATGTTCTGCTTTGTGAACCGAGCATCACTAGACTTAATTTGTTCCCTTTCTTTTCTCAGTAGCACATCAATAATGCCTTTGTGCTTTTGTTTTTTTCTATCAGGATTAAGATGAAGAACAATGACCTGTTGGAAAAAGTTATCCAACTCAAGAAAAATCCTTTCAAACCTTTGGAATCTATGAGAGAACTTGCCCATAATCCATCCCATGAAAGGAAAGTATTCAGATGGATTGAAGCTTCCCAACATGGCTTCAGTCTCATGAACCACTTCTCAAAACCTTTCAATGTCTAAATCACTCCCACAGAAATTACCAAAAGCCATTCTAGAAGATACATTTGCAGTGAAAGCAAACAGCTTCTTAGAATGATCAATAGGGATTGCGGAAGATGAAGAGTGACATATGGAATTAACAAGTAAATTGACTTCTTCTTCCCTAATGAACTCATTGGGCTGCACCCTCTTCAAACTAAAAAGCTCAAGAACACTTGTTTTCCTCATCTCTTTCCAATAATCGCCATAAGGTGCAAAAGCAATGTCTCCATAATTGGATGAAAGTCTTCTAGAGCTAGCAAAGGTAGGTCTACTGCAACAATCAAGATCATGAACTTTCAAGGCTTCTCTTGCAGCTTCAGTAGAAGATATTATGACTGTTGGTATGCCACCGAGTTTAGGGAGCATTACTAGGCCATATTGTTTGGAGAGTTGGCACAGAGATTGGTGAGGCAATTCACCAAGTTGGTGCAAGTTACCTATAATGGGAAGTTTAGGAGGGTTTGGAGGAAGGCACTTGTTTCGACTCCGATCATCCATCTTCTTCTTCATAAGCAGCAGAAGAGGGAGAAATAAGAGAAGAGGAAGCCACATGGGTATGTCATCAAGAGCCATTGAAGCTATATGATCTATGTCAACTGAGATGAGCTTCCTCCAAAATTGTTCTTCATTTATAAATAATCGCAGATACCAGAATGAGCAAAAATATCTGTATTCTCTCCCCACTAAATTGTATGATATACTTAATACGTTAGACTATTTTGTAACCTGTGACTACAGTTAGTACTTAAGTTTTTCAATCAAGATTCATTATATTGTTTGATAAAATAGCATATTCTTGTGAGTTGTGATCCTAGTGAGGTGTTGCTAAGATCGATTCCACTCTTAACTTTTTTTCTAGACAAGTAGTGAAGTAAGCAAATATAAGGAGCGGACGTAGCTTAACTAGGGTTAGAAAAAAAAAAATCTAGCAATTCATATTTTGACCACTAATGAATGTTCAAAGAATTAAGTCAATCAATTGTTAAAAAAATAGGCCCTATTAACAGAGTTCAAATCTTTTATCTCACAAAATATGCTCGACTCTATGTACCACTAATTAAAATATGCCACGCAGCTACTTATTTCTTTCTCAAACTAACGGAAAAGCCCAACGTTAATACCTCAAGTCACCTTCCTCTACCAACTTTCCCTTTTCCCACTTGTTCTCCATGGCTCAAAGATGAACTGAACTATTCTGTTTTATCAGTCTTCACATCCCCAATTTCGTAAGTTATGGTATACCCATTTCTTCTTGTTTGAGGTTTTGGGGTTTGCTGTGGATAATCTCTTAATTTCTTCTCTTTAGGGATTCTTGATTTTTCACAGCAAACCCCAAACCCCAAATTCCCCAAACTGATTTGAAATTGATAGATTTACCCATCTTGATGTCATAGCATGTATAAGATCTATTAACGGCAATTTGACAACAAAGGACGAGGTCAGGATTAGAGAGTGACTTCAAGCTGTGGTTGCACTTCATCTTCGAAGAAAACATTGATTTTGTAAATATCCTAACAAAATTAACAAATGGTTACCCTTTAGCCTTGGTGGGAGTTGTGGATGGCATGGCACTAGTAAAAGACGTTGTAGTGTTGTAGTGGTATTGTGGATCTGTGGGACGCATGAAGGTTATTAACCCATAGCTAAATTTATTTGGATACTGAGTTTTTGATTTATTTTCGAATATGGAATATTTCAGTTTCAACTTTCAAGTACTTTCTGGGTTTTGTCTTTTTCTTTTTATGGATTATTTATGGGTTATTGATACTCGTTTCTTTATTTCTCTATCTATTTGGCTTCTTCTTATTTTTTTTCTTTTTCTTTTTCTTTTTTTTCAGAAAAATGATGTTTCCTATTTATTTTGTTAGAGATATTCTTGTTTCTAAATTTCTGAATTCATGTCAGTATGGATTTTTTTTTTCTTCTTCTCTTGTGATTGTTTCTTTGGCGGTGGTGCAGTCTTTGAGAAAGGGAGAGGGGGGGAATGCAATATTTTAGCCACATGTATAAGTCAAACTGTAGTCTCTTAAAATTGTGTAACAAAGTGTGTAACAAAATTTAGCCATATGTATAAGTCAATAATTGCTATCATCAACGACCATAGGTCCAAAAGTGGAATGCAATATTTTCTTAAAATTGAGATTCAATGGCAAGAATTTTAGCAAGTTTGGTCATTCATATCTTTGGAAAACATATTCATTTCACCATTCAAATTTTCCTCAACGATAAATTGATAAGTTTGATGGGGAGGGGTAAATTTTGCTTTGGCAATCTTTTGGGTTCTTTGTCTTTTCTGACTGCATTTGCTTTACCATTAAATTGATAGGTTTGAGTTTTCCAAAGAGTGTTACTTAATTGATACTTCCTGATGTTTTTACCTGAAATGTCTAGGGTGCAAATCACCCATTGCATATCATAAATATTGAATTATATATATATATATATATATATTGTAGGGACTCAATTTTTAAAGGCCTCAAACAATACATAGTTAGAGATTGGGTTAAAGAAATTGGCCGTAACAGACAAACGGAGCCCCGGATGATAAATTCACCCCCCTCGACGATTAGAGCAGGCAAGTTTCACTTTAATGCTGCTCCTCGGCACTGATCCGAGGAAGTTTATGTTTTTCCCCCTTCCCTCCTTTTATCCTTTCTTTTTTCCTCTCTTTTCCCTTTTTCTTCCCCCTCTTTTGCTGTTCTGTTGGTTCCTCTTATATAATCCTCTTCCTCCCATCTCTTTCTTCCATCTGTTGATCATCCATGCGCTTTTCCTCTGACTGTTCGTCCCATCAGCTGTATTATCAGTACTCAAGTGATTCACAATAACCAAGGTTGCCCTGTCCAAGAGTCACATCTCCATTAGCGCGGCCAGAGGGTTAGGTGAGCGCATTTAGTGTGGAGATGACAACCTGTCATGAGCCTCTTCCCCCACCTAGAGCTAGTCTCGGTCCCCCGAGGACAGGGTTATCCTCGGTGGAGATTTTTAAAGCTCAGGCTTTCATGGAACGTCCTCGGACGATCCTTCCTCCTCGGCATGGGCCTTGGGCCGGATGTAAAGTGGGCCGAGGTCACCAGGCCCACAGGCCCCACAATAGCCCCTCAAAATCCTGTTGTCCGTATCCTCGGACGGGAAGGAGGATTTTGATATTTCCGGGCCCTTTAAATGATTTACCAACCTCGGTCCACGTCAGCGTTGGAATCTTTTCGCCTGCCCAATGTACGTTTCTGGTGTTTCGAGGCGCAATGCGCTTTCGCATTAAATTTTGGCAGCTCCACATTCCCCATTTCCAACGGTGTGATGGTGATCATTTGGCGGGGATTTCCTACTTTTATGGGCGGGAAGTTACGCTTGGTTAACTTTAATTGGGGCTATAACTATTCGTTTGAACCGCTTGGCCTTCTCGTTCACGCACTTACGAACTTCGGTGCATATATTCTGAATTTGGTCCAATTTCCACACTGATAAGCGCCCCTTTCCAGCATAAGAAGCTTGCGCAAGGAGAATCTCCCCATTTCTGTAAGTCTTCTTCTTTCTGTAGCACAAGATTTTCTTTGGTTTCTCTCTCTCTCTCCCTTTCTCGAGTTTTTTAGACATTGCTAGGAATGGGTAAGTTTTAAGAAGTTAGTTGAGTCTAAAGAGGTGATGGAGCAGCTCGTTGCTGATTACAGGAGTTTTGTTTATCTCTCTATAGATCCGTACGCTTTCGCGCGTCGTTTTCATTTGGTCAACCAGGGGGATTTGGACACCATTCTTAGGGCGGAGCTCTTTCTTTCCTCTTCCCACAAAGCGGCAGAGACTGAGGAAGGGAGCTCGGAGGAAGAAGAGGAACCGGTCGAACTAAGCTCGTCTGAGAGCGAATTCAGTGTATTTAACCGAGCTGATAAATCCGAGGATCCCTCCGGTGATCTAGGGGACCTCCACCTGTCCGAAGAAAATATTCAGCTCCCAAGGGTTGGTGCCCAAGCTGAGATGAGCCCTAAGAGACAGCCCAAAATCAGCCTTCTTGACTTCCTAGAAGGCAAGTCTGGGAAAGGAGTGCCAAGGGAGTCACAACCCACGCCTTCTTCACCCGACTCTCAGCCTTCACCTGCGTTGACCAGGTCTTCACACATCCCCCCAATCTCGAAATCCCGGCCCGAGTCCCCCGAACCAAAAAGGAAGAGACCTTCCAAGGGTAAAGACCCGGTGGATGGGGACAGATCCCACCCTTCTCCAGAGGGGGATGAAGCCGGACGACCTTCCAAACAACTGAGACTGGGTGGTCAGTGAAAAGGGAAAGAAATCGTCTAGCAGTCTGAGCCCCAGGCCTGGTTGCCCGCTGCCATGCTCCATGGAAAACCTTTGATGGATGATGCTACTATCAGGGATTTCTGAGGAGGTGAGGGGGCTCGTGTAGCCGATGCCCTGGAGAGGTCCCTTCTACTCCCCACTGACATGGCTGAGCTTGGGGACATGAGGGGACCAGAGGTTGCCGACATTCTCAAGAGATGCCTAGGCATGGTAGGACCTTTGGTACTTGTTTATTTCGTTTGAATTTTATTGTCTAGCACCTCCCCTCCCCTTTACGGCGTATATGTTTTGGTTGGCAGGCTATCCAGGCTGTTTTCAGGCTGGATGAGGAGGTCGACGGCCAGGGTAACGCTCTGGTGAAGGAGCGCGACAAGTTCTTGAGGGCTGCAAGTACCCTTAAGAGATCTGAGGCAGATCTCAAGAAGACTATTGAAAATCTGGAGCAGATGACAAAGACTAGAGATATTGCGGCCTCTGACCTAGCCGCAGCTACGAAGCAGGCCAAGGATCAGACAAGGCGCTTGCAGGAGGCCGAGGGCCAGCTGCGGGCTGCCAAAGAAGATATCGCCGACCTGAAGAAAAAGTTGGCCGAGGCGGTCTGGACAAAGGGTATTGCCGAGTATGCCAGGGACGAGGCCGTGAGGGCCAAAGAACTGGCTGAGTTTGCGAGAATAGACGCTGAGCATTCCGTAGAACAGGCGGAGGAAGAGGCCTTTGCTGAGGGGGTGGCCAAGACTGAAGCTACCTTCAAGGCTCAAGTCCCTGAAGTATGCAGGCGCTTTTGTTCCCAGACCTGGAATGAAGCCCTCAACCAAGCGGGAGTTGATGCCTCATCTGACCTTAGGAGGGCAGCGAGAGTATATTAACTCCCCGCAATTCGCGAGGTTGTCCACATTACTTCCGAGGAAGAGTCTGCATCACCAGCGGCATGTGAAAGTCAAACCAAAACTGCCGAGGACACATCTTTGGCTGATAGACCTTCTGAGGAGGCTGAACCCCGCGGAGTGTTGGAGGGGGCTGGAACCGATAGTCAAGAAGTGCCCCAACATGTGGTGAGGCTTCCTGCTGACTCCCAAGCTGCACTCACTGTCTCTCAGATCCATCCTACCATGGAAGGGTCCTCTGAAGTAGCCCCTTCGAGGCAGGGTCCATAGGAGTTAGTTGAAACCTTTCAATAGGCTCTTCAAGATAAGCTGACCACCGAGTTGGAGGAGTAAGCCGTTTCGTTGGGCCACCCCATTTCGATGGCATGGGACACTCTTATTCGTTTTCTTTTTCATTTTATTTTGTTTTTTGCCTTGGCGACATTGTAACGAAACTACATATTTTCTATTCGAAATATATATTCAACAGTTTGCTTTTGGTTCTTTGATTGGTGCTTCCTTTGACTTATTATACTTTAAGGTTTTGCTCAATAACTTGGTTCCATCTTGGACTCAATCTCATGAGACAATCAGCTGTCCTTCAAATTTGTATCTGAGGACCGTATCACAACTCGGCTCCATTTAACGTTTTTAATCCTCGGCAAATAGCTAACTTTCCCACAGGTCTAAGTCCGAGGACTATGCAAGACCTTGGTTCTGTCTAACACTTCTGTTCTTCTGTAAGTAGCTAGTTTCCCCATAGGTTTAAGTCCGAGGACCATGCAAGATCTTGGTTCTGTCTAACACTTCTATTCTTCTATAAGTAGCTAGTTTCCCTATAGGTTTGAGTCCGAGGACCATGCAATACCTTGGTTCTGTCTAGTACCCAGGTATATTTGAGCGGGTTTCCCCATGGGTTTGAGTCCGAGGACCATTCAAGACCTTGGTTCTGTCTAACACTTCTGTTCTTCTGTAAGTAGCTAGTTTCCCCATAGATTTGAGTCCGAGGACCATGCAATACCTTGGTTCTATCTAGTACCCAAGTATATTTGAGCGGTTAGTTTCCCCATGGGTTTGAGTTCGAGGACCATGCAAGACCTTGGTTCTGTCTAACACTTCTGTTCTTTTGTAAGTAGCTAGTTTCCCCATAGGTTTGAGTCCGAGGACCATGCAATACCTTGGTTCTGTCTAGTACCCAGGTATATTTGAGTGGTTAGTTTCCCCATAGGTTTGAGTCCGAGGACCATGCAAGACCTTGGTTCTGTCTAACACTTCTGTTCTTCTGTAAGTAGCTAGTTTTCTCATAGGTTTGAGTCCGAGGACCATGCAATACCTTGGTTCTGTCTAGTACCCAGGTATATTTGAGTGGTTAGTTTCCCCATAGGTTTGGGTCCGAGGACCATGCAGTACCTTGGTTCTGTCTAACATTTCTGTTCTTCTGTAAGTAGCTAGTTTCCCCATAGGTTTGAGTCTGAGGACCATGCAATACCTTGGTTCTGTCTAGTACCCAGGTATATTTGAGTGGTTAGTTTCCTCATAGGTTTGAGTCCGAGAACCATGCAATACCTTGGTTCTGTCTAACACTTCTGTTCTTTTGTAAGTAGCTAGTTTCTCCCTAGGTTTGAGTCCGAGGACCATGCAATACCTTGGTTCTGTCTAGTACCCAGGTATATTTGAGTGGTTAGTTTCCCCATAGGTTTGAGTCCGAGGACCGTGCAATACCTTGGTTCTGTCTAACACTTCTGTTCTTCTGTAAGTAGCTAGTTTCCCCATAGGTTTGAGTCCGAGGACCATGCAATACCTTGGTTCTGTCTAGTACCCAGGTGTATTTGAGTGGTTAGTTTCCCCATAGGTTTGAGTCCGAGGACCATGCAAGACCTTGGTTCTGTCTAACACTTCTGTTCTTCTGTAAGTAGCTAGTTTCTCTATAGGTTTGAGTCCGAGGACCATGCGATACCTTGGTTCTGTCTAGTACCCAGGTATATTTGAGTGGTTAGTTTCCCTATAGGTTTGAGTCCGAGGACTATGCAAGACCTTGGTTCTGTCTAACACTTTTGTTTTTCTGTAAGTAGCTAGTTTCCCCATAGGTTTGAGTCCAAGGACCATGCAATACCCTGGTTCTGTCTAGTACCCAGGTATATTTGAGTGGTTAGTTTTCCCATAGGTTTGAGTCCGAGGACCATGCAAGACCTTGGTTCTGTCTAACACTTCTGTACGGGGTAAAGGAGATTGTCCTCAGCGTTGGCCATATTAGTTTTGGCGTGATGATGACCTCGGCCCTGCTTCGTTGGAAGTGGGTCATCCTGTGGACCGGACCCCTGACCTCGCAGTGCCCTGGGCAAGGGTGGTTTGGGACTCCAACCTTTCACGTGGCAGTAACGCCGCCTTCAGTTGAAGTTTCTGCCCTCATCAGTTACGAGGTGGGTCTTGACTATTCGCGTTCCGTGCTTGACGTTTGGACACACGAGGCACACTCTCATTTAATATCCTCATGGATTGATGCAGATCGAACGGTTGACAGCCGCCTTAGAATTTGGTCAGGATTAATGTAGTCGATAATCCTTATTCTGAATTTCGCGCAGATCAATTCCCATCAATCTTCACCCTCTATTTAAGGCTATATGAGGGGAAATGTCCTCCTACGCTCAACGAACCCTTTACCACACCAGGAAACATGTCCCCTCAACCTTCAGAGCCTCTTCAATAACCCTGCCAGAATTGTGATAAGAGTTTGGAGAAATGGAACGGCCTTGGATGGGAGTGAAGGCGCACAGGCCAGAGGTCCTCCTCCCTCGACCGAGAGCAGTTGTGGCTATAACCTGCATCAGATTCCCGGCGCGGAAAAGTTTGGGCGTCATCCTCACGGTGCCGTGCACAGCGGCCAAGAGGGAGGTCCTTGAAGTACATAACACACTTCTCCGGGGCGCACCCATATCGGTGAAGGCGTGCAAGATTACGTCATATATGGTACTCAAGTGTTGCCGTCTCCAATGGTCAACCACCGTGGGGCTGGAAGAGAGTCAAGGCAACACCGTGGGAAAGGGCCGTCAGGCGCCCTTGCATCTGCTCCTCTCTTCGTGCTAGCGCCACCGTACCGGCTTGGGCATTGTTGGTAGCCTTAAAACAGGCCTGCCTCAGCCCCCTTTCCTTTAGTTAGCTTTAGAACAGGCCCGTCTGGGCCTTTGTTTGTAGAATTGGCTTTAAAACAAGATTGTCTGAGCCTTTGTTTGTATCTTGTACTTCCTTTTCATCTAATAAAGTATTGCCATTTTTCTTCTCTTTTCATTTGAATCTTCTACTTTTCTGCAATAGGTTTTTTTTTTTTTTTTTTTTTTTTTTTTTGTGTAAACGCGTTGTTGTGAACTTTCCATAAACTAGCTACTTAGGAACGATTGTCCGTTGCGTCTGCTAGTGCACAAATTCTTTCCCACAGACGGTGCCAATTGTAGGGACTCAATTTTTTAAAGGCCCCAAACAATACATAGTTAGAGAGTTGGTTAAAGAAATTGGCCGTAACAGACAAACGGAGCCCCGGATGATAAATTCACCCCCCTCGACGATTAGAGCAGGCAAGTTTCACTTTAATGCTGCTCCTTGGCACTGATCCGAGGAAGTTTATGTTTTTCCCCCTTCCCTCCTTTTATCCTTTCTTTTTTCCTCTCTTTTCCCTTTTTCTTCCCCCCTTCCCTCCTTTTATCCTTTCTTTTTTCCTCTCTTTTCCCTTTTTCTTCCCCATCTTTTGCTATTCTGTTGGTTCCTCTTATATAGTCCTCCTCCTCCCATCTCTTTCTTCCATCTGTTGATCATCCATATGCTTTTCCTCTGACTGTCCGTCCCATCAGCTGTATTATCAGTACTCAAGTGATTCACAATAACCAAGGTTGCCCTGTCCAAGAGTCACATCTCCATTAGCGCGACCAGAGGGTTAGGTGAGCACATTTAGTGTGGAGATGACAGCTTGTCCTGGGCCTGTTCCCTCACCTGGAGCTAGTCTCGGTCCGCCGAGGACAGGGTTATCCTCGGCGGGGATTTTTAAAGCTCAGGCTTTCATGGAACGTCCTCGGACAATCCTTCCTCCTCGGCATGGGCCCTGGGCCGAATGTAAAGTGGGCCGAGGTCACCAGGCCCACAGGCCCCACATATATATATAGGGGTGTCAATGTCTGACATGACCTATGAACACAATACAAACATGATATGGGTTTTTACAGGTTAGGGTTAAGCCTTACCAGGTTCTGGTCATAAACAAGTCGACTGAAAAATGACATGATAAGAAACATCTCATAAGCGGGTCAACTTGTGTGACTCGCAATTGATACGTTTGACACGCCAATTTATGTGTATCAACCCGAAAGGGCCCATTTAATACAACCCGTTTAACTTGTATAACAAATATATATTCATTTTATTTTAGATTTTTCAGATACATTTTTATATTCAAAGTATATTTTAAACATAAAAAGAAAATAACAGAGACATAAACTATGTTATATTTTTTATATTTAACATTTGGCAAGTTTTGTGAATATTATATTTTTGTTGAACTATGTTGTTTTGAATTTGGGTTGAAATGTATGCACTTCTTTTGGGATGTAAAAAACTTATTTCGAGATGGATGGTACTACATTATAGACTTAATTTTTATTAAGTACTTTAATATTATTTTGAACTTTTGGACGAGTGTTTTAAGTATTTGATATTATTATTAACTTTCAAATTGCATGCTTAATAGGTATTTTGATGTTATGAGTTCGAATTAAATTTATAACAATATTAATTATGTGCTTTTTTGAAGTGGGTTAAATGAATTAAATTAATGTTAGTTTTAAACCCCTATAAAAACACTGTATTTAATCAGTTTTGAATCCTACAAATGTCTCTACATAAACCTCCAAACCATGACTCCAAGACCACCCTTAAAGGTTTTCTCCAACATAAACCTCTAGTCTACGACTTCAAGATCACACTTGAAGGTTTAGATCCAACACTCTTGATGACTGGTTTGAAACAACTTAAGATCTACCTGTTCAGATTATGTATAGATTGATTTTCAGTAGTGACTTTGAAAGGAGAAGGCACATAATCCTTGAGATCTCAAAATAGCAGCTCCAAAGTCTTGAAAAACATGACTTAGGGTTTTCTTTATATCATTATTGAAGTAGGTCTAAAACCCTAATCATCTGATGGGTTGATGGGCTGAATTTTTGATTCTGCACATATGCATTTCGATAGGTCGAACTAAAGTTTCAATCGGTCAAAACTGTTAAAATTTATGATCCTCGAATCACTTGAAATCTTGTTCTTGCACACTTAGTAGTGGTACTTTGAGCATTGTCTAGACATTCTTATAGACTCTATGAACTATAACTAGACAAGATTATATTCATGTATTTGCCAACAAAACTATACAAATATAGAACTTAACAATTTGTATCAACCCAACCTGTTTGATATTAAGCGGGTTGAAATGGGTCGTGTCACATTTATGTCAACCCAACACGATCTATTTATTAAGAGTGTCAAGTGGATCATGTTGTGTTTACCCATTTCATTAATAAGTCTTGTTAAGGTTGAAGGGTCATGACACGATTATTAAATCAGTTAAGTTCAGGTTGAGTCATTTAGCCAAATATCCTTACCTCGACACAACATGAACACGAGATGCTAACCTTTTATATATATATAATAATAATAATAATAATAATAATAATAAAAATAAAAGATAAGATTTGAGGGTTTTTTGTTTTTGGATTATGTTAGTGAAATGATGTGATCAAATAGTAACCATTTATTATAAAGGAAATATGGTGATTTAAAGAACTCAATATAGTAGAGTTCCCTATAAACTCTAGAGGATCTCTCTAGATAGACATTTATAATTTTTTTAAAAGAAGAATATTTAGATTTTTAATATCTAATTTAAATCATGAAATTAACCAATTTCAAATGGAGATAATCATTTCCTATCTTTGGGTTGTTTCATTTAGACTATATCATAGCGGTGTACATGCCAAAGAATGCAAGAAAGATTTAGAAGAAATTCGAGAACAATGAAAACCCTAGGAAAATGGCAAAGATTTCCTAATTCAAAAAGTTGTGCGAATTACTTGTGTAAATCTTGAACCCAAAGAGATGGAAGCCAAAGATAAAATTGGACAGTGACATATAAGTCAGAAGTGAAGAAACATATATAAGTTAATCTACTTAAATCAATGACGAATTTCTTGACTCAAAAATTTGTTCTTTCATTTATAAATAATGAGAGTTAGAGATACCAGAATGAGCAAAAATATCTGTATTCTGTTCCCTCTAGGCTGTATGATGAGTACGTAATAGTAATACGTCCGTTAATTAGTCTATTTTGTAACCTGTGGCTACAGTTGAGTTAGAAACTCAGGGCCTGTTTGGTAATATTTTTTGAACAATAGTTTTCGTTGTTTAACAACACAACACGTATTTTCACAACAGTTTTTCACCCACACGTATTTTCACAATATTTAAGTAACGTTACTAGAATAACATTACCAAACGGCTTCAAATTCTTCAATCAAGATTCATTAACTTGATTCTTACGCTTTCAAAAATAAAATTCATTATCTTGGTGTATAAAATAACATATTCTTGTGATCCAAATTCTTCAATCAAGTACTAATTGCTAAACCCGCTCTACTAGCTAGAAATTATATTATATTATAATAATACTTCTCCATCGCTCTTGCAGGCATTATTTTATTTGCCCGTTGATAATTGTTCGTTCCCTTCTGAATGACAAACAATAATTTCATATTTGCAATCATCAACGAGAGCGCAACTTGTTTCTAACTTTTTTTTTCTTTAAATAATAATCGTAATAGTTATATAATTATAATAACAATAAACAAACAAATGAGCTCAAGTGGGATGAAATATTTTCTTGAATTGTCCCCATAACAAAAAAAAAAAAATTGTTATGTCAAATAACTCAATAATTACAATCATTAATGAGAGAAAGTGGTTCAAATTTATTTGTTATAATAATAATAATAATAATAAAACAAGTAGAAGCTCAATGGGACTAAATATTTGAATATTACAGGAAAAAGGCTTAGCTCCAAATTGTTTTAGAGTTATCATCTTGCAACCTACTATACAATTGAAGAGATCATCTATGTGTAATTTTAGTCACAAGACTTTTTTAATAAAGCATGTGATTTGTTTAAATAGTACACATGAATAGTTTTTTAAATCGTCACGTAAGAGCATTCACATCAATCTCCTCAAACTTTTAACTAAACTAACCGATAAAACTTTACTTTTTCTAGTTCTTTATTTCTCTACTCTATTTAATATTATTATTTCTTTCTCCATCCTCTTTCACCATTTCCCCATTTGGCCATTTTTAGACTTCTTGGCACCACCGCAATAAACCAAGACTTCACCCTTTTATTCTCTCACATTCACCCTTTCCCCATTTTGTTCCATGTTCACTTAACTGCACATACCTTCGCTATTTGAGTAGCAAGAATACAGTGACAACAAATGTGAAGATGCGGCAATACAAATGACTTAAGCTACAGGCCGTTTGTATTCAACATTTAATAGAACTGCAAGTCCTATATGCAATTGTATTCTTTAGAATCACTAGAGTGTCACGTGCTTACTTAGAATGTGTCTTTTTCTATTGTAATTATCTTAGTGAGTGGCACTAGGCTCTGTTAATTGAATAGAGTCTGATAGACAAGGCAATTATCCTCGTCCAAAAGAGCCAGCCTAGACGAGGATAGAACGCCATAAAGACAGATACTTAATACCCCGATGATTACATATCAAGGACTATTGGGGCCTCCATTAAGGCCAAATAAAGTAGGCCTGAGACGTTACCAAATAAGCCTTCAAGTCACCATTCAAGAAGGACAACAACTAATAAGAAGAGCCTATTTATAGGACCTACCAAATCCCAGACAAGGTACATATTCACACTAATCATTTTACTCTCATTACTGAATTCTCTCTTCTTTGGGCTCCATTCGCTGACTTTATCATCAGAGACACTGTGGCCAACACCACATCGGTGACCACCTGAGAGGATCCCCTTTTTTTCACTAACCTTGCAGAAACTTGGACGAACTTGTATTGGAAATCTTTTGGACGAACCCTACTACTGACGTTCTCAGTATCATCAGTTTGGCGCTGTCTGTGGGGACGACAAATTCAGACCTTCGTTTGAAATCCTAGTCCCGTTTGGTTCCAATATCCAGATGAAGTCCAATACCCCACAAGATTCTACAACATTAGCTTTGCAAATTCAAACATTTACAGCTAGCGTGGAAGAACTCACCAAGCAAAACCAGGAGATGAGGCTACAATTGCAACAAGAAGAAAATCGTTCACCTATTAGGGTTGGGACTAACAGGAATAACAACGAAGATAGCCATAGGAGAGATGATTACCGACGACCAAACTCTTCGAACGAAGCCAATTCGGACCTCCTCAGGGACAAGAGGAAGGAAATGGACGAGTTGAGAATCGTAATAAGGGAAAAGACGGAACGAAATTTGGATGGGATGGTCAGAAGGACGGACTCGCCCTTCACTGCAAAAGTCCTAGAGTGTTCCTTGCCCCCGAAGTTTCGTTTGCCACAGCTCGAATCATTTAATGGCCTGAAGGACCCGCTGGACCGTATCACTACCTTCAAAACAACTCTGAGTCTATAGCAACCCCCAAACAAGATATTGTGCCGCTCCTTTCCTACCACCCTCAAGGGAGCAACGCAATTGTGGTTCAGTAAACTAGCAATGTCGTCCATTGACAACTTCGAGCAATTCCTTCGTGCGCCATTTCATAGGTGGCAACATCAGAAGAGATCAATGGACCATCTGCTCACCATCAGGCAAGGAGAGAATGAGACCCTGAGGTCATACGTGAAACGTTTTACCAGAGAAGTTCTAGAAGTTGACAAAGTAGATGACAAGGTGCAGTTAACTACTTTTAAAGCAGGTTTAAAATCCAGGGAGTACGTAGTTGCCCTTGTGAAGAGCCTGCTGAAGACAATAGCCGATATGCTACTGAAAGCCCAGAAGTACATGATTGCAGAAGACGCCCTAGCTGCGATAGGGGAAGAAAGCAGGCCTAAAGAGAAGGAAAGTGTCAGGGAAGACCGAAAGGGACGCAAGAGGGAAAGGAACAATCTTTAGACCAACTCCGATGGAAATAAGCGAAGAGACGACAAAATTCCACGGACGGTAAAATTCACTCCTTTAGTGATACCTATCGACAAAATTTTAGCACAAATTCAGGACGATCATCACCTTAAGTGGCCAAAACCACTTCATTCCTCGCCAAATGTACGAGATAAGAGGAAATATTGCCGTTTCCATAAAGACCACGGCCATTACACTAAGGATTGCAGAGACTTGAAGGAGCAGATAGAAAAATTGATCCAGAAAGGAAAGTTGCAGAAGTTTGTAAAAAAGGGCGAGTCCAGCCAATCTAGGGATGATCATACAGAGAAATCTGAAAACCCGCCCATAGATGAAGGCAAGTCATACAACCGTCCGCAGAGCACGATCGGAGAGATAAAGACGATTACTAGAGGACCATCTACTGGTGGATCTTTCAAATCCCTTAAGAAGTCCCAATAGAGACTTGTGAATAGCATTAACGGGATACATCCTTTGAAGTAGAGAAGACGAACAAATATGAACATCCTATTCTCGGAGGAAGATGCTAGAGGCATGAAGCAAGCACATGACGACCCCCTAGTCATCATGCTTATGATAAAGGGATTCAACACCAAACGAATTCTCGTCAACAATGGTAGCTCTGCTGACATTATTTACCTCTTGGCTTTCCAACAGCTAAAGGTGGATTCCAAGAGGTTGCGACCATTTGAATCTCCTCTCGTCAGCTTCAACAGAGACCGGGTGTACCCTAGAGGAATAGTGACACTGACGGTCATATCAAGATCCTATTCCCTGCAAATCACCAAACAGCTTGACTTCCTAGTGGTGGATTGCCCGTCATCATACAACGTGATCATCGGAAGACCCACACTCAACCGTTGGAAAGTAGCAACGTCTACATACTGCCTAAAGGTAAAATTCCCAACTAAACACGGTATTGGCAAAGTTAAAGAGACCAGGTGTTAACCAAAGAATGCTCCCAAGTTGTTCTAGCCATGAAGGAAAACCACACCTAGATGATTGAGGAGGAAGAGAAAGAGAAGGTGGAAGCACAAGAAATGGTAGAGCTGGTAGACGGAGAACTAACGAAGATGACGAAAATAGGGACGAACCTGAATGATCGAATGAAGAAAGAATTGGTGCAGTTTCTTAAGAAGAACATGGACATTTTTGCATGGAGTCACAAAGATATGTCCGGCATAGTGGCAGAGGTTATTTAGCATCGTCTGAATGTCGATCTAGAAAAGAAACCAGTCTAGCAAAGACGACGAGTCTTCACCCGTGAACATAACAGGGCCATCATGGACGAGGTAGACAAGCTGCTTGCAACTGGCTTCATCCGAGAGGTTTACTACCCTAACTGGCTGGCCAACATCGTCTTAGTGAAGAAAGCAAATAGGAGGTGGAGGATGTGTGTGGACTTCACTGACTTGAACAGTAGACAGCTTCCCATTGCCAAGAATTGACCAACTAGTAGACTCCACCGCCGGGCATAAGCTCCTCACTTTCATGGATGCCTTTTCAGGCTATAATCAAATCAAGATGTCAGAAGAAGACTAAGAGAAGACTGCCCTCATCACTAGTCAAGGGCTTTACTGTTACAAAGTAATGCCCGTCGGGCTGAAGAATGCAGGAGCCACTTACCAGAGGTTGGTCAATAGGATGTTCAGTAGACAAATCAGAAAAAAAACATGGAGCTATATGTTGACGACATGCTCGTCAAAAGCAAGGAAGAGAACACACACCAGGACAACCTTAAAGAGACCTTCGTGACCCTTCGGCAATACCAAATAAGGGTGAACCCTGGCAAGTGTACCTTTGGAGTGTCATTAGGAAAATTCCTCGGGTTTATGATGTCTCAACGAGGAATAGAAGCCAACCCAGAGAAGATACGGGCCATACTAGAAATGACCTCTCCAAAGACAGTGAAGGAGGTAAAGACACTAACAGGAAGGATCACCACCCTCAATAAGTTCATCTCCAAAGCTACGGACAAATGTCTGCCTTTTTTCAAAACCCTGAAATAGGTTTTTTCCTGGACGAGTGAATGCGAAGAGGCCTTCCAAAAGCTGAAGCATTATTTGAGCAGTCCTCCCCTCCTGAGCCCATCAAAGGAAAAAGGAAGATTTGTTCTTATACCTCGTAGTGTCAACCACAGTCGTGATTGCAACTTTGATTCGAGAAAAGAATAGGGTACAACTCCTTGTTTACTACGTGAGTCAAGCATTCCAAGGAGCCGAGGCCAAATATCCACACATGGAAAAGATCGTCTTTGCCTTATTCGTAGCCTCGCGAAAGCTTCGTCCCTACTTCCAGGCTAACCCCATTTTGGTGATGATGGACCAACCCATAGAAAGCAATGAACAAGCCCAAAGCGGTAGGTAGGTTAGTACAATGGGCGATTGAGCTAAGTCAATTCGACGTTGAATATCATCCCAGAACAGCCATTAAAGCTCAGGCATTAGCTGACTTTATCATCGAGTTCACCCTATTGGACGACGAAAAAGCACAGGACGAATCAGAAAGCTAGACAATATTAACAGATGGATCGTTAGTTCAAAAAAAAGGAGGGGTCAGGGTTATCATCAATACTCCTAAGGGGGAAACCCTCAAGTATGGAGTACGACTTCAATTCCCCGCCACCAACAACGAAGCAGAGTATGAAGCCATACTGACAGGACTCAGGATTAGTAGAGCCTTGGGAGCCAAAAACCTACTCCTTAAAACGATTCTAAGCTGATGATAGGGCAGATAAAAGGAGAATATGAAGCAAAAGAAAGCAGGATCCAAAAGTACCTCAAGTTGACGAACCAACTAGTCCAGGAGTTCAACCAAGTGGACTTCACACAAGTCCCCAAAAGCCAGAACTCAGAAGCAGATGAAGTAACAAGGCAAGCATCATCAGAGGAAGGAACAGGTTCGCCTGATTTGAAAGTGGAAGTGCAAAGGCCTCTAAGTATTGAAGAACTCCACACTCTCGTGATCCAAAACTAGAATAGTTGGATGAATTCAGTCCTCTCTTTCCTAGGAGATGGACGCCTTCTAGCAAGCATGGACGAAGCAAGGAAGGTCAAGAAGCGAGCGGCTAGATTCACAATCCTGAATGACACTCTGTATAAAAAGGGCTTTTCCATGCCCTACTTGAGGTGCATCGAGGAAGACGAAGCCAAATACATCGTAGAGGAGGTCCACGAAAGAATCTGTGGAGACCACACAGGCTCAAGGTCCTTGGTTAGCAAAATTATTAGAACAGGCCACTACTGGCCCACCATGCAGAAGGATGCAAAGGAATATGTGGAGAAATGTGATAAATGCCAAAGGTTTAGGAACGTTCAACACGCCCCCAGAGAAAAGATAACGGTCATAACCTCCCCGTGGCCCTTTGCTCAATGGGGGATCGACATCATAAGCCCCCTACTCCAAGGTAAAAAGCAAGTAAAATTTCTATTAGTTGCAATAGATTATTTCACTAAATGGGTAGAAGCAGAAGCTTTGTCAACAATCACGAGAGTGAAGATTCGAAGCTTTGTGTGGAAAAATATAGTCTGCAAGTTCGGCATACCAAGGACGATCATATCAGATAATGGTCGTTAGTTTGACAGCCAGGAATTCAAGAGCTTTTGTTTAAGACTCAGAATCAAGAAATAGTTTTCTTCACCAAGACACCCACAAGCCAACAGACAAACAGAAGTGACGAATCGAACATTGCTGAAGATCATCAAAGTTCGTCTAGAGGGGGTAAAGGGTGCATGGCCAGAAGAATTACCAAATGTCTTGTGGGCCTATAGAACCACCACTAGAATCCCAACTGGAGAGACACCATTCAGGCTCATTTATGGTACGGAAGCAATAATACCAATCGAGGTAGGAATCTCCAGCATGAGAAGAGAATTCTTTCAAGGAAGCAGCAACGACGATCAGCCGAAGGTCAACATGGATTGCCTGGACAAAACAAGGGAGGAAGCATCCAAAAAAATGACCAAGTACCAACAAAAGAGTAAAACTTAGGAGACTGGACGTAGGAGATCTTGTTTTACGCAGAATCACACCAGCAACAAAGGACTCAGCAAAAGGAAAGCTCGAACCAACTTGGGAAGGGCCTTACAAGATCATCCATTACTCAAGACAGGGGAGCTATCACTTGGAATCGATGGATGGGAAAAATTGTCACGTCCATGGAACATTGAGCATTTAAAGAGGTATCATCACTATAGACAAATTACCATTGTAATCATGAAAGAAATCATTTGTTGACGAAAATAAAGCAATAAAAGTATTATTCAGCAAACATTCTCAAAAATTGTGTACAAATAAACCATTGACAATGCCAAGTGATAAAATTCCTTAAATTGATGTAAATCACCCAAAATGGCTAAGTGATAAAATTCCTTAAATGGATGTAAATCACTGACAAAGCCAAGTGATAAAATTTCTTAAATGGATGTAAATCACCTAAAATGGCTAAGTGACAAAATTTCTTAAATTGATGAAAATAACTGACGAAACCAAGTGATAAAATTCCTTAAATGGATGTAAATTAATGACGAAGCCAAGTGATAAAATTCCTTAAATAGATGTAAATCACCTAAAATGGCTAAGTGGCAATTCCTTAAATGGATGAAAATCACTAATGAAGCCAAGTAATAAAATTCCTTAAATGGATGTAAATCACCCAAAATAGCTAAGTTATAAGATTCCTTAACTGGACATAAATCACTGACGAAGTGACAAAGGCAAGCTACCAGAGAAGCATAGCAAATGATGCAACGCCTAACAAAGGTATGAATCATGGCGAAAGGCAAACAAAAACCTTGTGCAGCTAGTAAAGACAACCATCGTAGGTAAAATAAACAAGCACATGATATATATATATATATATATACATATATATATAACTGATAAATGCAAATGTTACAAAGTTTCTATCAAAAGCCCAAAAACATATTGGGCACCACAAAAAAGAAAAGGAAAGAAATAAACAACAAAAGCAACCAAAAAAAAAAAAAAGTGCTTCAAGTGGTGGCCTCGTCCCCTCTAGCTCTACCATTAGGAGCACCCTCAGGATCAGCAATGTCGTCCTCTAGAGCGTTCTCTTCGGGAGTGGCAGTAGATTGGGCGACCTTGTCGACCTTCATCTTTTTGTCCACCTTCTTGAATTCCAGATCCTCCAAGTTTACTCCTAAGGGATGTTTGACTAGATACCGCCTAAAGAGCTCAAAGCCTTTGTAATACCAACTAAAGA
Organism: Quercus ilex subsp. ballota; assembly: GCA_032727855.1. Classification (NCBI taxonomy): domain Eukaryota; kingdom Viridiplantae; phylum Streptophyta; class Magnoliopsida; order Fagales; family Fagaceae; genus Quercus; species Quercus ilex. The sequence continues at coordinate 41,681,090 of CM064909.1, read as the reverse complement.
GCACAGTGTTGTACTCTTCAGTCAGTTGAAAAGCTTGAACTGCCTTGGTAGCCACGGATTTGACCTTCTAGTTTGCAGCCTGAAATTGTTTGTCTTTCTGCACCGTTAGCTGCTTCTCGACCCTAAGCTCATCAGCTAAAGCCTTGGCCTTCTCCTTGGCTGAGTTAGCTTCATCCATGACTGTAATGAGGTCCCTCTTCAGCTTCTCAGTCTTAGCCTCTAGCGCCTCCACCTTGGACCCAGCCCCACTGCCTTCTCCTCGTGACTCAGCTACTCAAAAGTTATGTGAATTTTCTTCCCCAGCACCTGAAAATGATAAGAAGAGTTATAAGCGTCAAGAACCATCCCAACTCATGAGTTACGCAATCAAATGAAAAGAAGTCTACCTGGACAAGCTTGTGAATATGACGGTTCACAAAGAAGGGATGCCAGAAAGCTCCTTAAGGTCCTCGGCAGTGACGGTAGAATAGGCCCTCGCCAAGGCTAGGCCAGCATCGCCCCAAACACTGGACGTCTAGGAGCCCACCTTCTCCTTCCTTTTTGCCAAAGTCCTCTACCTCTTTGGATGAGGAGTAAGTTCTTCTAGCGAAGTAGTGGGAGAAGCTGTCTTCATGGCCTTAAGGACAGAAGTAGTTGGATTGATCAGGGTCCCCTTCTGAACAACCCGAACCATCTTCTTTCCTAGACTTGAAAGAGGCTCATTCCATTTGGCCTTCATCCTAGCGTACATCTCTTGATTAAACTTGCTCATCATCTCTACATGACAAAAAGAAGAAATATATTTATAAAAAATGGGAAAACTCAAAACAAAACTTACTTTTTTCTTCGATCTCGATAGCGCGTTGGATGAAGGGGGAAGGCTCTGGACCAAGGAAATGACGAGCTAAAGTTTGGGGATTGACAAGGTCGTCAAAGTTGTCGATCGTCTTCGCATATTCAGTGGTCACCTGGACGCGCTTCTTATATCTACTCTTGAGCCTGGGGCGCTCCTTAACTATGAATGCATAACAAGCAAAGGTCAATGACAAATCAAATTGAAAAGAGAAAGAACTGTAAAAAAAAATAAGCAAAGGACGACGCACCTAGCCTTGGAGACCTCCATCAACAGCAATCTAGGAACTTCACCCCAGAAGTCATCAAAATGGGTTTCCCATCCATCTCCAGACACAAAGAAGTATCTGGAATTCCAATACAAGAAAGACAAAGGAAGATCTGTGATAATCCTCGCCTTCCTGGCCCAGGACACAAGCTTATAGTACCCACACTCCTTGGACTCCTTCAAACAATATAGGTGAACAAACTCGTCCAACCTGATTATGTCACCTTCAGTGACGACCATCCAAATCTCTATACAACTAATCATTATCCTCCATAAGTTTGGCATAAGTTGCCTTGGAGCGATGTTGAAGTGGTTCAAGAGTTCCATGATGAATGGATGGGCGGGGAACCTAAGGCCACACTAGAAAGCAGCCTAGTAGAAGCATACTTCTTCAAGCGAGAAATGACAAGCTTTTCCCCTTCTCAAGGAAGACGAATCTGACTTCCTTGGGGAACTAGAATTTGTCTCTAAACCTAAAGAGGGTGTCAGTGTCTAGGGCACTCTCATCCCTAAGGGAATGAAAGGGCCTAATCTCCCTCCGTCCAAATGACGAAGGGCCAGACGTAGCAGTATCTCCCTCTGCCTCGACGAGGTCATCACTAGACGACAACCCCGTCTCAAGCTCACTAGACCTCACCTCAGACACTACTTCCCTCTCACCCACCATTTCCTTAAACCAATTGAGAGACTGTTGCAGCAAAGTGTGCAAATCAACCACCACAAAACCTAAACTACTGCCACTAGGTACGAAAGCCTCAATTGGGGGGCAATGAGTGCTAAAGGAGCCTAGAAATGCCCTAAATGAGCAAAGAAAAATGAAATAAAGGGACAAAGTTGCCTAACCTTAGAGCTTTCAACCATGGAAATCGAAAGAAAAGGTACGAATTTCTATCCTTAAACCAAAAAGGAAAGGCAGATAAATTTTGCTATATATATATATATATTATAAAAAAAAAAAAAAAAAAAAAAAAAAAAGAAGAAGAAGAAGAAGAAAAGAAAAAATGAGAGAAATCGTACCTCCAAAAACCAAGCTTAGAAGAGAAAAAGTTGAAGGAATTCAAAAAGCTCGGAGAGAAAAACGCAAAGCAACAATGGCGAGAGAGAGAGAAAAAGTAAAGAAAGAGAAGATAAGCTAAGTGGTTTAAAAAGCTAGACTTGGAAAACTGAAAATCGGTAGGAAACCCAAAAGTCCCTTGAACAAAACGTTGCTATCCACCACTCCGAGTGCACCACGTGGCCACGACAAGTATGGCGCCGCCACTCGGCATTAAATACAGACACAACAGAAATCTCAAGAGTCACATTTGAGTAAATGACCTTTCATATTCTCAAGATCGTCATCACATGCAAAGACAATCTTAGAATAGGAGGGCAACTGATAGACCAGACAATTATCCTCATCCAAAAGAGCCGACCTGGATGAGGATAGAATGCCAAAAAGACGGATACTTAATACCCTGATGGTTACATATCGGGGATGAGACCATTGGGACCTTCATTAAGGCCAAATTAAGTAGGCCTGAGACGTTACCAAATAAGCTTTCAAGTCACCATTCAAGAAGGACAACGGTTATTAAGAAGTGCCTATTTATAGGACCTACCAAATCCCAGACAAGGTACATATTCACACTAATCATTTTACTCTAATTACTGAATTTTCTCTTCTCTGAGCTCCATTCGCTGACTTTATCATCAGAGACTCTGTGACCGGCACCACACCGATGACCACTTGAGAGGATCCCCCTTTTTTCACTAACCTTGCAAGAACTTGGACGAACTTATATTGGAAATCTTCTAGACGAACCCTGCTACTGACGATCTCAGCATCATCAGAGTCTTCAATTTTGATTCATTCAATCAAAAAGAAATTTCTCTTACAAATTTGATAATCACACAGACCACCACAATCACAGCCAAACCCATTCTTCAACCAAATCAGAAATCTCCAAACCACTTTCAGTTCAAAATTTAACACACAAATTGGAGATCTTGTTGTCCTGAACAGTTTGAACATCAACAATACTCACCTAAAATAGCAGTAGCAACCCAAATTGGACTTAGACGACGGAAACTCCTTGAATGTTGCCTACCAACGATTTAGTTCCGGTCAAATCACAACACCATACCACCTCACATCACTACCAGAATGAACCAGGAAAGCTCCACCACCTCGCACTACCAGCAGCCCAAACAAATCAACCACAAGAGATGGTGAGAGAAAGAATAATTTTATTTTTTTTAACAATAGCAAGGAGTAGTGACTCGTTGCTTCTGGCGAGCACCGTTGATTGTTAAATTTTTTGGATTAATTTGGTGAGGTTGATACATGGGTTTTATTTGTCGGTCCTTAGCTATATATTTAACCTCAAGCTAGTTTGGTTAGTCTGATGCGAATGCTCTAAGAAGTTGAAAAAAAATAGTTTTAAATTGAATTTGAGCTAAACTTTACTTTATCCCATAAAAATTAATTTTTTTTTTTAAAAAGTGATGTCAAATAACACAAGCGGAAAATATATTTTTCGTTCCTTCATTTGGACTCTATTTTCATTTTGGTCCTTACTTTTTAATTTTACCATCTTTAGTCCCCAAAATCAAGAAGCGTTCTTGTTTTGGTCCCTACCGTCATCTCACTCACGAAAATAATTTACCTGATAGACGAAGTGCACAGTTGACACATTTAAAACTAACGTGGCTATTAAAAAAATTAAAATAACATTAAATTATTACACATCATCATTTAAAATGAATAAAAAATCAAAAACAATTTTTTTTTTTAATTTCTCTATTTTAAAAATAGGGAAAAAAAAGAACATTCCCAGATTTGCTTGTTTGCCAACCACAAAAGCACAAATTGTCTAAACACTCTCAGTCTAGTGAACAATCTGCAATCTCTTCTCCCCCTCTCTCTCTCTCTCTCTCTCTGTGTGTGTTTTCTCCACCCTCTCTCTCTCTATCTCTCTCCTCGATCTGAACATGGTCAAGCAACCCAGCGTTCGTTGCCTCCACTCTATACCACCACCAGTCCAGGTGTTGGTTCCCTCATTTCTCACAACCAAACCCCACCGCCCTCTTTCTCTCACCTTGATACGAATATTCCCAAATCTATCACCTTTCCCCTCTATTCGATCTAAACAAAGGAATTCGGTCTCTCCCTCACATCTCTAGTTTAGCCAAATCCAAACCCTATGAGCACCGCCACCATCCAAGACAGCCACTATGATCAGTGGGCTTTTGACTTCTCTCTCTTCTCTTTCTTTATTATTTATTTTCCCTTTCTCTTTCTCTTTTTATTTTCCCCTTTTTCTCTTCTCATCTATGAACGAAACCCGTTGTTTGATTCTTTGGTTGAATTACTAGTTGGGTTTTCTTTAGGTTGTAAGAACTTGTTGGTTTTGGCTTGAATTTGAGGGGTAGAGGTTGGGTATGGCTGTTTTGTTGCTGCTGTGGTGTGAGTTTTCCGATTTGTGCTTTATTTATTTTGGGTTTTTGACAAATTAGAAAAACTCGTTAAAGCTACTTGTTTGTTGTATTTACAATTGATTTTCTATATGTGTGAGAAGAGACATTATGGGTTTGTGAATTGAGAATTTGTTGCGTTTGGTTGCCAAGAAAATGCTTAATAAAATGTTATTTTGTTTAATTATTATCGATCTGAGTTTCGATGAGTTTGGTTATAAAGAAAGTACAAGAAAAAAAAATAAGGATTAATTTGCTAAGAGCCTAAGAATATGAAGCACATGAACATGAATAGTCATGTTCTAGGAAAAAAATTGCAAACTAACATCAATCTCCAAACAATTTCGTTAGTTAGTAACATTTCTAAACTATTTAGAAAACTAGCATCTCGAGTCCAAGAGACTCAATTTTGCAAAGAATTCAAGCATAAGAGACTCGATTTCGCCAAGAACTTAGCCTAAATAAAATAGAGAGAAACAAAGGAAACAAAAATGAGAGAAACAGAGGGAAAATAAAACCTTCACCTAAGGAATCACGCTTTCGTGGGTTCAATCTGAGATTGGGTTCGTGGGTATCACTGTCTAAGTTCATGGGTTTCGCCACCTGGGTTTGTGGGTTTGCCGCTGGGTTCGTGGGTTTGTTGCTTGGGTTTGCTACTAGGTTCGTGGGTTCGCCACCTAAGTTCATGGTTTCTGTTTGATCTCTTACTTCGTGCGGTTTTTGCTTTGATCTATTGCTTGTGCTTCTTTTCTTTTTTTTTCTTTTTTTTTCTTCTTTTTTTTTTCTTTTTTTTTTTTTTTCCAGAAGAAGAAGAAGAAAAAGAAGTTACACGTTTTTTTATTTCTTGGTTTTCTTTCATGGGACTCGAGTCTTTCATACTCGAGTTGCTACAGTGAACTCGAGTCTATAGAACTCGAGATATTAGTTTCCTAAATAATTTGGAAACATTGCTAACTAACGAAATTGTTTGGGGATTGGTGTTAGTTTGCAATTTTTTCCCACATTCTGGACAAGAGCACAAAGAACATGAACATGTTCTTTAGAAAAAAATAATGAAAGGAAAAAAAAAATTTTAATTAGAAATTCAAAATTTTGTTTTTAATTTTTACAGACATGGCTTTGTTTTTATTTATTTAAATGCTAACATGGACTTTTTTAATGTTAATTAAAAATTTTATTATTATTTTAATAGCCACGTAGAGGCTCCGTGTACCAACTATGCACTCTGTCTGCCATGTAGACTATTTCCATTAGTGAAATGATGGTAGAGACTAAAACAATAACGCTTTTTGATTTTGAGGACTAAACATAATAAAATTTAAAAATAAAGACTAAATAAAAATGAGGTAAAATGTAGGACAAAAAATGCATATTCGCCATAACTCAATAATTGCTATCATAAGCGAGCATAAGTGGGACATAATATTTTCTTTGAAATCAAGGCCAAAAGCAAGAATTCAACTGAATTTCGTCATTCATATATTTGCCACATCATTTATATTTTATTTCAAAAATAAAGAATTGTTTTTTTAACGATATACACGTTGCTACTTTATTTAAATTTGATAAGAATTCAACCAAGTTTCGTCATCCACATCTTTATCATTTAAATTTGGCAAGAATTCAACCAAGTTTCCTCATTCATATCTTTGCCACGTCTTTTATATTTTACCAGTCCACATCTTACGTGATGTGCATGTATGCTATAAGTTTATTTTGCAATATTTCATTAAAAAAAAATTGATGACTAATTTATAATACTTATTGAGTATTATAATATTTGAAGAATAAATTTTTTTGATGAGAACAAAATTAGAGTAAACAAATATATACCTACAAGGTTGTAGGTAGAAGAAGAGAAAAATAGAGAAAAAAGAACCGTATGGTAGGTATTCATTACGATATATATATATATATACACATTCTACATTGAAGAAGTTGATATGAACAAAAAGTCTAATGTTAGTCTAATTTGTGGAGGTGTGAAGTTGAAATCTAAATCTTAAAAAAAGTGGCGTGTGAAGAGGAAATCCAAAGAAAAAAAAAAGTCACGATGGGTGAGTGAAGAGAAAAATCCAAAGAATTTAGTGTTTTATTTAAACACTAAAAGTAGTTTAATAGAATTTTATAATAGACATTTTTTTACGTATACTAAGTTGCTGTTTAAAAAAAAAAAAAAAACGTATAACAATATAGTTTAAATAAAAAATAATAATGATTAGATGGACTCTTTTTCTACATGTACTATGTTTGCTTATTTTTTTTTTTTTAGGTGTAGTAATATAATTTAAATAAAAAAAACAAGGATTAAATGAAGACTTTGGATTGTTAGGATTTTTTTATCAACTTATAAATTAAATTATAATAAGAAAAGGATTAGATGAAGAATATGAATTGTAATCAAATTAAGATTTTTATCAACTTAAAAATTAAAGAAGAAAATAAGAACAAAACTATTTAATTTATGCAATTTGGTAAAGTTACTTGACGCAACCACGACTTCGAAGTCCGACTTTTATTATATTACATATGATATGATATGATATGTTGTGATGTGACATTTCAAATGACATCATTTTACCATGATTCAATTATTTTCATTTAAAAAATATTTTTGGGTTCAAATTGTTGGCTGTAATTAAAGGGGTTTTAAAAATTATAATTTGTTTTGTAAAATAATGTCGTTTCAAAACCTAACAAGTATTTTGGGCTCAATCATTTGGTAACATAAATGGGGTGCATTAAAAATTCTGATTTGAATACCCATTTTTTTTTAATTGGATGTGAATTTTGCAAATCTACCGTTAAATTACATTATCTAAGTATATTCTTCATACTTGCAAAATTTCAAGGTGATAAAAAATCAATAACCAAGTTATCGATTAATTATTTAAATTCAAGTTTTTGTACTGTATAGGCAAATGAGGTAATTGCCTTATGAAAGTTCAAAATTGGTATGAAACACCCTTGAACGTTTAGACCCCCAATTACAAAATTACCAATTCAAGTTTTGTATCAAATAATGTATGTGTGGAAAATGATAACAAGCTTATAACAGAATTGATAAACAATCTAAACCATAAATAATCATAATCACAGCAGTAATTAAATGGTAAAGATAAAGGAAAGAGAGAAACAAACACAAGGACAACACGCGATGTGTTATCGAAGAGGAAACCGAAGCCCTCAGCGTAAAACCTCTCCGCCGCCCTCCAAGCGGTCAATAATCCACTAGAAAATGTAATTGGGATACATGAACAGCAATAAACCCTCCAAGCCTAATCTACCCAAGTACCTAAACCCTCCAAGCTTCCTGCTCTAACGAGGTTGCACCGAACCTTTTTCTTTTCTAACTTCCCGGATTCCGCTACTAGACCATAGCATCAACCAATGGATATTGGTTCCTTCCAAATGCTTCCCTTAGCACCAAATGAACCTTCTCACAGACGTGGGTGTGGTGAGAAAAGGATTTGGTCAATGCCCTCTCAATGATGTAACAAAGGAGAGGAAGAGAGTAGAGGAATTTGTAGAGTCTCTTAGATGAAGATTGGGGATGAGATAATCTTGTTTTTCTCTAGGGTTTCTCTCACAAAATTCTCTCTGGAAGCTCTTCAATTTAGTGGGTATAAGGGTCTATATATAGTGGTGTGTGTTTGGAATACAAAGAGAAAGTTTTTGCCAAACAAGGCTGGTTGGCGGCTTGGCCTCGCAGCTTGTCCAAGTTGCGAGTTCAAGCTGCGAAGTAACGACCTGACCAGCCTAGGACTTTTGTCCTGTAGTGCGACAGCTGGTACGACCCTTCAGCTCCCCTGTGTGCTTCTCACGTGCTTGCAGTTGGCAGCTTGCCAGTCGCGAGTCAGCCGCGAGTCCTAGCCACGAAACTCTACTTCTTTGCACAAACTTGAGTTTTTCTTCACACTCTCTTCACACACTACCCTTACATGAATCACACCTAAATACAGGATTACTAAATGTTAAATTACAAGCAAATTAGCACGGAATAAAGCCAACAAGATGGTTGATAAATTTCAACCTTACACCTTAAGCTCCTAAATGTAAAGTGCCCCAAAGTATTAACCAATAAGGATGTATCTTTACTTGTTGAGTATTAATTAAGCCTCTATTAGTCAATAGATAAAAAAATAAAAATGTTAAAATTTCTACAATTTTTATTAACCACCTAATAAATGATTTAGCATTGATTGTTATTGGTACCCCCCTAATAATTTAAAAAAAAAAAAACAAAATTTGGTGACACATATCACTCTAATAAAAAAAACATAGATAAAAAAATCCCTTCATATAGTGTATAACTGATGGTTGGTTTTCTCTATACGAGAGTTTTAGAGGGTAGAGTTCACAGTCTTCTACACACAAGCTAGAAAATCACTCACTCTCTCTTTCTCTCTCAACCAAAAAAGAAAAAGAAATCAACAGATAAAAAAAAGGTTTCAAACCTCATTGCTTTTTGGTACTTACTGGAAACTTTTCCACTCTCTACACTTAAAGCATAAAATGTAAAATTTTAAAGCTTCTTTTTAGCTGCGTTTGGACTTTCTTCTCCGCTTCACAATCAATGATCTTTCTATCCGCAAACTTGGCTATCATGACCGTTGCTGCATTTGTTTTAGATTTATTTTTTTGTAAGATATCTTATCATTTTAATTGATATGTTTATTGAATCTTCTCAGTCACCAACTTGGTAAAGAAATAATTTTTCCTTCTAGAAGTGGACATTTAGCTCATGTTGAAGATTAAGAGGTATTTCAGTCCTTTTAAAGCTTTTAGTTGCATTATTCATAAGTCTGGAAATTCTTCATCCTTTGAAGTTTCAAATATTCCCTCTCACCCAGCTAAACGTCCCTCTGAAGTTGTAGATACCAGTCCACTCCCATTGCAAGTTCCGACACACAAAAAACAAGCAATTGAAACTTCGCTATTTGGCGAGTAAAGAAGGTCCCAAATATTCTTTTTTTTTTTTCTTTTTTTTTTCCTTTTTTGGAGACTTGGCTTAATAAGGATGGTTTTCGCCAAATTAAAGAGGAAATTGGTTTTGACAAAAGGTTTTGCAGTCCCAAGCAGGGGTATTCGCGGTGCGGTGCGGTTCTGGGTCATTTTTAACACCGCACTTTGCAATGCGGTTTAGCTAAAATCATAACTGCACCGCATCTTGTTTTTGTTGTCACATGTGCGGTGTGGTGCGGTTTAGAGTTTAGCCAAAACCATAACTGCACTGCACCTCATTTTTGCGATCACATGTGCGATATCATGTATAAGATGCGGTTTGAAGTCGGTTTCCTACGCAGCCTAAAACTAATATTTCCCTTTTTTTTGGGCCAAGTTTTAAATTATTGAGTTAGTTTTTCTTTATTTTGGATTGGCTTTTCTAGTCAACACTTGCTAGCGTTATTAATTTTTTTTTTTTTTTGAAAACTAGGGTTGTTAAACTATTAATAATATATTTAATATTAAAAATAAATAAATTAATTAATATATAGAGAGAGTGCAGTGTCATGCGGTTTGTACGGTTTTCTTATTATAAAACTGTAAACCGCACTGCACCATACGGTGTGGTGCACTATTACTTGTGGTGCGGTGCGGTTATGCCATTTTGTAGGCGGTTTTGATGCGATTTTTGCGGTTTGTGCGGTTTATGCGGTTTGGTGAACACCCCTAGACTCCCACAAATTGGTTTGGGAGGTGGGGTTTGGTTTTCTCATACGTAACAACAAAGGTGATGTGTTAGCTGCCTCATTTGTACGAGTAGAGAAGAATTTGAATGCCTTCTGTACAGCCGCTCCAGTGATGAGGATTGCTTCACAATTCTGTCAAAACACTTGTTTTTATAAAGTCATTGTGGAAAGTAATTTGCTAAACTCGTTGATCTCATAAATTCTGATAGACCTCGCTCTCTTAAGTAGGGATAGCAATTGTTACCTGACCCGCGGGTGCCCGACCCAATAAGCAATAGGGTCAGGTCTGGATTTTTAAAATAAAACTTGACTCGAGTTCTGGTTAGGTTTGAGTTCGGGTTTTGGCAATACCCGCCATGAACCCGGACTCAACCCACTTAAAATTAAAATTACCAAAAAACCCTAGTATATATATAAACATATAAACCCTAAACTTATTCTCTCATTTCACTTAGCCAACTACCCTAGCCGCCCCTCCCACTCTCACTCACTCATTCTCAAGTCTCACACTATCGGCCATTGAATCTTAGCTTCCCCTCTCTCATGCTCTCAGCCTCTCGGTCTCACTCTCTTCGCCGAAGAAGACGAAGACAACAATCTAAGGTTCTCGCCGCAAAGCCTCTCCGATCTCACCCACTTTCATTCAATCTTACTCCCTTTATTTGCTTTGTACCGAGTTTAGTGATAGCTGAACCCAACGACCACAACCACGGTGATTTACAACAATGGTTTTTGATGTTCTTCTTCCATTTTCTCTTTATTTGATCAGTGGATTTGAGGATTTAGATTCTCTTTGTTTAACCTGTGTTCGGGGATTTAGATTTGGTTGTTAAGATTTGATATTCCTTGCATGTGCTTGTTTTAGATTTTGATTTCAAACGTATTTGGTTTCTGTGAATAGGAAATTTGAATGGGTATGGTGGATTTGATTTGAGATTTCCTTGGATTTGTTGTTTGTGTTGATACGAGATTTTAGATGTGATTATTTTTCTTAAGAAAACATAATTTTTTTTTTTTTTTTTTATAGATTGGGCCACTATTTAGGGGCTTAAGATTGGGCCCTGAAGTGGTCTGGCTAGGTGGGACCCGCAGGGCTCAACGGGGTGGGATTGGGCCCCGCAAAAAAAAAAACCATTTATTAAATGGGCCAGGTTCGAGTAACGGGATAGGCCCATGGGTCGAGTTCAAGCATAAAAAAACCCGCCTCAAACTCGACCCGTTGCCATTCCTACTCTTAAGGTTGCCTAGATCCTTGAAGACATTACACTGATCAAAGATAATTTTGATTTTTTTTTTAAGCATACATTTACGATACAATTGTGCTACTCTAGCTTTGGCTAGAGCTGTAAAAGAGAAAGAGGAAACCATTGTTTGGTTAGAAGAATGTCACTCTTTTCTTTTCTCCATTTGTACAGCGTGATTTTGTATAAATAAAGTCTACTATTGTTTCAACTAAAAAAAAGGGTTTTTTTTAAAAAAAAAAAATTTATTTTGAAGGTTTAGATATGTTTTGGAGTTATTGCCTTATTGGGGAGTGTTTCGTTCAATTTAGAGGTTTGAAGGTATTTCAATATTTTGATTAGTTTAGAGCTTTTAAGGGGTATTTGAATCATTTTAGATGTTTTAAAGGGGTATTTTGTCATTTTAGATGTTTAAGATTATTTTAGTTATTTTGAATGAGAAGTATTTTGGTCAATTGGAGGCTTAAGGGATCCTTTCCATAATTTCAGATGTCCAAGAGGTATGTTGGAGGTTTCAATGGTATATTTTGCTATTTTAGAGGTTTAAAGTTATTTTGAAATTTTGTATATGTATAGGAGAAAATTGGCATATAACACCCATTTTCAAACATATTCATTAGTTAGCATCATTTTCAAACTAATTAGCAAACTAACATCTCGAGTTTTTTAGACTTGATTTCACTGTAGCAACTGGAGTGTCACAAACTTGTGTTTCATGTGAAATCGACTCTTTAACACTTAATTTCCCTAAATCATAAACAAGAAACCACAACACCCAGTGAGATCAAAAACAAAATCACGAAGCAACAAACCCAGTGAGATCAAGACAATAACACGAAGCAACAAACCTAGGCTCCAAGCGACAGCTCGGACTGAACCCAAGCGGCGAACCTAGACGGCAATTAGGATCGAGATGAGGTGGTGGTGTGTTTATTGGGTTTGGTTTTCCAGGTTTTGATCGGCGTGTTTGTTGGGTTTGGTTTTGCAGTTTCCAATCGGTGTGTTTGTTGGGTTTGGTCTTGCTGGTGAAGACCTATGAAGGATTTAAAGGTGAGACCTAGAAGGATGCTATACAGTCCTATGAGAAATTGAAGGTGAGAGTAAGAGAGCTCACACATGAGGAGCTGAAGTTGTTCGTGAAATTTGTTGTTTTAGTTTTGAGTAACTCAAGTTTTTAATACTCAATTTCCACTTGCCAACACATGAAAATCGAGTTTTCAAGACTCAAGTTGCTACAGTGAACTCGAGTTTAAGAGACTCGAGATGTTAGTTTGCTAATAAGTTTGAAAACATGCTAACTAACAAATATTTTTGAAAATTGGTGTTATATGCCAATTTTCTCCATGTATATATTTGAAGATTTGGGGGTTTTCTTGTCACTTTTGAAGTTTTGGGGGGCGGGGGGTGGTTTGGCCATTCTAAAGTGTGACTAATAATTTCTAAAGCTCTAAAATTTGTAGTTACCACTCTAAAATCATTGGTGAATTTCACTTATCTTTTGAAATTATTCAAACAAGATATTTGGGTTTAGAATCTCAAAACAAAATGAAATTCAAATCCACAAGGCACACACGCCCTGTTATCCAAATGGACCGGAAGAGTAATAGATGGGTAGTACAAATTAGGCCAGTTCAGGTCAAAGGAGAAAAAAGGAAAGAGGATACGACACAATGCCATTATTTAGATAAGGATATATATGGTCCTGAGCTGTCAAAATCTGTTAGTACAGAATATAGTCATTCTGAAAACACAATTGCCCAGCCCACAATTTATTGGAGCCCAAGTTGAGATGTTTGCTACTCAAACCTGTGATCTGTCAGTCTAGCATCCTATTTGAAATGGGACTCGTACTATAGCATTAGCGTATCTTTCACGATGCTATCCTTGTCGGTGGTTCAACTAGCGTGTCTGCCGTTTATTCTCAACCAAAAAAAGAAGAGAAGAAGCAGCGTTAGCGTATTTGTAACATCAGAAACAGAGAAAACTAACCTAACAAACGATAGGAATAAATAATATTAAATTAATGTTCACATTGCCTAAATTAATAATAAAAAATATTTTTTGGTATTAAAAAATGTCACGTTAGCATCTAGATTAAAAAATAATAATTTATTAATTTTAACTAAATAAAAAAATTAAAAACAGAATTAAAAACTAAAAATCATATGAATTGAGATCTAAGTGTGTCTTGAACAAAGAACAACAAGAATACAAACCCAAAAATTAATAATAATAAAATAAAAAAAAACAACGTTAACAAAATGTAAACTTCACATCTCAGACCCAACTTCTCTTTCTCACCGAAGCTATCCCTTCCCATTTCTCTACCTCTTAGTTCTCAAACCTAAAACCCAAGCCTTCACTTTGAAACCCCATGGCTGGAGCCACTCAAACTCTTCTCTCCGATCATCACCAACAACTCTCTAAATCTATTTCTCACTCTAAATCTCACACTCTTGGAACCAGCGCTCGATCGGACCTCATTGGTCCTCACCGCCCAACGCTAGCCACCACCATCTTGGTGATAGCCTCACCTTCTCTTTTCCATCCTCGATCTCAACCTCTCTCTCTCGGCCTAAACCCAAAAACCAAAGACCCATCTCTCAAAATTAATCTCTCTCAAACCTCCAACTTCGATCTGGTTCCTAGGAGGTCCTAAGCGGCGCGTGAACAATGGATCGACGGTGTGGAGGCTAAGTAAATCACGGATTGACCGTGAACTAAGTGAAAATGCAAACATCACAGAAATTGAAGATAGAAAAATGGAAGATAGGTTTAAGGTTTACCCAGTGCATGTCCTCTTTATTCTTATTTTTGTTCTTATCCTCCATGTTTGATGATTGCTAGCTGTTGTTGTTGATTTGATGGCTCCCCTGTGACCTTGATTCATGGTCTTCTACCTTGATTTGTTGGCTCCACTTCTTCTTTCACATCTCAGACCCAACTAGATTTTTTTTTTTTTTTTTTTTTTAATTTCTAGGATTGTGTTCTTGTTGTTTTTGTTCAAGACACACTTAGATCTCAATTCATATGATTTTTAATTTTTAATTCTGTTTTTAATTTTTTTTATTTAGTTAAAATTAATAAATTAATTTTTTTAATTTAAATGCTGACGTGGCATTTTTTAATGCCTATATATATATATATATATATTTTGTGTTAATTTAGGCCAGTGGACATTAATTTAGTATTATTTATTCCTGCTGTTTGCCACGTCAACTTTTTCCATTTCTGATGTAACGGCAAGGACTAAAACGGAAAGCATTTTTCAAGATAGGAACTAAAAGCAGTAAAAATAAAATGTAGGGACTAAAATGAGAATCGCCTGAAAATGTAGGGACTAAAAGGTGTTTTTCGCCTAATTTCTAAAGAGAGATATCCTTTAAGGAGTAGGGTTTTTCACCTAAATTTTTATGTTTTTGTATGCAATTGATATTTTGGCTTTGATAATTTTAATGATAATATTTTTAGAAATTGATTTAAATTGTCAATTAATTTTCTTAATTCACACAAGACTAGATTAGAATTCAACTCTAATTAAGGTAAATGTATGCATATAATATATATATATATATATATAATTTTTTATTTTATGAAAAACTTAGAATAGTATGAGAGATTTCAACATATAAGTTTTGGTTAGAAACACCGATAAGTGCACTATTTTTGTTAATGTGAGATGCTCAAATTATAACTTATATATTTTTTTAAAAAAAATTTATGGCCTAAAAATTGAAATAATGTTGAAATTATAAGGTCTAAAGTATAAGTTGTTGTCATTAAAAAGAGAACAACTTATCTAATACGGAGCAATTCCTATCCAAAAAAAAAAAACTTATGTAATAATTGGGCAGAAGATATTTTGGCAAGAATGCCAAGCAATGCGCGGGGACCACAGTTAAGTTAACACACATTTTCAACGCCAAATGTATGAAATGAATAATCTCCTCTCTGGTACACATATTCAACGCGAAGAAAAGAGGCAGGTAGGTAGGTCCCAATCCAATCCAATCCAATCACCGACGTCAGTTCCGCCTCTAAACCGCGTACACGCCAAAAATTTCTACACTTGTCTATCTTCTATTTGTGGATCACAATACAATGCTTTTGATTTCTTTCTTATATATATATATGTATGACTTTCCCATCCCATTCTCATGTTTACTTTCTCTATTTATTTGGTGCCGGTCAATTTCAGTTGGGTACAGTAAAGGAAATTAAAACTAAACTAGAATCACCTCGCTTTGTTAGTTGTTCCAGAATCTGAATGAATCTCCGACAAAAGATTCAAATTGACCGGGTTTTCTTACACGTGCTTTCTCCCTATTAGTTTGCCTCATTTGCATTGGCTTTGAATTGAATAATATAATACACGCATTGCCCAGTAAAGTATACTCCAATTCAGATATTTAATTATTTATATATATATATATATATATAGACATATTCTCTTGCTTTCTCTCTCTCCCTCTTTCTTTAAAATACAAGGAAAAAGCAAATTCTTGGTCTCACTCGCTCAATAATATCCATTATATATATATATTATACTTTCATATAGAGTATTGGATTTCATTTCTGACTTTAACCAAGCTTTGCCTTTGCAACAACTCCAAGCATTATCACTTTTTTCAAGTTGCAACTCTTTCGTTTTGCGTTTGCTTTTTTGATTTCCTGGGTGAGTTTCAATTCTAATTTTGATTATTGTTTTCTTCCGATTCTCAATCTTTTTCTTCAACTGGGTTCTTTCATTATTTCCTCCTCCTGCTTCTTCTTCCTATTTTATTGGAGTTTCACCATAATTTGTTGTTTAATAGAGATTAAGGTTGACGCAAACAAACTTCTGATTAAGTTGTTGAATTATATCACTAATGGAAACAATCTTTTCGTTTTGGTTGATATGATATGATATATAGAAACAACCTTAGAAGTGGTAATCTTATCTGTTTTGTACATGTGTTACAGGTCAAACTTGGCTACAATTAGCTGCTATATTATTGAAACACAAAAATGGCCATAAAGACAAATGGGCTTGTCAAAGGTTGTCTTCCTGAAGAGCTGAAGAAAGTGCTTCAATCAGTTGCTGCAAAGTGGGGAGATGTGATGGATGATATGGAGACTTTACAGGTGATCCAATTAAGCGGTGCAATGACTAATGAGGTTTATCAGTTAAACTGGCCAACAAAGAATGGTGAGGTTATCAGAAAGGTGTTGGTTCGGGTTTATGGAGAAGGTGTGGATGTTTTCTTTAACAGGGATGATGAGATTAGGACGTTTGAGTTCTTGTCCGACCATGGTCAGGGGCCACGCCTTCTCGGCCGCTTCCCCGATGGCCGCGTTGAAGAATTCATTCATGCCAGGGTATGTCAATTTCTGATGATTAATTCCATAAAGTTGTTGCTTATTATTTTATGGTTTTTTTTTTTGAATTGTGCTTATTATTTTGACTAGAATTTCAGTTGAGCATCTCTTTCTCTCTTTTCTTGGTTCCATTTTACCTGCTTTTAATCATGACAGATTTCCTCTTTTGTCCTTTTCTTTATATTGGCTGCTATTCTGATTGGTAGCTATGACTATTTAATTTAAATGATAAGCTTCTAAATGTGCCTTTAGAATCGAATCAGTTTGAAAAAGTGAGGAAAAAAAGACTAGCACTTTGGCCTGACAACTCTTGGCCATCCTTTGTGATCATTAATAAGTGATTGTCATTGAGAACCTGAATTCTTCTATTTATTTTTATGTATTTAATAATGTTTTCCACTTTTTCCTTCCCCTAGAAACATACTAAGATAACAAAAGCACAATCAACCAACAACCATATAGGATATTTCTTGGGTAGAATGTCTACAAAAGAACTAAACAGACAGTTTATGAAGTCCATTAAGAACTAAACAGAAGATTTATGAAGTCCATTGAGGGATGGTTCTTGAAGTTGTTTAAATGAATGTGAATATAATTACAAAGCCTGTTCTTGTAATAAGAATAAAAAATAATTAAAAAAGAAAAGAATCTATAAGCTTGTCCCCTAAACCAAAATTTATCCAATTGTGTTTAATCATGTAACGTTAAACATGCAGCTCAAAAGAAAAAAGTAACATTGAACATATACTTTGTACTGCCCATTACCATCTTCTCTGATTATCTACATTACAGAAAAGGTTATTAATCTTTATACTTACCCCAGTTTGATCGATTTTTGGATAGGAGAGTTTTTATGTGAATGACTGAATAAGTACTGCTCTTTCACCCTTCAGTTATTTATGCATCAGGGGCATGCCACTTGGAGGTCATGTATATGGTTTTCGACTTCAAGGATATATTTATTTATCATAATAATTATATTTAGAAATTAAACAAGAAATTTTCTATGGTTCTAAAAGCCACCTCACTTGCTCAATTATTTCAGTCTTTGTTTTAAATTTCTTCAATCTTAATCCGAAGTTTTTATGTTTAGATAGAAGAAGCCAAGTGCTCTAGGAAAACAGTGCTGAAGACACTGTGTTATTACCTCACCTATTACCTTTCCTTGCAGAAGATTGATTTGAATAACTTCTTTTTTCTCCTTCTTTCTTGGTGATTCCAGACATTGAGAGCTGGTGACCTCCGAGATCCTGAAATTTCTGCCCTTATAGCAGCTAAGATGAGAGAGTTCCATAAACTTGAGATACCTGGTCCAAAGAATGTACTCCTTTGGGAAAGAATGAGGTATTGAAACTTGTTATGAATATTTTAAGTTTGTTTTAAAAAAGTTAAAAGGCTCCCTTTCAGATATTTAGATGATTACTGCCCATATTTTCATTCCTCAGGAACTGGCTCTCTCAGGCAAACAGATTGTGTTCACCCCAAGATGCAAAGGAATTTGGCTTGGACACTCTAGCAGAGGAAATTAGGATGCTAGAGAAGCAGTTGTCAAGGGACTGTCAAAATGTTGGATTTTGTCACAATGACCTGCAATATGGTAACATAATGATGGATGAAGAATCAAGATCAATCACTATTATTGTAAGTTTCCTACTTCATTTTTGTGAACTGTTTCTTTGGCCTCTGCATATTGGAATTATGGCTCGGTTTTTGTATATATAGCCTCTGTATGATGGCATCCGGTTCTGAAAGTTGTTATTGCATTTTCTTCCCAGTTAATTCACGACATTACTTTTTTCTTATATGAGATTTTTCCTTCTACCCTATAAAGTAGGGTACTGCAATTAATAATTGGACAGAGGTGAAGTTTGAGAAGTACCTCATTTTGTTCTTACATCTTGAAGAAATCTTTTCTGCTACTTTCTAGCAAACAAATTGGAAAAGCATGGGTTCAAGCACCTTTTGGACTTGTGGTCCTTTGATTCTATATAAAGCTTACTAGCCAGGAAAATATTTAGCACAATAGAGTACTTACCATCTATCATTAATTTCAAATTTTTGTGCAAGGAGGATAATTAAGAATTGCCTACCAAGATTATTGCACTGGAATTCCACTAATGACCTGCGGAGATTAAACATTTTTATTTTTTATTTTTATAGAAAAGAAGTAGATGAAACAGCTTAAATTGTTTGATTTATATAGTATAATGACATTATTAAAAATTAGAATAAAACATATATTGGATGTATACCTTTGATTTTCCTTCTTTAAAAAAAAAAAAAAAAAATGTTAACAGCATGAGGTTTTCCACTGCACTATTTTTTGGCATGACTTAACTCATCCTTTTCCACTTTGAATTGTGAAAACAGGAAAGTATTTGAAGTCTGTCTAAAATGTCTTTCATTTCTGATTTACATAAACAATGACATTTCTTGACTTGTCTGAGTTCATGAAAATTTTCCACATCTCCAGCGAGGCATTTTTCTCGTCTGCATATATATATTTCAAGCAATGCAGTGAAAGCTTTGTTGTCTTTTCTCTGCATTGTAGAAAAATATTTGTAAGACCTTGTCGTAATGAGTACATTCTTATTCCTATACTTCACTTTATTCATTCTCAGGATTATGAATACGCAAGTTACAACCCTATCGCTTTTGACATTGCAAATCACTTTTGTGAAATGGCAGCAAATTACCATTCTGAGACACCTCATGTTTTAGACTACAGTAAATATCCAGGTAACTTTTTATATTTTTGCCATTATGTGTCTCCAAAATTACCTTTTCCTCAACATGTAAAATATTAATGGTGTGCTTACTTGGGACTAAGTAGTTTGTTTTACTTCTTTGCATTTGGTATCAGGTTTGGAGGAACGGCAAAGATTTGTATACAATTATCTGAGTTCTGCAGGTTAGCCCATTAGTTTCATATCCATTCCATTGATTTGCATGAAAAACAAGGATCTGGGAATTGTGTTTAGCCTTAGCTGTTTAAAACTTTCAGCAACATGGTTGGGATAAACTCCAGCCAATTGTTCATAGGTCAAGGATTTATGTGAAGAGCAGATTTCTACTAAGTTAAGACTCTGAATTCCTGATTGAGAGATTAGTCATGCTTGAGCGTTATTCAACTTCCAAATGTTACCTTTCTTCCCTTTCATGGAGTGGATACCATCTCTGGTTGTGCTAATGAGCGTCAATGTGGTCCATACATACCTTTCTCTTGATGGAGCAAATTGATCCATGATTAATTCTCCATGTTAGAAGCTATAGCTATATATGCATACTTTGTATACACTAAAGATTAATAGAAACCGTTCCCCTAAATTTTGGTAGGTAATACAACAACTGCTGGCCAAGTAAAATGTTCTCTGAAAATTATGAATGACTGTCATTTTCATGTACTTAAAAACATGTCTATCATTGTGTACAGGCAACCTACCCAGTGACACAGAAGTGGAGCAGCTACTCCATGACGTGGAGAAGTACTCTCTTGCAAACCATCTCTTTTGGGGCTTATGGGGAATTATTTCAGTAAGCATGTCCACATCTTGTTTTACTAATTTATCAAGAATGTATGCGAGAGAGCAACAGTGAGATTAACCTTCTGCTTATCTGCAGGATTATGTAAATAAGATTGATTTTGACTACTTGGAGTATGCAAGGCAAAGATTTCATCAGTACTGGTTGAGGAAACCAGCATTATTGGGCTCTTCAGGCATGCCCTGCAATGGAGAAAATTATATGTGTAAAGATGTTACACCTATCCCCATTACACCCAATACCATCTTCCTGTGATGGCATTTAAAACGACTCTGTAGCATGGACCACATGAAGTGATTAGCTTCTCTCAAGTGTTGGTTTGTTAAGGATCTAAACATGTAATAACTAACCTAAATCGCACAGAATGTATTGCTAATTCATTCCGAACGATACTGTACCATTATGATACACATTATATAAAAATGTGTTTCTAATTCCACCCTTTCCGTAGATCCAATCCCTCTTCTTTAGGACTGTGCCATTATTGTGGCAGAGTACTATTCTGCAAGATCTAAAAAGTTTAAAGTCAAAAAAATTTCTGATTCAAGGGCAGAGGGAAAAAGTTAACTTTTTCAACTTTTAATCTCAGTTCTTAGTTTCAATTGCATTCGATGTTCTTAGTTTCAATTGCATTCGATGTAATACCCTAGGTATTGGGTATTACACTGGATCTCAATCTTATTTGTTTACTGATGAATGAAATGGAGTGGGTTGTATACAATATTTTTATTATATTTATTTTAGACTATTTTTAATGTACTGGTTAGATTTTTTTTTTTTTTTTTTTTTGGGTTTAATTATGTTGATTTGTATGGATATTGTTGGTTCTGAACATTTTAATATATATTTTTTATTACGTGTCTCTTTATGAATTTATTGGTATTTTCAACAACAATAATAATAATATTATTATTATTTCAGATTGATCGCATTAAAAGAATGACAAGATAACTTTAATAGCATAGTCCACCTATGAACATACTCAAACTTACACTCAATTTCACAACATGCTTAAGTATCAACTTGTTATTGGATTTCAGCACGGGACCACCATGGGTACCTGTTAAAAAAAAAAAAAAAAACATTTAAGTGCACCAATCACAAGGTGGCACTTAAGTATGTTGTGGATTTGAGTGTGTAGTTGGGTGTGTCCCTACTCCCTAGCATTATTCCTAACAGCATAATTAAGGTCATTTTTGGTTATGCCTACCCAAAAAGGCCAAAACAACAATTTTACACTAACGTCATCGATACACTCAATTGACATAAATAACACTTTCATAAGTTTTACCAAACTCATAACTGTGATTTCAAAAGTTGTCTTTTCAAAACACGCATTTTAATATTGCTGTTTTTCTTATTTATTTTTTATAATAAAATCGATATTAAAAAAAGGCACTTTTACAAACATATAACCCCAAAGGACCCAATAGAGGGAGAATACTTCAATCTATTAAGTATTGACCAACAAAGGAGCACCACTTTTAAATTTTAACAGAAGGAACCCAATCCTAAAATCTGATGACTACAACTTTACCACCACTCCCTCCTTTTCTCTTCTTTAGAATCTCTTATTGTAAGATTTTGACTTGAGTGTTTACCTGCCAAACTCTTATCCCTTCTCTGATTATAAAAGTGTTTGTGTTTAGGAGATCATCGACCCCAAGCATGATCTAGAGCAACAAAACTATCTTTACATAGAAGCAAAGGGATAAGGGGAGCTCAAGTCTGAAGCTTAACATTTAATATCTCCAAAATCAATATTTTTATTTATTTATTATTTTTTGATAAGAATCTACAAAATCAAATCTTCAACTTTAAGAAGAGAGAGCAGACAAGGAACGGAGACTGTCAACAACAGAATCAATTACCACATGAGAACCACCAGTAGCTGAGAACATAAGGTGTTTAGGCGCTTCAGCTCTATCAAAATAAAATGCACCTGATACCAATTTCTCTTTTGGTTGTAGTGCCAACCAAATAATTGTGTCTGCACCTTCCTCACTTGTTCGAAGATTTCCAGAAAGCCTGGAATATATTCAAAAGTAAAATAAATTAGCCAAACAATAGACAGAATGTCAAAAAGAAAAAGGAATCAGATAGTAGATATAAGTGATGTAACAGAGAGATTCCAAAATGCCGTAAAAGAATAAGTTCCTTACCTTTCAGAAAGACCAGGCAAACTCTTAGCAACCCCAGGTGTCTCAGCCCAGCCTGGGTGCATTGAATAGAATCCAATCCCTTTATTCTTGTACGTTTCAGCCCATTTTTCTGTCAGTGCTACCTAGCAAAGAAGGGTAACTTAAATGATTTCCTTAAACTACTTCAGGAAATTTTGCTGAAGGTTTGTATCTTATCCAAATCTCCCCTCCCAGAGTGCCCTTTGGCAGGACCAACATTAGGTAATAGCTTTTTTAATATATAGCTCAACATTCATACATCTGTCTGTAATAACTTGGCATTCAATGGTATACATTGAAGCCGCAAGGATATAAATTCCAAAACCTTAACAAGGTACTAGTGTAATGAACATCCAGGTAGGAAGACAGGAAAGCAAGATTCATAAAAGTTCTTTTTTTTTTTTTTGGACAAGTGAGTTTTGGCCCCAAGGAGAAGGGGAATGGGGGATTCAATAGTTACCCCCGCCTCATGAGGGATAGTCCCTAGCTGAATAACTCTTGGCATTTCATAAAAAATAAGAAGTTTTATAATAAAATTGATTATATGTCTTTCAAATTCTATGCAGGACCCTGAGGTCTGACAAATATTTATATGAACACAAATATTTTTAAATTGTTGAGGAGATAAAGCAGATAAATTTATTCTCAATCACTTAGAAGAGAAAAAAAAATGTACAAAAATCACTTCAAGCTACATAACCAAGGAGGCAGGGAGTTTTATTAATTTTTATTACTGTTAAGCAAATCTAAAGCTGTATACTTTCTTATATTAGACGTATGGTTATGAAGGAAAAATTCTTACTAAAATTGCTGAATATACAGGAAAATGAAGTACGTGAGACGCATTTCCAATAAAGAAATTTATAAGATAATTTTTTTGAAAAAAAGGTAGAGGTATGAATACACAGTAAGTATACCAAACCACACCTCTGAAGGATTACAAACTCATATTCAAAGAGTCTACAAATCTAGAAAACAACAAGGAATACTGCAAAGGGCAACTGTCCATTCATACAAACATCTCAGAACATATTTTTTCGTAACAAAATTAGGATGCTCGACACCCTACAAACATTCTACTACTACGCTCACGCCAAATTACCCACATAACACATCCAAATTTTAGCACCTCTATCTTGCCAACAGAAAATTATCTGAGACACCATCTTTGGCATAACCCAATGGACTCCAAATAAGGTGAATCTATTTAAAGAATTCTCAGATATGCAGGCATAATCTTCATTAGCCCCGGCATTATATCCTTCTCTAGAATACCCTAAAAATGTTTGAAGAAAGCCACTGTAAATCCATCAGGTCCTAGAGCTTTATTACCATCAAAATCATGTAAGGCTCCTAAAATATCCTCTCAAACAAATGGTATACTATCCATCGTTTCTACATCAATGGCTGACAAAGGAAGTGTTCTGCTTGAGGTCACCATTCCTCTTATCCATCATACAAATTTCTTTATATTGGAATCCCACTTCCATCCCCTCCATCTTCTATATATAGATTCCCATCTAATTCTATGTTGTCTATGTAATTATCCTTACGTGGGAATTAGCCAAGTGATGAAAAAATCTCATATTATTATATCCTTTTATCCATAGAACTATTGATTTCTGATGCCAGCTGACTTCCTCAAGGTGTGCCAGCTTCTCCACTTCAGATTTGAAATCGTCCCTCTTCACATATTCATCTGGAAAGAGAGACGGAGACATTCTCCTACTTTATATCCAACTACTAGATCTTCCTCTAATGCTTTCTTCTCTTTAACCCACCGTACAGAACACATTTATATTCCAAAACCATAGATCATCTTTTAATGCTCAGAGTTCTGTTTTTATATATATATATATATATATATATATATATTTTTAAATCGAAACTAGGTGAGCCAGCAAAGTTATAACTTTCTTACCACTCCCTAACACGCTCTAAGAAATCCCCATCTCTTTACAACATTCTCAAATCAAAATGGACTCTATCTCTATGGATCCCTCCTCATTCTAGTAATATTGGGCATTAATCTGACACAGGACTTGGTAGTAGCTTTAGCAAAGCATCTCTAAAATGTTCCTCCCACTCAGTAGAAACCAAAAATCTATCTATCTGGCACATAGCAGGAATATCCTTATTGTTTCACCATGTGACCCCTTTCAAAGGGAAGTCTACAAATAAACTCCAAAAAAACCATCATAGCTCCAGTAAGTCTGTCAACTCCTGCTCTCTCATGAGGATAGTGAACATTATTTAGATCTTCTGCTACACAGCATGAAGCATTTCAATCATCTGCCACTTCCTTTAGCAGCTCAACTCATAACTTACTATGCTCCCTATGGTCATTAGGCCGAAAAGCAAAAACCCATTCAAAAACCACTCCACACTCAGTAGAAACCAAAAATCTATCTGTCTGGCACATAGCAGGAATATCCTTATTGTTTCACCATGTGACCCCTTTTAAAGGGAAGTCTACAAGATGCATCTCATCAAATAAAGTCTGAAAAAACCATCATAGCTCCAGTAAGTCTGTCAACTCCAGTTCTCTCATGAGGATAGCAAACATTATTTAGATCTCCTGCCACACAGCATGGAGCCCTTCAATCATCCGCCACTTCCTTTAGCAGCTCAACTCATAACTTACTATGCTCCCTATCGTCATTAGGCTGAAAAGCAAAAACCACTCCACATAGGGACCTCCCCATATGCTTCCGGTTAAAAAGAAATCATGATAATCTTGGTATCCTAAAAAAAAAAAAACAGCCTTTCAGTCCCACCAGAAGTTTTTGCTTACTTCCCTCTTCCTTGGATCATTCAACACAAACATTTCATTAGATTATTGTCAACTTCATTGATGATATTGAAACAATGTCAAGTTCTTCCTACTATTGTCTCTTCTTTTGATCCCACTCCTCCTTGCATCATGATTAATTGAAGACTCTAAATTCTTCAGCTACCTCAAGTCCATTGTTGAAGAACAATGGCTTTTCAGTGCCCCCCTTACTAGTTGTCTAATAACTTCCAAGGTTCACAAACAATCCCATTACTAGATGTTCAACTCCCTCAGTTGTAAAGTCCATGATAACACTAATCCTTTGCATCTGCTGTAAAAGCCACTATGATAACTGTGCTGTGCCAAATCCACCCATTCCAACCAACTATGGTTCTGTCTCAAAACTTGGATCAAGTTGGGCTAGGGGTTCTCAAACCACAAGAAAACATTTGCAACCCCTGTCCTCCTTCCTTAGACCCAACTAATTCTCAAGCTCACGATTGGATTCTCAGCACTCTCCATTTGGATCCCAGCCTCACCAAGTGATTCCTCAATGCTTTGGCATCTGTAGGCTCTGGCCCCTACATTGTTGATCTAATCAGCCAAAGTGAGAAGGGAGTACACCTGGATCCAAAGGAAGGAATTTCAACCTTCCGAGTGTAGTCCAGTCAAATTGGTGCTGATCAACCCAAAAAGAGGGGCTGCCTCCAAGACAATGTGGTCTGTGATGATTCTGAGCATTTTCACCAAATTCCCAACTTCACTCAAGTCCTTAGAGGTCCCCCCCACAGTTTCTGTATTACCAGTCGGGCCTGTAACCATGAAGCCCAATACTCTGAGATCACCCGCTTAAATCAGACTTTTTCCCCCATTGATACAGAGTGTGCCTGTGCCCAATATGCCCATCGATTGTGTGATGTCGTCAAGCAGCTAAACTGACTTTTTACTCACATTTCATTCTAAATTTTGCAGAAGTCATTGACTTTAACATTAGGCAGTAGACTTCCCGTTAGCTCCACCAGAATGCATTGTTTAAACACAATAGGTTCACCTTTTTTTTTCTTTTACTTAATAAAATTTTTCAAACCCATCAAATTTAGCCATCTAAACGTATTGTTCTTTAATAAGAGATTTAAAAGGAACAAAAGGGGAGAACCTCAATTCCTCAAGGACACATGAAAATACAAAAGCTAAAAAAAACTGTATAGCAGTAGCAAGCACTAAGACGTGCAAAACAAAAACTAGAATTCAGTAATCATAAAATAATTATATAATTAACAAAAAGAATAACCTCAGAAATTCTTTGTACATATGTAACAGATCATCACTTTAACTGACCTGAACTCGCTTATTTCGAGCATACTGATCCACCCCATTAAAGTTGCTGTCACTATACTGCATTAAAATAATTCATTGGAAACTCCATTAGTACTTGATAGGCAAAATGAAGCCGCTGAAATGTTAAAAAAAACAGTTACCTTAAAAAAAAACAGTTACCTGTAGATCTGTCGTCAAAGGAGCTGTGTACATTCCACCAGAGGACACTGTGATAACACGAGCATCAGGTGCAGCCTTCTCCACTAGTGGCAGCATCAGTTCTGTTATGGAATACGTGCCTAACACATTCACAGAGAAATTCAACTCGAACCTGGAATTTTATATTTTATAAAAACAAAAGGCATAAATTTTTCAGCAATGATGAAAGAATACAAAGGATTAAAATTTGTTCGTACACACAAATAGAAACGCACCCCTCTGATGTTGTAACTCGTTTATGCTCAAGCAAGCCAGCATTGTTTACCTGGAAGCAGCCAATTTCTTCCTTATTAGACTTTTAGTAACTTATGTCATAGTTTGCAACAAATGCAGTAAAAAAATAAAAATAAAGAAATTGCACAATTTATAGAATGATGGTTTTGATTTAATAATGCCAGAACAGGAAACAAAGGAAACATTCTAAGGCACAAAGTTGGAGAGAAGGGATTTCATAATTGTGCACCCATCATAAGATTCTGAGATTTTAAGAGTTCCAATGTTGGTGGAGTAGAGGGTTGATTGTAAAAATTATTCATATAAATCATGTAAAGATTACATTATTTTTGAGAAGAGGGGGGAAAAAGGGAACTTACCAATATATGAATTGGCACATCCTTTGAAGAAAATCTGGATGCAAATGACTTGATCTCACTAACAGATGAAAGATCACAGACCTGCAATCTAAATTTAATCAGTAGCTTAAGATAAAAAACAAGATCATTGCGATCTTTACAGTTTTGTGAACCATTAAAAAAATAGAAAGAGTGAATATTACAGTTACTCAGTTATTGATAACCATATAATCTCAAACAATATAGCATATTTGGATTCACTGATGCGGTGATGCCAAAGATTATATAAGTGATGCCCTTAAAAGGAACCTCGGACAAAAATTATGAAGAGAACAAAAAACTAGAAACAAATGAACATTTCATAAAAAATGAAGCACAAAATACCTCCAAATGAACATTTTGGTTGCCTGTCGTAGACTGAATTTTAGAAAGCGCAGCTTCTCCTCTCTCCTTATTACGACAGACCATATAGACAGTTGCGCCACTGAAAATGTCAGGTGCAAAGAATTTTAGCTTTCTAACAACTTAAGCTCAAAATATTAAGAAATAAATAGAAGTTAAAACGAAATAAACACCGTGAAGCAAGACCCTCAGCTGTTGCAAAACCAAGGCCAGAATTTGCTCCAGTAACTATGCAATTCTTCTCATTTATTCTTGTCAGCATATCTTCTGGCTTGAACTTCTTTGAATGTTCACTACAAAGAATAATTGGTAGAAAATGTGAAGTCGACATTCACATGAATTTAAACGCCCCACCCCCTTCAACAGTTCAATTACCATCACACACACACACAAAAAGGAAACAAAATTCCTTATCGAAAGCTTGGGTATGCAGAACATTGAGGATAAATTATGAAATTGAGACCATTATTGTAATGTGTAACACATATTAAACACACCCATACACCTCTAACAACCTCCTTCTTTCCACCCCACCCCCCTCCAAAAAAAAAAAAAAATGCAAAGGCATATATTACTTTGAAAACATTAATCAATGCAAGAGAAGTGCAACATAGTATTCAATCTCAATCCGAAATTTCTGACAGTTAAAAGAGAAAAAAAATTAGTTAATCCAAATTTATTAATTTTATATATTGGTTGCTCTCACTTTAAACATAATATATTAAACAGTTGGTACCCGTCCCCCATAACAAAGAAAAGTATAAAATAACTCAAAGCTTTAAAAAACCCATTTGAATAAACAAAATGAAAATAAAAAACTAAGCATCAATGGGGCCACAAGTTCTCTATTTTGAATTAAAATGACAAAAACACAGACAGATACATGAAACAACTTATACATAATTATAAACGCTCACAACTATTCAAGTACATAAATTTCCTAATGACAAAGGAAAAACGAAAACGAAAAGAGCACAATTGACAATTGAGAGCTTACATGAAACCAGATTTGGTGAAATTCAGGTATCCATATACACCAAAAACCGTTGATCTCCATGTCTGTTCTCCATAAAAATAAAAATTAAATAAATAAAATACAAAAAGCAATTTGATTTGTGAGAGAGTGTATGCA
The DNA here is from genome assembly GCA_032727855.1 of Quercus ilex subsp. ballota. Taxonomy (NCBI): domain Eukaryota; kingdom Viridiplantae; phylum Streptophyta; class Magnoliopsida; order Fagales; family Fagaceae; genus Quercus; species Quercus ilex. Next base: position 41,652,105 of record CM064909.1, on the reverse strand, counting down.
CCTTTAGAAAGAACATAGTGAGAGGTCTAATAATAATGCTAATGTCAAGTTGAATTTGCAGTGTAGGAGGCTCTTCTATTTCTATACTTTGATTTGTCATTGGTTTTTTTTTTGAACTACTCTGCAAGTTTTGTTTCAAGAATCTGGGAGTTGCTAACGTGCGCATCTGAAGCGTAGGATTTGAGTTCGGTCGTTGGACTTCACTTGGGGCCTCACATTATGCCACGTATCAATAACCTTTTTTTTTTTTTTTTTTAAAGCAAAGTATCAATAACATTTCAGCCTCCATTTATCCTTATCTTGGACTTTGGACCAAAGTTCAAGCTCTCATTCCAATTTGTCCACTTTGATCGATATATTTCAACATCATTCTATTTATGTGGTATGAGAGTTATCCTACTTTTATAATATATAGTATTTCTAGCATAATTTTTTTTTTTTTTTTTTTTTGTGGATTGATAGAATTTTATTTTATATTACATACTTTATGATATTATCAAAACTACCAGTCACCAATTGGTTTGTACTATATGTGAAATTTTATATGTTGAGCTAAATTGGATCCCATTGACACCTATTAAATATTGTTAGTTCTTTTACAGACATACCAAATTAACAAATCTCACAATATTTACTTAACAAGTTGAGTTATTAGCCTACTAAAAATAAAAATAATAAAGATAATTTGAGTACCCATTATGACTAAAAAGTTCAAACAAAAGTGTTATAAAAATGTTATAAGATTTTGTAGTATTTGATAAACCATACATTGTGGTTAATATTGTACTAGTGGAATCCAGGGAAGGGGTTGATACTAGTGAACTAATTGGAATGGAATTTTCCGATGGAAAGGGAACTTTCCTTCCCTTTAGAGAAAGGCATGGCCTTATGGTCCCCGATTAGTCCCTTATAATTAAACTATAAAATAAATTGTTCTCGTACCACAAATTTAGTTACAAACTTACAACTTTTGTCACAACATTCCAACATAACAAATTGTGACTAGTGGCTTATAATTTTACATAAATCCACTACTTTTTTTTTACCATGTGAGAGAATGTGGCTAAGTTTGTAGTACTAGATTTTTTTTGTTATAAAATATAAAATGCAAAGTTTAAGATTTGTTTGGTTTGAATTATGAAAGTTGTAAAAATAATAATATATTTTAAAAAAAAAAAGGATTTCATTCAACATATTGTCCACAGAATTTGCATACGATTAGCAGAAAAACCCGTTCAATAGAACCCATCAAGAACCTTTCATAGCTTTTACTTTTTAAAATTTTGATAAAGTTCACGATAGTGGTTATTTTTCAAACTTCCGATAATCCATTTGCCCACCAATTTTTAAAGAAAATTTTATAATAAGCCTAAGACATAGACAAATTCACAACTTAATCAGGTGTAAGTGTGTATCACGTACCTTTTACATGAATCTACCAGTAATATCACTTTCAAATGTAGCTATAATATCAAAACAATTAGTAAGTTGTGAAAAAGATTATAGTTGTATGCTTTTGTAAAATTGTTGAAAATGTTGCCTCAATTTGATTTGGAATACAATAATGTAAGATGGATTCATTTCATCTATAAGTCCAAACTTGGCTGACCACTTCTGATAATTTTACATAATTTGTAAAATTAAAGCTTACAAACACTCATTTAAAGTAGTAGTGTCTCAATTTTTGTTTAATATTCACTTTATTTTTTGGTTATATATGACTCATTAATTTTGCCGCTTGGGTAACGTCGGACTTGTCTTTCGTGCCTCAGTCCATCTCTTCTATTCCTGGTTAGGTGTTCCAATCCCTGTTTTGGCAATAAACATATTATTCAAAACAAAATAAAAAAATAGAAGCAAAAAAAAAAAAAATTAAAAGGAATAACTCTCTTTAGTGAACTTTTTCTTTTTTTTTTTTTTCATTTGCAATTAGATAGTCAGGAATATGGGATTATAAGGGAGATTTTTTTCCTTACATATAAGATTAATCATGTTAAAGACATGTTTCAGGTTCTTCAAATTTTCAGTGAAGTTACTTACCATCTCTTTTATTTCACTTTCTCAATGTTCTAATTACAATTTTTTTTTTTTGAACTTGAAAATATGATTATATTAAAATTACATATGATGCCAATAATAATAAAAAGTCTCTTGTTTGAGAAATTATTCACTCCTCCCTCATTCCCAAAAAAATGATGTCATTTGTTTAAATGGATGACTCAGATCCTAATAGGAGCGTACAATGTTGGTTAACGGCATTTTCTAAACGGAGGAGAGAGAGAGAAATTTTGGATATAAAAAATAAATATCAAAATTCACAAATCTCTCTCTCTCTCTCCAATATCACAATCTTCACCAATCTAATTGCCAACATAGAAAATTTAGTCATTTTATTATGAATAGATGCACTACAGGTGCAAGTTGGGGCATTCCTCACTAGTGACATATTGCATTGAGCTCTAAATGCAATGCAAAGTGGGCAAGGGTTGGCTAGGGTGTATATACATACATACATACATACATACATACATACATACATATATATATATATATATATATGCATCTCTTGATTACTTTGACGACAATCCATAGTCTACCCCAAAGTTTTTGAGACTCAGGCATTGTTGCTGTTGCTGTTGTTTCATTGGTGATATCTGTGGGGTTATAGATTGAACCAAGTTACTTTTGTGACTACTACCAGTGAAGAAAAATATGTAATTAATTTTCTAGTTTGATTTGATATAGATAATTTATAGGATAAATTTTGAATTAATTGCATAAATTTTTTAATAAAATTTTATGTCACTTGTGCAGAATCTAATGAAAGAAAAAGTAGCTGATGAAGAGAATCAAAGCATTGAGGAGGAAATTTTTACAAAAGTGCTAGGGACAAGGCGAGGCTTTGTAAGAGGGATATGGAAATTTGTGATTCCTACCCCAACCTCTTCTTCTCATTTGCGATATGAGACAAGCATGAATAGAGAGTTAGAAAACTGCAAGCAAGATTTGTCTAATGCAATGCTGAAATTGTCTGATGCGGAGTAAAAACAGGCTGATATGGAGCAAAAACAGACTGAAACACAAGAACTAGTGGCACAGTTACAGAGTTAGTCAGAGGAACATAGACGTTAAATAGCTGTATTGATGGCTAGATTTGGTAGCTAGTCTAAGGTGATTATTGTCCATTAAAAATTTGAAAATCTTACTTGGATGTTAAAACTATTTAGTAAGTAGTTTTGTTATCTAATTTAGTTGACCTTTACATTGGTCTATGCTCTTTATTTCAAGTTAAAATGTAGTATGCCTTGGGCTACTGATGATGTTGAGGGGAGGTAGATTTCATTGCAACAAGTTACAGTTTAGTTGTATATTTTGATGAAGAATTTGTAATTACTTTATTAGTATTTGAGACAATAGATTGGAATTTAAATTATGTATAAGATATTGAACTTAGGTATTGTTTTTCCTTATTAGTAGTATTGATTGTGCCTTTGTTATGCTTATATGAGTATTTGTGATTGAAACAGCAGGATGTTCAAAAGAATCCTCACCCTCCTGCCAGTGTTTCCTAACAACAACATAGAACTTCAAGTCTATAGTCATGAATTTTCAATTAATTATTAGTAATTGCTGCAACTTAGTTTTTGTGTGCATTGACCTGGGACTAGATTAATCACTTTGATATCATATGAATCATAGTATTCACAGTTAGATGTAACTCTTCTTTTGATATGGATTGAGCACTTGATTGAGCACTGCCATGGTGGCCTATTGCAATGAATCATTTGTTGACTGAGCACTTGATTTTGCTTTTTGCTCTTTTCATTTACCTGATTACAAAAGAAATAGAAACATTTGTCAGGATAGGGTCTCAAATTTCTGAAACAAACTTGGCTACAGAGCTCATAATCAAGTCAAAGAGGAATGCAAATTTAGTAATAAAATCTATTGACTTCTGAAAGTGAACCTTAGTTGTTGTATGGCCAAAGTTAAGAGAGGCCAGTTGCATATGTTTTGCATGAAGTTATTTTACACTGTAAGATGATGATAAATGTAAGAGGTTAATCACGCCTTCCTTTTTGTTATGTGCATATGTTGAATTCATTGATGGAATAAGCTGGTCATGTTTCATCCTTCTCTTTTCTTTTTTTGGTGGAGAGGCCTATGAATTTAAAGTTTTGAACTTTTATTTCCTGGCATTGAAATTGCTTTATTTTAGTCATTTTATGGCATCCTTGTGCTTCAAAGATGAGTGTAATGAGGATGTTATGATGAATAGGTGGCAACCAAGGTGTATAGAATAAGAAAGAAGCATTTAGGGGAAGCTAGAGGTTGTAATAATAGATCATAAGATGTGGAATATCATATAAAGATGGTATCAATCCATTTAAACTGTCAAATTTGATTTAATTAAGAAAAAAAGATGCCTTTTGAGATTTTTTTCTTTTAAAGTTTGACTCATGGGGCTTTTGATTGCCGTCTTGGCTAACATCGTTTCAATCACCTTGATTGTCTTATTCTTCTTCTATTAATTTGCCTATCATTTTGCACTGCTGTTTTAAAGTTGATTGCACTTCTTGTGTAAATTGACAGAAAGAAAAGCCTATATCAGATGACAAGCAGGCCTTAAACTGATTCAATTTTCGAAAAGTTATTAACTGTTCCGAATCATTTTCAATTAATTCCTATAATCTGGAACATATCCATAAAGAACCATCATGTTAATTTCATACATGGTGCTGAGTCTCAAAACATACTACACCTTTATTTAAGGAATTTTTTTTGTACTGATGTTTTCAATATTTTAGTTGGCATTAGTGAAGGTGCTTAAGTTCATCAGATATATGTGTCACATTCACTCAGATATTGGTAGCTTATGGATGGCATGATGCTTTTTATTGTTGAAAGGGAAACAATGTGCTGTTTACAACAATGATTATAAAATTGATAAGAATTTTCACATTCCATTAAAACAATGTGTATGATCGATTCTATGTTCTTTTCTAATTTTTGAATCCTTTGCCACTGTAGGCATATGTCAAAATGATTATATGATCAGAAATGATGATAGACTATCGATTATATGTTCTTTTCTAATTGCTGAGAAGTAGACAAATTAAGCATAGCTCTATTCACCCATTTATTGCCACATAATCAACATTTTTTTTTTTAATGACAAGTGGTGTTTGATTATATGTTCTCTTCCTAGCCGTCAGATTGATTGAAATTTCAACATTTAGGAGCTGAGCCCGTATATATAGTCCCGGTTGACTAAGAGTCCAAAACTTTCATTGTTGGGAAATTTAGACCCCGGTTGATAGAATTAACAAGTTTTAAATCCAAGTTGTTAATTAGATTTATTATGAATAAACTTATTAAAACAAACAAACATCAATATCATGTCAAAATCATGAATGCAGCGGAAAAGTAAATAAGACAAGATATGATGACCCAGGAAAACCAATGAAACAAACTAGTTTCACAGTAAAAAACCTGGAGGGAAACCTTCCCAAAAAGCAATCCACTATAGTAAAGAGAAGTTTCAAATCTAGTACAAAACCTTTGTCCCTAGACTCTACAATCCTCGTAGATGAACTCACAACAGAAACCTTCTACCGCTTCAGAACCTCTGAACTCTTTAATATATGAACGCCACCCTTTGATGCATGAATCTCAGTACGTGACTAACCAATTGCATGGATCCTAGTACACAACTTCAATCACCAACTAGAAGTAGATGTTGGCTGCAAAGATCTTCACTTCATCATCAATGAAGATCAAGAAGCACTTGGTTACAAAACCCTAAGGTGCAAAGACGCAATAGTTTCTTTCAGAGAGAATAAGGCATCAGTCACCTTTTGCATATATTCTCCTTATATTCTCTTATGTGACGGCCTCTAAAATAAGCCTTAAATAGGTCTAGGGTTGTGAGAAAAGAAATCCTACACAAATACAAAAACATGGGTCGAAAAACAGATCTGAAAATCTGAATTCCCATAACCTCGATCAATCGGGAGGTGTCAAGGAGGTGTCGAGCTTTAAAATTCGACAGATACAACTATCGAGAAGCTGTCAAAGAGGTGTCGAGGAGATAGAAGCTTTCTCGATCGATCCACCAGCTGTCGAGAAGGTGTCGAGATTGCGATAACAATCAACTGAAAAGCTCGATAGATAGCCTAGCTGTCGGGAGGTGTCGAGCAGCTGTCTAGCTATCTGTCCGCAGGTGTCGAGCTATCTGTCTAGCTTTATTGAATAGCTTTTCTTCACTTCTTTCTTGGTCCAATCTTCATGGCTTTAGTACTAGACTTGAACAACAGTTTCTTGAAGTATTAAACACATCCTAGATCTACTCAAAAACAAGTAAAGTGCGTTTTGTCAAAGGATTAGCCAACTATATAAAATATTGACATATGTTCCTAATAAGTGAATCGCATATGTCCTAACATTCATATATATATATATATATATATATAAGTGAATAGAAAAGAAAAGCTAAAAAAAACACACTGTGGAGACTCATAACCACACTTGGATTCTCCCTTACTAAAAAAAAAGGCACCATTTTTATTTTTTTGGGGGTTTGTGGTTTTCACTTTTCTGAATTCTCAATTCTCTGTGCTCTCTCACAATATTGTCCCAATTCTAAATTCTTTGTGGTTTTCACTTTTCTCAATTCTCAATAACTCACAATAGGGCGATTTCAAGACCGATTTCGTCGAACTCAACTACGAGACCGATTTCATCACCAGGAACTATATTTTTCAGCACTTGGTTTGTGTATTTTTTTTTCACATTTCCTATTTTGCTTGTTTGCATATATTTCTTCATTCAATTTTGATGCTCATGCTCATGCTCATGCTTTTTATTTTTTAGGCTTTGCTGGTGGAAATTGGTACTCAAGCTCAGCTAGGTTTTGGCGCTGGCATATCTCCAGGTATGTA